>CM055958.1:98615497-99215497 GCA_029490685.1 Schizonepeta tenuifolia | reverse complement strand
TTCTCCATCATTTTTGTTACGTTTGATTTTGATATATTCATTTTGTAACTTTTTCTTAAATTTTTTATTTGTGGGCGTATTTGTTTTTATTTTCTGGAGTTTGTGTATGGTGATTTTTCCGATTTATACCGATATTGGCGAGAATATTTGTCAATCTTTGTCGACCTTTCATGATTGTATTTTAATTAGCATACATCTTCATCGAGTTACAAGTATCGCGCGAATTTGAGTACTTCTATATGTAGTTATTATATACCACTATTTTTTTAGTAAATTATTGTTCATTAATTTTTTCAATTATAGCCTTTCTGGGTAATATTTAACATAGTTAAGATTTTCTCGAGGAAAAATTAAGACATAGTAAAGTAAGCTGGATTCACATCATGCTTAGGATATACTAGTAAAACCTTTATAAATTAATAACGTTAAGGACCATGAAATTTTATTAATTTGGAGAGATTTAATATATCGATAAATTAATAATTTATTAATTAAAAGACTGATTTTTAATTTAAAAAAAAATATAATTGATATAGCGTGAGTGGAAATAAATTGTATAATTCTTTAATGTATTGAAATTAAAGAAATTTATGTATAATTTTAATTGAATATATTTATGCATCGATCAATTTTCAACGCGAAAGAAAGTATCGAATACGACCGTTATGCTGTTGGAATTTATTTATTTTAATATATTTAAATTTAAATGGAGAACTCTACACCCATTGTTTTTGTTTTCCACCAGTTTTGCTTATTATCAGCCTTTATAAAAAAAACAAAATATGGGAATTAAAAAATGTTATTTCAACATATTCATCGTGCTGTATGTTTTCTAATGTTGATTGGGGAGGCCTTTTATTTAATAAATACTACTAAAATTAAACGGCACGTGGCATTAAAATGGTGTACTCTGTTAATAATACATTGTTCCTTTGCTTTTACTACAAGTTTGCAATGCATGCAATTTTCTTCCTACCGTTGTAATAGGGCGGGTACTTGGGCCAAATTTATATAGTTGAAATTGTAGAAATAATATGGGCTGCAATGAATCCAAATTCGTAGGCCCAAGAACTACGTTTTGGATCAGAAGTGAAATGTATAAATAAATATAAGTGAGCATCGGAAAGATTTAATTCAATTTTTTTTAGGGAAGATTCATTTCAATTTTGGAAACAATATTACTACATCAAAAGGCTTTCTGTTATTTTGGTGTTATCAAGAGCACAGTAGCCAAATTTACTACAGTAATCGAATTCGTTTTAACATGAGGAAAGTTTCTTACGGCAATTTAATATCAGGATCAATACCATCCTCAGATTCTAAAGTATTAGGATCATCATCGGATGGAATTCGTCTTTAACAATATAAAAGGATAAAGCAACTACTTTTACTTTACCAAGTGACGATTTCGCTTTTTATTTTTTTTTATTTTTATTTTTTTATTTTTTTATTTTTAACAGAAAAGAAACTCCATTTATATAAAAATGTCGAAATAGTGTCAGGATAGAATCACGACATACTACATTAACAAGTAACGAAAATAGTCCCCTTGAATATGATCTAGTGGTAAAAGTGAGCATTTAAGACTGAAAGGTCTCAGGTTCAAATCCCATGAAGTGTTCCTATAGGTCGAGTCTGTCACACCTGTATTTGGAAAGTGCGGTTTACCTGCACTGTGTGATTTGCAAGCTACTGCACAGGGACGAGGTTTACCCAAAGTACACCAAAAACAGCGGCCGCAGAATCCCACGACAAAAAAAAAAAAAAAAAAAGTAACGAAAATATATAGGAGTAAATGGTAGTATTTCCTTTTTGAGTAGTTTGAGTAAACAAGTAACAAAATTATTTACTGCAGTCTTGTTTCGGAATCACTTTTATCTCGATTTCCAAATTGAGGGGTAACACAAACTTGCTCTCGACCTGCATAGATTCTGTTTTTGGTAATAATCTCAATTCCAAATTATATCCTATATAAGGCTAAGAAATTAAAATATATAAATAAACTTAAATTAACAAAATTAAAAAAAATTCAATCCAAAACAAATCTAGAAACTTAATATTTAGATTTAAAAATTCATGGTTAATAATGTGGTGTAAATTCAAAAACAATTTAAAACTTCTGATATCAATTTCCCTTAAACATTGAAATTGGAGCAAAATACACGAACTATCAATTTTGTCGAAATTTTACTTGATATTTTCCAGCCACGACATGGTGAGCTAAAATAGTCCAAACGATCGACATCTTATTGAACATTTAAAAAAAATCAAAAATATTTTTTATCTTCCAGATCACCTCTTCATGCAAACCTCAGTACTACTTTCCCTCTCAATCTATTCCCCGCGCACGGCGCACCCCTCTCTCCCTCTCCCTCTTCAGTCTCCACCTATTACCCAAAAACTGATCACCCTTGTCTGGACTCATACATGACAAAGGCATTTACAATACAGATATCAAGAAATTTAAAAAAAAAAAAAAAAAAAAACCCAAAATGCAATTAAGAAATTATTATTAATTCCCTCATCCAAAATTCAAGACACGGACAATATGGCACTGGACCCAATGTATCACAGGGCACACAGTAACTCTGTTGTCCACATAAATATACATACATACATATATATATATGTATTTGAAACCCTAGAAAGGATAAAGGAGCTAGCTTCTCATGCACAGTATAATCAAGAATTTGTGCCTAGCTAGCTAGCTTGTGATTGCCATGTCACCTTCTGTCACGTCTCTTCCAACATGCCCTACCCCACCCTCTGACACTTCACAAGATCTCTTCTGTTTCTAGGTCTTCCATTTTCTGCTCTATTCCAACCTTTTCAACTTTCTCCATCTCTCATTTTCACCTCCCCTTTCTCTGTAATTTCACTCGCTAATTAACTTCCCCTCCTTTTTTTTTTACCTCAGTGATTTCTGCTGTAATGGCTCATGTTCATCGCCGATCCAATCGCCGCGAACTTCGCCATCTCGTTCTCCTGCAAAAACTGCGGATTCTGAATCTCATCATTCCCTCCAACTCCTAGAAAATCACGAGTTAGGCTGCTCTCGGTATCGATCCTGCTCGATAATTGGCTTTGCTTCAGCAACATTCCGTTATTCTTCGCCATCATCCCGCCCAAATTATCCGATTTTCCCATGTTGCTAGGGTTTTGGACGACCGAGTTGGAGTTGGAGTTGGAGTTGGAGTTGGAGTTGGAGTTGGAGTTGGAGTTGAAGTTGAAGTTTCCGGCGGCGATATTCATGAATTGGCCGAATCCAGCTGCGGCAAAGATGGAGGAATTCGCGGCGGCTCTCGTCGATCCCATCTGCGCTGCTTTCTGCAGCAAGGCGGTGGCTGACATGTGATGATGAGATTGTGAAGGGTTTGTTTCGTGGTTGTTACTGTAATTATACAGTGAATTTATAGATTGGGACAAATTTCCTTTGTTTTCTTCCTCCTCTTTTAGTACTAGTCTCGGAGTCGGCATAATCGTAGGAGATGATGATAATGATGATCCTGCATTAATGCTTGTACTCGCAAATCCTGCTTCGCCATCTTGTACTTGTCCTTGTCCTTGTCTTGTTCCAAACCACTGGCTCAGGTTCGTATTAATCTGGTTCTGGTTCAGGCTCTGCACCAGCTCGGGCAAGCTCGTCGAGCTGGATCCGACGAAATTATTAGAGTTGTCGAGCCACAACGGGAGCCTAGGTTTTTCCAAATCCAAATTGAGCTGCTGATGATGATTTTCGACGCCGCCGCCCAATTCCGCCCTAAACATGCCGGAAAATTGGGGATTTCCGGAGTTTTGGAAATTGTTGATGAATTCATTTCTGAAATTCAAATTGGCAGATGCAACGGGGCTGCTGAATCTCGCGCTCTCTTCTGCCAACGCGTCGCAGAAGGCTCGATGCGTGATGAAGCTATCCTTTCTGTTTGCCGACATGCATTAATTATTCTCGGAAGAATACTGTAATAATAAATTCGGACATAATTAATGGAGTATATATGTATAGTCAAATATACCTGGAGAAAAGAGTGCCGCAGTCGCATTTATACTCTCTGGTGCCGCAAATCTTGCTGTGCGCTTTCCAATCGGATTGAACGGCGTATTTTTTAGAGCACTTGTCGCACTTCCATTTCTTCTCGCCGTGCTTCCGGCTGAAGTGTTTTTTGATTCCGGTGAGGTCTCCCAGCGCCCGCGACGCGTCGTGGTGGACGCAGCTTTTCTCGGGGCAAATGTACACCTTCTTCTTCACTTCTTTGTTTGTACGTTGTTTGAGCTTCCATGGGAGGTTGTGGCCTCGCCGGTGGAGCTGCAGATTCTGGTCCCTTTGGAAACCTTTGTTGCAGATTTCGCAGAGGAATCGGTTGGTCGCCATTAGAGATTTCGGAGACAGCGCTATCACTTCTGCATCTGGATCTGGATAATCGATTAATTAATTAATTAATTAATTAACTTTCGTAATTAATTGACACAAGATGGATATGTATTAGAAAACCAGATTTGGGGAAGTGAAGATATATGCTTGCTTGCCTGGTGTTCCTGGGAGATTTCGTTTGCGCTTGGATGAATTTGGATTAGGGTTTGGGTTGATATTATTAGGGTTTGGATTGGGATTGGGATTGGGATCTTGGATGAAGCCGCCTCTCATGGAAGGATGAAGTCCATCTTCAGACATCATGTTGAGCTGCTGCTACTCTACGGAAGAGAGAGAGAGAGAGAGAGAGAGAGAGAAGTTGGAGACTTTGAGGGGAGATATATGATGACAGCAGCTGGTGTGTGTGTGTGAAAAACAAGGAAATTGCTGAAAATAGGGGAAGGAAGACCTGAAGAAATGAAATTAATTATGAGTAAATTAAATTAAAGAAAAAGAAAGAATAAAACAAGTAGGAGTAGAGGAGCAGAAGAGATGAGGAAATGAATATGGTTGCATGCTTGTTTGAATGTTAGCAGAAAAATACCATATGCCATGAAAGGCAGCTCAACCGGAGAATATTTTCTTCTCTCTTTCTCTTTCTCTTTCTCTTTCTCTTTCTCTTTCTCTCTCCTAATCCTACACGGCTGCTCCTGCTGCCTTCTGCTCCTTCTAAAGTCGGTCAGCCATAGACTCAGATAGGACCACTCTCTTTCTCTCTCTCTATATATATGTATAATACTACTATATCTAATGTGTGTTACTATATATCGATTAATTAAGTTTTATCAATTAATTATTGCTGTATATATATATATATATTATAAAATATAAGATGCTAACATTCGGAAATGAGAAGCAATAATAAGAAGCATTTTTTTCAGAAGGGAATGGGAATTGAAGGTTTTGAATTATTAATTTATACCATGGTATATGATTCATAATTGGGATCTTTACATTGTTAAGAGATATGCATGCAACTTATGATTTTGCCAGCAGTAACTAAATTTAGAACATTTCGTGCAAATATTTAGCTTTCCGATTAATGCAAATTCTTCAAAATTACGTGTAATCATTGATTTGCCACTTCTTTTTTTCCGCTGAAAACAACGAAATATTATCACCATATCTTCTTAACAAAACGAATTTCTATATCACCACTAATCATGTAAAACTGATTTTGAGATTTAGTGAATTGAAATTCAAAATGTTTTTTTATGGAAGAAGTAATGTTAATATGTTAGAACTTGAAAAGTTTATTTAATTTGTTACTTTAACACTCAAACAAATTGGAGAAGTACACGTGTCTGATAACATGTTAAATTTGAAATAGATTATTGTCTTTGTTAAGATGCAGATATATATAATTAATTATTTCTGCTGATGAAGATTATGATATAAGTATATTTTCGGTGAAATGCACTCAAGAGTCCAAGACAAGTACAAGAGTACAAATTATCAAACTACACTTTTTATATTGAACTTTTGGAATTAAAACCCCCTCCCAAAATTCACTCTATTTAAATGTGTTTCAAACAAACCTACTCTTTACGGTTATTTTGTGAATAGTAAAATAGCCTAATTATTAAAGTAAATTAGTATAAATTAAAATAGCCTAATTATTAAAGTAAATTCGTATAAATTAATTACTATTTATAGTACCTAATTAACTGAAATTGCAACCGTAATTTCAGAAATGCTGTTTGCATAACTTCTAATTAATATAGAAATCATGATTAATATTGTTGCAGCCTATAGTAGATATCATATTATCATCCTAGTAATTTGGATTAATTCTCAGTCTATTTTTCTTACTCACACATTCAGTACAACATCCGTTCGCTACGTTCAACCTCTATATAAATTCACTTCCATATAAAAATTCTACACTTCGAAATATTATCTATGTCTTCATCAAATAAGCGTATTTCATAATTTTATAAAATATAATTTCAGAATTTTCATTGAAGCATTATATAGCAATGCAAATTGTTTATTGAGGGTGCGTTTACTTTGATGGAAAAAGGTAGAAAAAGAATATTTTCAACATTTTTCCATCATTTTCACACGTTTACTACATTGGTTAATTTTCCTCGGACAGAATGGATAACCGGACAGCCAGTTTTCCATCCATTTATCACTGATTGTGGAAAATATTAACATGGGGGCAGGGTTGTGATAATATTTTCCAATGGAAAAAGGCATAAAAATGGGGAAGGGGTATGGAGACCATGTGATAATTTCTTTTCCATCTTAGTAAACATGTGATAAAAAAAAGGTTGAAAATGTTAATATTTTCTCATCTTTTATTATCCATTATTTTCCAATAGAAATATTTCCATAAACGCCCCCTGATTCGATTAACCATATGTCCTCATCAAATAAGCGTATTTCATAAAATTGTCCACTGAATCGATTAACCATGCAATGATCCTAGATAAAGTAAAAATAAATTTATTCATTGTATAACTGTATAAGTAAACCAGTTTTAACGAATGTGGACACGTTTTTAAGTATAACCCAAGTATATATTGATACGTAGTATTTGTATTTATCAATATACCACCTCCATATAATTACTCCCAGGTACATCATATTTCATGTACTCCTACAAGAATAAATTCACATTGAAGAAGTACCATACCAATACCATCATATTTTTATTCTTATTTTATTTTTCTTTGAGGAAGAAGAAAGTTAAAAGTTTTAGGATGAATAAATCAATGTAGCCATATTATGGCTAGCCATAATTTAGTTCAAATAAGAGAAAAATTGATTTATTTATAATTTTAAGTTTTAAATGACTTTTAATAGTTTAAATATTCAGTTTATACAAATTTATGTTGATAGTATTTGAATTTTGTGGCAACAAAATCTCGATATAGATAATAGAGTGAATACAAAGCTTTTTGTTGAAAGAATAAAAGAATTATATATTTACACTACTTATAACAAAATTTAAGTCAAGAATATGATAATAACATAAAACATATATTTATATTTCTTATAATAAATTAAAAAATTATCTAAATCGATTTATTTTCATATAGTTGACTGAGTTATGATTAGCTATATTATGGTCAAACAGCATCATTTTTTACGCATTTGGGTAAAGTAGGAGACCGTAAAAGTGAGATTCAATTCAAACTTTGGTAGTCACAAAAAGGTTAGAGAAACAAAAGTTAAAAAGCTTTACAGCCATGGATTCGGTGAAAATGATTACGCCATTATTGTTTTTTGGACCATTCTTCTCAGCCTGAAAAAATCTTTGAAGCAGCTATATAAAAATCCAAAATTCTATTTTTCCAAAACTTTAATTAGCGGTAAAATTGTGAATAGTACGATTAATATATTAATTAATACGGTGCCGTCCCGTGAAGACTGACGGGCAACTGGCTTCAGTGGGGGAGTAGGTGAATGGTGTGGGGACCACTATACTGTCATTTTCTTTTTCTTTTTTTTTTTGAGGGAAACCACTATACTGTCATTTTCGGCCTAAATAAAAGAAAGTGAAATTAAATAAATTGTCATATATTCGGTTATGCATAAGTGTACTATACAAATGTTAATTATAGAGAGTACTATTTTTCTTTTTTTAGATGAATACGTATTACAATTATAATATCATATCATGTATAGATTACAAACAATTTCATTTCAAGCACAATCCTAATTAGTTGTAAATTTGCTTTAATTTTTACACGGTTAGTCTTACATAATATTGACCGAATTATTTTATATTTATATTTTTTCTTTCTCATAGACTAATTTTAATTATTTGATTATATAAAGGAGAACATAAGATATATAGTAATAGAGTGGTTTGTAAAAAAAATGTTGAAGTTATGAGAAATTTTTACTGAAAACATAACCACACATTTTCACATCTATAACAATAAAATTGTTAATTATTAGTATATTTTGTGCAAAAGTTCTTATAATCAGATCGAATTGTAGGAATAGTAAATCTTGAATTTGAAGATTGGAAAAACTCAGATTCGTAGTTACGCAGTAAAAATTTGAATATGAAATTTGCACTAAGAATTCCCGTTACTGGTCCAAGAAATTTTGAGAGGCATCAGACAATTTAATCTAATTCAAGGGCCAATTTAGGACTTTTCAAAGTTTGGTTTAAACCGTAAATCAAATCGAACCAAATCGTATTTGTACGGTTTGATTTGGTTTACGGTTTCAAAATTATGGTTTGGTTTAGATTTTTTAAAAATTATGGTTTTTGGTTTAAGTTTGGTTTTTAAAAAATATAAACCAAATCAAACTGTAAACCGTAATATATTTATAGTATTAATATTTTGTTTATTATTAATTAAGAATTAAATTGCATAATGCATCTCATTTTTTATTGTATATGCCGCACAACCTGTTAGTAAAACCATGATGTAATTAAATAAAGTTTAACCCTAGCAAATACTTTACTTTTTTTTTTCGAACAACATTACAAGAAAATTTAAATACCGCATGACGGAGGACTCGATCCCGTGACCTTTGGCCCGGACATCAACCTCACTACCACTAGGCTAACACACTTGATTTAACTTTGACGGCCTTTCTTATATCTTTTAGCGCCTCCGTATATATTTTCATTAACTATGATAGTTTCACTATTAACAATATATTTTCACCAAATATTGTCATTATTGTTTTTACCATGTTCAGATTCAATATCAAGGTTTCTGTTGGTGAGGAAAGTTGAGGATGTGAAGTTTGTTTATTTTTGGTCATTTGCTAAACCATTCTAGCCAAGTATAGTTGTGTTAGTGTTTTTATCCTAGTATTAAGAAGACATGTGCACGATAACAACTCAAATAAAGGATGTTTGCTTCTTATTTGTTACTGTTTTGCAAGAAATAAAAAAATATATGGGAACCGTAAATCAAACCGCACCAAACCGTATTAATACAGTTTGGTTTGGTTCAGTTTTAATGCTAGAACAGTTTGATTTGGTTTAAAAAATTATCAAACCGTTTTTTTTTCGGTTTGGTTTGGTTTTGGTGCAAACCGCACCAAATCGGACCGCGTACGTTCCTAGGTCAACCCTTCCTCGTCGAAAAAAGCTCAGTTTTGTATTTTGACAGTGTTCATAAATTTATCACAAGAGTAACACTTGGGTGCAGCAGGTCGCATGGGCCATGCGACCGGGTCGGGTTGACCCGTTGACCCAGTCATTTTTTTTAATTTTAGTTTTTTTTTTAATTTTAGTTTTTTTTTTCGGCTTCGCTTTCGGCTCCGCCTTCACTCCGAATACTAATATAAGGAAAGAACGAGAAAAAGCAGCTTTTCAACGATTGAGTCCTGTTGACTAAGGAGTGAACTGCCGGAGGGCAGAGCAGATACCGCCCTTTACTCCATTCGTTCCTCATGGACGGGGCGGGAGAAACAAGAGAGCATAATCGGCGGACAACAATTTGGACGTTTTCGGCTCGCTCCGAAGCCTTCGGCTTCCCTCGCTCGAATCTTGACCAAAGAAGAAGCGACAAACAAAAAAACGCAAACGGCTAACAAAAAAAAAGTACAATTTAAAAAAAAATTAAATAAAAGCTGAAAAAAAAATAAAAAAAGACCAAACTGGGAAACAGGAAAAAAGAAAAGGAAAAAAAAATAGGCGTGACGCGCCGCGCGTGGGTGGGGCGCGTTTGCACCCCACGCGCTGTCGCATGGGGTGCTACGTGTTGTATTCAAGTTTTTGCGTTATCACAATATGCTATTTCTGTTACATTTTTTTTTTTTTTTTAATCTGAGTTCAAAACGGTAAAAAGTAGGACGCGATTTTTAATCGGGCCAAATTTAAACTCATGAATGAATTTGTTTTATTGGGGAATTATTAACCCTAAAACTGAAAGGCTAATACAAATTGACCCTCCAACCACAACTAATGCATGAAATAGATTATGATATGAGGACATGTTATGAACAAATAAAAAACAATATATTATGCATGTTTTGAAATTTTGGGGAAAGAAAGGGAAAAGATAAGAAAGACAAGAGATGACTGGTGCCCCTCGAAATGTCGACTACTCCCACGAGACCCACACGTTTCTCCAAAAATTCTTATAAATTCTATTCCTCTCTCTCTCCTCTCTATTTCTCTCTCTAAAAGGTGCACTACACATTTCACAAGGGCAAAAAAAGAATCTTTCCTTTTAGCTAACCAAGCTTTCGTGGGCCCCATCTTGTTCAAAAAGATATGTGAAAAATAATTCTTCATGTCATTCCATCTCCTATATATTTTCTTTTCCTTTTTGTTCATTCTTCATTCATATTTTTTTAAAAGACAATTAGCATGTGGGGTTTGCAGCTTGCACTAACCATCAGTATTTTTTTAGACCCTTGTTATAATATATGATGCGTGGATATATATTCTTCTATAGCATGGCAACTGATTAGTTGTAGATTACCAATAAATATGATTTTACTCTTATTAATCAGTTATTCGAACCCCTTAGTCCAACTAATTTAGAAGCGAATCGCCACTCAAAATGTTGCATGGACATTTATCTCATATATTTATTACATTCATCGCAACAACCTAATCATGTGAATTAATTAGCAAGTCCTAATTTTGAAGAGTTGAGCTTAATTAATAGCAAATGCATCATTGAATAAATGTAAGGAATTTAATATTGATCGAGTTGATTGTATCATTGACTCAGTGTAGGTGTGGATGGATGGCATTGTGCTTTTACGCAAGAAGTCAATATTAGTTATTCTCCTTGAAGCAAATAACAATACATCAACTTATGTGTTTTTAAGAATAATGAATTTTGGCACCATCGAATTTATTCTAGTCAATAGTTATGCTCACTTTTCAACTAAAACAATTAGTATATTGCCTAGTGTAATTAAACTAGAAATAGGTTGGAGATAAATCAATCAATAATTAAATTGATCTGTCACGTCTTTATATTGTATAAAGAAAACAAATACTAGTAGTAATATTTACCATTTATTAGGTTAAAGTCAAATCGATTCCCTTTAGTAACAAATGATTCACAGATAGTAGACGCACTTAAACGATATTGAGGTGCTAATTTTGTTAGAGTGATGCTATTTAACCATAATATGGCTAGCCATAATTCAATTAACTATGTGAAAATAAATCGATTTAGATAATTTTTTGATTTATTTTAAGAAGTATAAACATATATTTTATGTTATTATCATATTATTGACTTAAATTTTGTCATAAGTGGTGTAAATATATAGTTCTTTCATTCTTTCAATAAAAAACTTTGTATTCACTTTATTATCTATATCGACATTTTTATTGCCTCAAAATTCAAATACTATCAACATAAATTTGTATAAACTGAATATTTAAATTATTAGAAGTCATTTAGAACTTAAAATTATAAATAAATCAATTTTTTATCTTATTTGAATAAAATTATGGGTAGCCATAATATGGCTACATAGATTTATTCATTTTGTTAACCTCAAGTTTTATGATACAGTAAAAATTCAAATAAAATTGAATATTGAGTATTTGATCGGGACGATCGGATTGTGTTTCTATATGGGAGACACGTGTCATCATCTGGTTGGATCGCTCCACATCATAATGTGGGCCGGCAAGTATAAATACCAACTGTTGAATGTTTATTATTTAAATAAATTGGGAAACAAAAATTAAAAGTATTTTAGTACTACCACTTTTGGCTGTAAGCTTTCGGATATTGTGATTTTAAACGACATTGATTCCTTTCATAAGTCTTCTCCCCTCTCCCGAGAATATTGGCACAGTTACATTTTCCTAACACCCCTATAAAAAAAATAAAACCTTAAGCTATAATTCCCATTTTCAACCCTAATATTCCCAAAACAAAATGTACAATTCAAGTTTTCTTCTGATATTCAACAAACTAGTTTAGCACCCGTGCAACGCACGGAATGTATTTATATTAGAAGATTTTCAACAAAATAAACTATAGAGAACAAAATAAATCATAGCAAGAAAGTTTTCAAGGTTACATATTAAACATTCCGAAATACTTTCTTAAATACAATATGTTCAGTAATTGTAGAATGATCATCAACATACGAACATACTAAGATCTTCAGGCCTTTCCGACTTGTAACTCTTGAAATCGCAACATAAAGTTGACTGTGACTAAAAAGTGAATTTTTTAGAAACAATCCAACTTGTGAAAGAACTTGGCCTTGACTCTTGTTGATAGTTATTGCATAAGATACTATCAGCGGGAATTATCGTCGTTGAAACTTGAATGAAAATTGACAATCGAGATATGAAAACAATATTTCCTGCAAGTGTGATTACTAATTAAAATATAGCTTATTGTTAATTTATTTATAAAAATTTAAACTGCTACCATTAATTTCTTGAAAATACAAATTAAGTAATTCTTTAACCTACGTGAACTAACCAAAAAATGATTCATATGTAAACAAAGTAGATCTTTCAATCTTGGGCCAAGAAGTTAAATTTACTCTGGCTCAAGATTATCCTCGTTACTTTTATTAAAGTAAGATCAAGATTATACTCATTAGTTAAATAAAAAAAATAAAAAAATTCCATGTGGGCCCACCTCTCTGTTCTCAAACCCAGGGTTGCAATGATAAACCGAAAAATGCAAATATACATTTATTGATGTTGAAGAAATAAATAAGAAGTTTTTTTTTCTTTTTCTTTAGAAGAGGCCATTTTTTCGATCATATAATCCGGATTAAATAACAAACCCAACAACTTATATTTATTGCAAATTACACCACATATAAATAGAAAAACAACACACATTCTAAAGAAACCCTAGCCCTAAGCGGCGCAATACTCCCTTCTGGAACGATTCGAAACTTCCATAACATTTTTTCCATCTAAATTTCCGATGAAACTCCGTCAATATCACCACCACCACTTCCGATCAAATACATCTTTACCGATCAACTTCTTCTCTCTAACATAAGTTTCTCATCTCTCCGTTCGAAAACCAATATTTTCTTTTCCCTACTGAGATATGCAACGAATCTAGAGGTACTTCATTTACGCAGAAGTTATGTTTCTAGAATTTTAATATATGTTGTGAGTTTTTTTTTGAACTTATATATGTTGTGAGTTTTAATTACAAATTTCTTTTAGTTTATGAAAGATCTTTGTATCCCATAAATTTTGAGAAAATTAGTTTAGATCTTTCGCATTTTTATCTTTTTATCACCCCAAGTTTTTTTTTTGGAATATACTTTTCAGATGTTTAAACGTGAAGGTTCAAAAAAAATATTATATAAATTATAGATCTGTGCAGTTATTAAAAGATTAGCCAATATTATATAAAAAGAAGAACAATTGGAAGCTTTTTCATCCCAGATTAGCAACATCTTTTTTCTTACCTTGGTCTAATGACATGACTTTCTCATTTTTTTTCCTTAATAAACCAATTTTGTCCATTTTTAAGAAACATGAAAGAACGAACATTGATTTTTATCTTTTATGAACCTAATCTTCTACCATTTTAGTATTATGATTATATTTGTTATTGCAGGTTCAAAAGCTAAAGAAAATTTCATTAAAGCATGTATAAAAGCCGTGAAAAGAGACAGATCTACCTGTAGTATGGTAGATCAAACATGTATTGAAATTAATCTGAAGTAAGCATTCTTTCTGAAATCCTCGTTTTTATGTTTATTTTTAAACAATACTTGTGCTAATTAACAAAGTTTGTTTTGCAGTGGTGATTAGAATCGCAAATACAAATTCCTATGATATATATGACTTATGAAAAGCTTGTGATTCAATTCCAGAGAAACTGAATTGAAAAAAGATAAGTTCTTTTTTTATGGATTTCGATTATTTAACAACTAATATCATATAATCTGTAATAGATTTTTATAGTGTTTTTCAATAAATAATTTACTAATCTATTTTACTTTTACATAAAGCAGGTGATGAAGAATACCTTTCCATTTTACAAAAGTTTTTTCATGAGAGTAAATCGAAAGGAAGGAAAAAAAATATAAGTAAGTCTATATTCTATTTTTTTAGCAAAAATATCAAACCTAGTAAATGAATGCCTACCCGTTTGCTTTGCCATTTAGTAGACTTAATAATTTTTTGCGTCTTGGAAGAATGAGCTTTACATAAAATAAGTTCCTTGTGAAAAATGAACTTTACAAAACAAAAACTCAAAACAGTATCTTCTCGGTTTTTAATTTTACTGAATGACTTACAATGTTATTCCCCGATCTCTTTTTCTAAAACCTTTTGCACTATCTTATTCTGAGTATGTAGAAAAACATAAAAGATGATAATCAAAGATGATAAAGATGTCATGGCGATGTTTTCTCATCTTCAAATAGGACGTAGAGTTCTTCATTTATATCTTGAGAGTGGGAGACTTAAGACTGTTAATGATGGTGGTGCTTCAAAGAGTAAGGGTGAGGGTTCAGGTGCTTCAAAGAGTAAGGGTGAGGGTTTAGATGATGACTTAGATATAGATTGGGGTGACATTGATCTGGAGGGTACAAATGTGAATTAGAAACCAACTGCTGATGGTGAAAATGTGGTTGATGTGATTGAGGGTGAACCTGACTTCAATGAGGGTGAGTTCAGTGATGAGTTTGGTGAGGATTCAGATTATAAACCTTATGATGGTGATGGTGAGTCATCTGATGATGGCCTTGAAGATGATGAATTAACTTCTGAAGATGAAGAATACATAACTGCTAGAGTGAAGGTGAGAAAGGGAGAGAATATCTTTGACTTGGTGGAATTAGCTGGAAAGAATGATGAGGGATTAGGCTTTAAGCAAGGCCAATTTCCCGAGGTCACAGAACCTGATTACCAATCTTCTGATGGTGATGTTTGTTCTGACTCAACTGATGAGGAGAATGAAGGACCCAGAAATATGAAGTTCAGGTCTGTTTATGATCCAAGGGGTGATTCTAAAACTCTTAAGCTACAGCTTGGAATGAGATTTGATGATGGATTCCAGTTAAGAGATGTGCTAAGAGAAAATGCAATAGCTAATGGATGGCACAACAAGTTCCAAGGTGTAGGTAAGACTAAATGCCAGGCTACATGCAGACCACCTTGTAGCTGGAGGGTTTATGGTTCTATTATGCAAGGTGAAGACAAATTTTGCATCAAAACATATGTTCCTAAGCACAATGTAAAAGAAAGCAAAGCAACAAGCTTGTTAGCTCCAATTGGATAGCTAAACAATACATGAATGTGTTCAGAATCATACCTAATATGCCTATTCCACTGTTAACAAAGGATATTAAGAAGAGGTTTTGGGTTGTAGTTCCAAGGGATAGAATGCACGGAGCAAGATCCCTTGCTCAGGAAGAGATTAGATGCTCAGTTGTAGACCATTGATAGGTCTTGATGGTTGCTTCCTCAAGACCTATCTTGATGGAATATTGTTGTGTGTTGTTGCTAAAGATGGCAACAATCAGATGTTCCCTATCTCTTGGGCAGTGGTTGAGGTTGAAAACGAGAAGTGCTGGACTTGGTTCATGGAAATACTTCTTGAAGATTTGACTATCTCAGATGGATGTGGTTGGACTATTATTTCTTACCAACAAAAGGTAACACTACCTTATTTGTTAATTTTTTGACTAACTATTATTACTGCTATTTAGATTCTTCTCACTAATGGTTGGTTTTAATTGTAGGGACTGATTATGCTGTAAACAAGTTGGCACCAATGGGCTGAACACAGAAACTGTGCTCGGCATGTCTACGTGAACTGCAAAGAAACAACACAAAAGAACAACTCTCAAACAACTGTTCTGGGCTATTGTGAGAGGCACTTACCTGCAAGAATACAAGGAAAATCTGGAGCACTTAAAGGCAGAAAATGAAGCTGCACATGCAGACTTTGTTGCAAGAGATGTCAAGAAATTCTGTAAGGTTTTCCTTTCTTTGCATCCAATAAGTGACATGATAGATAACAATATTGTTGAAACATTTAATGCATATACATTACATGCACGTGGTATGCATATCATTCATATGCTGGAACACATTAGGAAATCTTTGATGGTGAGGCAGGTAGATAATCTGAAGGCTATAGCTATGTTGTCTGATAGAATTTGTCCTGTGATTAAATCCAAGCTGGAAAAGATGATAGTGCACAGTGTTGATGCTTATGTATACCCTAACTGTCAGAACATGTATGAGGTGCACTTTGAGGGTAAAAAATTTTGTGGTTAATATGAACAAGAGAACATGTGTTTGTAGAAAATAGGATTTAACTGGGATACCTTGTGTGCATGCATGTGTTGTACTTCATTTTAAGGGGGAAGAGGCAGAAGAATATGTTTACAACTATTATACCATGGAGAGGTATCTACTAGCTTATAAGTTTACCATAGAGTCTTGTGTGAGTGAGAAGATGTGGCCTCAAGCAGAGGGTTACAAAGTGAAACCACCCTTGATTAGGAAGATGCCCGACAGACCCAAAAAGAATAGGAGAAGGGATTCACAGGAAGATCTAAAAAACCCAAAACAAGCTCAAGAGGTTTGGGCTTAGAATGACATGCCAAAACTGCTTCCAACAAGGTCACAATTCCTTGACTTGCAAAAACGCAAAGGTTCCAGCTTAGCAAAAGTACCTATTTAATGAGCTTGTTATATGTAAATTTTGATGTATCATTGAACTAGTTCATCTTTCATGAATCAGGGCATGAGAGGTCGACCCAGAAAATATCCAGATCAACCACCAAGGCCACAAAACAGAAAGAGTTTAGGGGTAAGTGCATTTCCAGTTTTTTTTTTCTTCATAAGTTCATTTACTTTCAATCTTTGTATCCTGTTTCTGATTTTGATTCATATTGCTTATGCTGTAGATGCCAAAGAGAAGAAGAGTGGCAAATCAAGAGCCATCCTCCTCAGCTTCTACACTTACCAGACAACCTTCTTCAAGAGGCAAGATAGCCCTTCAACACAAGAGAGCACAATTCCAACAACAAGGAATGCATAAGATAGGGTGTTGGCATTAGGCAGAAAACTTTTTTGTGCACAAGTTGAACTTGTATATTTTGTTAATTAAGTACACTTGTTTTGTGACTTAATCTATTTTGGCTGAAATACACTTGTTGCCTTCCATTTTGTATGCTTAAGTACATTGTTGCAACTTATCAATGCAATGGCTGATTTCATCTTTTTTTGTGCAGTTGTTGTTCTTAACTTTGATTCCAAATACTTAAACATGCATTGTAAATTAAAAGATGTACACACTTCAACATAAACAAAAGATGAGGTCAGTTTAAAAGCATGAACATGCACAAAATATGACACCAGAATTCGAACAAATTACATCTTCAAATCATCCAAAACAACATGAAACTACACATCAGTTTCCACCCTAAAACAACATCAAATTACACATGATTTTCCACCCAAAATACGTCTTCAAAATGACCAAAACAACATCAAAACCAACATCAGTTTCCACCCTAAAACAACATAAAATTACTAGTTCAAATTACACATGAGTTTCCACTCAAAATGACCAAAATAACAACAGCAAATGCAACCCAGAACCCTCTCATCATACGTTCCATATTCTTCATCTTTTTGGCCATTTTCTTGAACTCTTGAACATCTATAGCAGCTTCACGTTCTGCATTCAATTCTTTATTCTTTTCTATGCCAGAAATGTTCTCATTTCTCTTCTCTTTAACTGTTCCTTCCATGAGTTTCTCTAGAGCAAGATCCCTCTCAAGCTTAATCTTTTGGAAACATCGTTTGTAGTATGGTGTTAGCTCTGGGTCAAGCCAATCTCAGTACGTACAACCACCCCACTACAAATTCAAATAAAAAAGTAATGGTTTCAAGACATGAAATCCGAAATTGCCTAAATTTATTCAAAATCAAACATTTGCACTTCAATTGTACTTACCCGTCCTCTGTTTCGACAAACAAAATATTGCCTCTCCGGGTTATCCACAGAGTTTGAAGGCCTCATTACTGCACGATTTCCACATTTGCAAATCCTCTCATGCTCGGAATTCACCATATTCATTGAGCTTGTGTGCGAAGAGGAAGAAGCCATCAACATCTAATTGGAGCCCTAAACGCAAAATCTATAGAGGAATGAAGAACAAATGACGGAAAGAGGGAAAAGAGGGGAAATCTGCATAAACTGAAATTTGATTTGTGTTTAGGGTAGGAGGGGATATCAAATTTGTGTATATAAGTGTTTGATTGAATGAAAACGGCGACGTTTTCGCCAATCCAAAACGACGCCGTTCGATCTTTACCAACGATTTGCCATGTAAGCTTCTCGAACGACATGTCAGCAAAAAAATTAGGAGAAACCCGCCGGAGGAACTTAATTAATTGAGATACAATTAAAAGGCCAGTAATTTAGGACTAATTTTAAAAAGTCAATCTTAAAACGCGAATTTGGTATAAAGTCAGTAATTTCTATGCAATTTGGCCAAAATAAAATGCGCTGATATAAAACCATTGAAACTTAAAGAAAAACTTAAAAATTTCAAAATGCAGAAAACACATGAAAAATTACATTGCAATTGTTTGCTGTTTGTAGAAGTGAGTGAATGTGTTTGTATTTGATAGCGAGTGGTATTTATAGAACTTTTTGGGGGATCCTATTTCTTTTTTTTTTTGAAATCAGGTTTTGGAGGTAAAATTTCCCACACGAGCATTTTTCTTGTTGTAGATTAGTTGGCCCTAGTATATAGGAAGTACTATAAAGTTCTTAAAAAACATGTGTCTAAAAGGTATGGCTTTCTTAACATTTGAAAGAATGAATGGCTTGAAAGTATGGTGTTGATAAGACTACACATTGGATTTGTGATTGTAATCTGTAAATGCTGTGGAGTTGGTGTGTGTTAGGTGGAAGTTTTTAGCTATTATTTTGATAGACTTTGTACTTGCACATGTTGCACAAGTAAATTTTTTGAGTGGCAATTCTGTAAATACTGTACCATAGCAAATTTTGAACAGGAATATGGCATTTTTATAAATATTGTCAAAACTCAGCTTTTATATTTAGTATAGATGTACAATTTAGCCTCTGTTTGATTCTCTTCTACAATAATTAATCAATAGTGTTTTTTTAAATTAATTTTATGTAGTGGGGTTATTTTTTAGTATTAAGAGCCATATAAATTAGCATGGTACCGAAATAAAATTAAAAAACATGAACAGGGATGGGAGATTAAATTCAAAATTAATAGTAGTAGAAAAAAGATAAGTGAGTATTTAAGAAAATGATAGTTTCGGAGATCGGCGATAGTTAACTAAAATGAAAAATTCAACATTTTGATCTAACAACTAAATAATACTTCTTTTCCTCAAAGTGCAAAAAGCATTTCACAAATTTTGGAGTAATTTGCAGAGTTTTATCTAACAAATTTCAATTTTTACAATTTGTTGCATGAACTGTCATTAAATTTCACAAGTTGATACACAAAATCTAGATGGCCCGTTTGATTTATGGGCCTTTTCCCTTTAGATGTATAAAATATCTGAGAAGAAACTTCGACTTAATCTCACTCATTAAAAGGCTCAAAACCCACTTTATGAACATTATATATTAAGGAACCTGTCGAATATGGCAAAATAGGGGAAAAGTATTTATTTAACCCGTACCCGTACACAGATCTTCGTAGCTTTACTTCTTGAGTTGTACATGAAAAATCTTTTTACCTGGATTTGGACACGATCGTGCAACATCTTATTTTACCTTATCCTAATTTACCTAATTTACCATTCTTCACCTACAAGAATTACCTTTACACCACATTACACTACATTAATTATGGAGTCATTTCTTCACTCATAAGATTTTCTTCATTCACAACTAGTTCAACCATTTTTTCATTAATATTCGTATCTCTCCCCCGTGGGAATATTATTTTTCATAAATGAATGAAGGAAGTATTTGTGTAAAGCAAACCGCACCTCAAGGTTGTCTATAATTAGAGAGTAATTAAGAGAATTATATGTTATCAAGGGACAATTAAAGGTAACTAATCATAATTAGACTTTTTAGGCCTCAATTAGAATATATTAAGCCCAATTCATATTAACTATATATTAATTAATTAAAGAGGGAAAATTGTGATATATTTATCGTGAACAGAGGGAATATTTTATACCTAATATTATATTTTTGTGAAATCAAAAGTATAATATGTTCAATTAGAGGCTTTTATACCCTCTATATTATTCCTCGAAGAAAGAGTTTGGTTTATTGGTCAAATATTTGTAATAGCTAATGGACACGTATATTAATCCAACCCAAAGAAATTGATAATATTTTCTTGGAACATACTAAGCGACAAGCAATTTCATTCGATGAAAACAAGATTGGGGGCACAAATACTTACTACCACTGTATAGATTAGATATACAAAACCACATACACGCATTAATACTAGAGTGTGTATATAAATGTATTTTTAACTTAAAAATAAAACGTACTTGAGGCGACAATTTCTGAGCTTGGGGATTGTCAATTGTACTGTCCAAAGAATTTTATTTATCCAACTTTCAGCTACTATAAGTATTTTTTTTTTAAACTAAACATGAAAAATAATGTCCCAGCGTTTGATTAGAACCTTTAAAAATGAGAAATGAGAAGGTTTCAAGAAAATTGAAAGTATGAATAATAGGTGCTCACAAAAAGTATAAACAAAAAAATTTAGAGATGAACTTGTATGAGATTGGTCTTGCCGTGTGTTTGGATCCAAATATCCACTGTTCTTTAGTACAATTGTCATTTTTAATGATAATTGTCACTGAATGAGTATTTTTATATAACTGTTACTTTTTTAAACATAATTGTCATTGTTTTAGGATAATTATTCTCCTTAGTAAGCAGTCTCGAATTCAATCTCGTCTGCGTGCGGTGTAAATTTCACACCTTCTATAGTGGTGGTATAGTTTCACATTTATGTGGCGTAGAGGTCACATTTGCACTCTTGTGGTGGTGTAGTGATTTATTTGATAGTATATATATACTTGGTTGTAATTCAAAAGAAAACAAAAATTAGTAGTATCACTTTTAAACTAACCGCCCATACGATCAACCACACCCAAATTCACCATGTTATCAACACATTATTTCCGTTCGGCAGCAACTAAGGCCTTTTCTCTACACTCCAAACACAACACGACGCTTATAATAACATCTCCATAAACTTGGGCTCGAAGAAAACTATGTAACGCCATATCATATATTCATTTAAGCACATACTGTATTTAGTTTTTATCAAATATTTTACGATCAACACTGTGGGCTCTTAAACCACTATTACTCATCTCATCGGAAATTCTACTAAGGGACGGAACCACCTTGGCTTTGGCGTAAATTTACTTCAAATTTTCACAAAATATTTGTTTATTTGTATTTTAGTTTTTCTTAAACTTGTCTTAATATTTAATACTATTATATCTAGACATTTAAAAAAATATTACATATACTTCAATTTAAAATTTTATATTTTTATAGATAAGTTTTGTCTGATATTTCATGTTATGAATTATTTGTGTAACTCACATAATAATTATATTATACTCCCTCCGATCCCAATAATACCCATTTTTCTTGTTTGGACGTCCCATTTCATAATATACATTTCTAAAAATATAAATATAATATAAAATAAATCATCCACTATGATCAGTATGTCACAAAAAGTTACTATCTCTTTTCTCTCTTCTACTTAGAGGGTGTTTGGCTAAGCTTTTAAGCTCTTTAAAACAGTTTAAAAGTTGTTCATTACTAAGGATTTAGGATCTTAGAAGCTCTTTTAAGGAGCTTTTAAGCTCAGCAAACACCTTCTTAATTGGACATAATAAACTACTAAACAACTCATTTTCTTAACATGTGTGCCCAACCGAATATATATCTAAACGGAGGGGGAGTACTAGATTTCATAAGAGTGTCGTAGTTGTAACTATTGAGTGTTAATTTTGATCGCGAGAACATTGCAAGAAACTCAACAGGTCATCTTATCAATAACGTAAACAATTTAATATGAAATTAACAAACCTCTAATCAAACAAGGTACAATCCAATTATTTATTTAAACACCATTCGAATTGACAACATAATTATAAAGAGAAGTAGCAGTCTTTATACGGACAAGAGTCTTCACAGAAACATATAACACACCTACTTTATTCAAAAATGTAAGTTTCATGTCTTCATAGTTTTAATATTTTATCAATATGTCATCTTCAAAGCCAACCCAAATTACACGATATAATAAATATAGAGGGGCACTGTTCTTCTAAGTTACTCTCTCTCTATTAAGCCACACCTCTCTCTAGGAAAACAAAATATACATTTTAATTTATATACAATTTCCATGGAAGAAAGTCCTATCTTAGGCAACCAATACCCTCCCGGAATCAGATTCCACCCCTCGGATGAGGAACTTATCTCTTTCTACCTCCAAAGGAAAATGAAGTCTCTGCCTCTGCCTCCGAACGTCATCACTGATATCAATCTTTATGGATACGACCCTTGGGATCTACCCAGTGTGTTTCTCGACTCATTTTCCATCGTTCCACGTATAGTTGTTCATTATACTAAAATATGATCACCCTTGTTGTGGCGCAGGGAAGACTATGTTCGGAGAAGACGAGTGGTATTTCTTCACCCCGCGGGATAGGAAGTATCCCAACGGGGGAAGGCCTAATCGGGCAGCAGCCTCAGGCTACTGGAAAGCCACTGGTTCGGATCAGCCCATTCGAAGTTCGTTTGGATCACGAGAGATAGGGGTGAAGAAAGGTCTAGTCTTTTACAAAGGTAAGCCTCCTAGTGGACATAGGATGGATTGGATCATGACGGAGTACAGACTCCCCGACACGTCCCGTCCATCAAGGTCCACTGGATCAATGAGAGTAAGTCCTTTTTTCTCTCATCAAACTCCTAAGGAGTGTTTTACTTTAGGTGATAGATTAGATTATTCTTTATCTAACTAAGATATCACCCAAAGTAAACACGCACCTCACAGACATATCTCTATGTCTCAGTTGGATGATTGGGTACTATGCCGCATACGTCAAAAAGGCAACATGTCAAAGAATGAAATCTGGAACGACCAGACATTGCTCTGTTCGTCCCAGATGCGCAGAAAGAGTTCGGAATGTGGTCGGGACATGCTATTGGACTATTTGCAATCATATGAATACAATCTCATAGTTTCATTACTGGCTGGCCATGATCCTGCAGCCGCCCTATTTACTCCTACCACCGTCTTTCCATGCTACAAAAACGGCAACGACGGCAGAGTAATACAGCAAGAGAGGTCTGAGATAGAAACTACTCAATCTAAGGAGAAGATTAGCTATGGAAGTGTACAGCTACAACCAAACATGATTAACCAATCAGGACCGTTGGTGGCGACAAGATCATACGGCCAACATGTGTGGGAATGAAGACCTCTCCCACTTTTCTAAATTCAATAAGACACCAAGCTTGTGGTGAAGCCATTGCTGTGGTTGATTTATGTATTCATGCATATTTGTGTGCGTGTGTGTGTGTGCAGTTTCCAAATTCTGAAGTTTGTAATTTATCCTTTTTCTGTGGTGTGACGTGAATAATACTGAAAACTTATGTAATCTTCTGGTTCTGCCTTTTATAGTCTTTTACTATTTTCTAATTTCCCAGATATTCTGGATCAACACTGAAAAATATTAGAGAGAGTGTATTAAAATAAAAAATAAAAAAACCCTGCTAGCTTAGTATCAAACCAACTTGGCCTCTACTCTCTATGGTGTTTCATATCCTCTATTCCATTCATTGGATTTTTGACATTTGGCAATTTGAAGATAATTATATACCCTATTTAAGTAGAATAAACTCTAGTCAGTGCCACATATCGTTCAACTAATGGAAGGAGTAGAGAATGAAACACAAAATATGAGTAGGATTTAGGAAAACCAATTTGGTATCCAACTATCAATCACGTTTCCATTAGTATCTCCTACATGGCTTATTATATACTTCAATTTATGACCAAAAAAATAAAATAAATAAATGAAATGAAATGACGACATCAAACATAGAAACCGGAAAGACGATGATAAGAAAAGAAATCGAATAGTTTTGAGAGAGATAAAAGGCGTAACAATCCAACAACTAGTCAAGAAAAGACAATGATTGGAATCAATCTTCACAAGTAGCTAATGCTTGGTATTTTACAGTGTTGAGTTATGGGACTAGTAGTAAACTATAAGGATTCATAATTTCATATATAATATAAGGAGGAGCTCGAAAAGGATGCAATTTTGGAAGATTAGAACATAAATTGAATAAGCTTAGTAATTACAGTTAGGGATAAAGTGATTGTATTATTGATGTTCCTCAATCAAGCTCAAATCGAGCTTGTTTGAACAGAAGGTGCCAACTAGATTTATTAGGATAAATGATATGTTAATAATCGACACTCTAAACATACATGTGATGGAGCAAACTCAAGATGTTCAAAACCAGGCACCGCGTGGAATCCCCTGAAGCATTCTTCTGTGTTGGTTACATGCTCAACACACTGCGTTATATAACATGACACTAAATTAATAATTTTGGCAAAGAAATTATGGAAGAATCTAAAAGCGAGAGAGAGTTGAGGAACAAATTCAAAATTTTGTTAACATAATATTTGGCATGCATCATAAAATTACAGGACTCACTTGTATAAATAGGCTGCAATTCCCAAAAGAATGCAAATCAGGATTATGTCAATGAAGAAGTTCCTTGTGGACCTCACCTGCAATAAATTTATGTATCTGATAAATCGAAACTCCCCTGAAGATCAAGAATCATTATACGCTCTATCTCTATGTATGAAAATTACCTGAGTAAGCGTTTCCTTCAGCCTAACATTCGTATGCCTGAGATCACTTGATGCCTTATCGACCTAAAATAAAACCACAAACAACATGGTTAGTGTATATTCAACTGTCTTATTCATTAAACAGAAACACAGTGAAAATATCTGAACCTTCGTGTCTATTTCATCAATCAATGGGACCTGCCTATCCAATTCCTGGATTACGAAACACAAGAATAGGAAAGTTATTAGTCCATTCTGACAATAAATGGAGTAGAATGTGGGAAAGAAAGTCCTCCGAGTAGACCTCATTCATATCCCTTGCCAAATCCTTTAATGTATCCAAGCCCTCTGATATAATCTGCAGACCTTGATCCTGCAAGAAAAAAATTTACTGTATGAGGAGATTTCGTAAAATGGAGGAAATCTAATAAGGAGATACAAGTGGAGAGACTACAAGCCTGCTTTATTTTCCTCATCTCAAGCTCCTGCCTAAACTGACTCGATTCTTCGGATTGTTGAAAGAAATCATCATCAAAATTCCCATCTGATTTATAAAAGTGACAAGATAGTTATAAGCAGTTGATTAGAGAGCTCCATATACAGAAACTAGAGCAACAACAATCACCAGAGTCAAACTTTATGTTCTTATTCAATGATGAAGCTACCCCGAATCCTTGTGTGGCTGGACCTCTACTGCCATCCGATATTGCTTCAATTCTCTCAGGAAGTGCAAGAACCAGTTCGACACGAGCTTCTAGTTCTTCTTTAGACATACCTTTCACCTGTTAGCAGTTAAGATCATCCTCAAAATACCAACCTATCTGAGTTGTAACGCTTGCTCATTGGTTACAAAAGCTCAATGCTACCGCTGATGTTACTATGCTCTATATCCATGTCAAGTTAACTTTTCTTCAGACCGTAAGAAAAAGGCAATGTGCAGAGTTGGAGGTATGAATTATTCATGTTTCGAGTACAGATTCAAGATAAAGCTTTAAGATAAAGCTTTAAGATAAAGCTTACGGCTTCATCTCTTGCTCTCCGTTTGATTTTTCTAGGTGAAATCTTGTTAGATAATATACTACAATGTTCGAGGAATTCTTTTATTTTCTTGTTTTATTCAAGGTACAGTTCCTGAATCTGTTGAGAATGTGATACCAAAAAAACAAAGAAAATCACAAAACGATCGTTTATGTTCATATTTTCCTTTGTCTTCTCGATTTTATCCAAAACAAAATCAATTTCGGCACTTGCTATAACGACAAACAGAAGATGTCAATAAAAATCAAAACATTAAGGGTTAAGAAAAGAGAAAATCAACCTTCCTCTGAGCAAGTTTCTTCAATTTAGGCACTTCATCCATAAGCCTGGCCTTAATGCGGCGCACCTCCGCATACAACGCCACCACGGTTGCCCTATTCGTCTCGATCGCGGCCACCTCCGATTTCTGGAGACGCAAATCGGAGAAAAAAATGAATCGTGCGCCCTAAAAATCAATAATTACGAAAAATGATAATAGAAGAGGCGGCGGACCTTGAGAGCGAGGTCGATTTGGGACTCGAAGGTGGAGTAGAGGTGGGCGAAGGCATCGTCGGAGAAGGCGGTCTGATCGCGCTGCTTCTCGATATCATATTTTTCGTATTTTTTGCAGATGGAATCGACCCTGAACAGAATGTCGATCACGCTCATCTTCTTCGAATTTCGATTTGTTTTTGTTTATGTTGCTGTTGAGGCCGATACTGATTTCGTGGGAATGAGAGAGAAATGGCGGTCGGTCTTCTCTTCCCGCCATTCTTGCCTTTCTTTTGTTGTGTTTGGTAGCGGTGGTGGAGGAGGTCAGAGGTTCGCCGTTAATGGCGGTTCTCCACTTTTCAGTGGCGCGAATTCATAATAAATTTCCTATTTATAGCCCAACAAGTTGCGCTTATTGTTTTTTCCCTCACTCACACGAATTGGAAAATAAAATTTTAAAATAAATCAGTAGTTTTTTGTTTTAACAAAAATATATTAATCTATAGTTGATGATAAATGAATTAAATAATTGTAAGTTTGGCAAAATTGCACAAAACGTCAATTAAAAGTAAAAAAAAAATTGAAAACTTAAAATGTCAAAGAAAACGAAAAACATATAAAAAATAAAATAAAACTAGGGTACACCCCTCGAAAATCGACGGAAAATTATATTTAAAAAATTAATAAAATTATTAAATAAATATGTGATAGATTAGAAAAAATATATTACTTGTTAATTATTTTTGCGTTCAATCACTTGATTGTTTAATATACTAAATTCATTTAGAATTTATATGTACTTAAAAACATGACAATACATATGGAAGCGATAACTAAAAAGTAATTAGATTAACATAAATTTAAAAAAGAAATCAAACATAATAAAATATAGAATTTATTAATGATAAGTTGGCATATTACGTTATTTTCGTTTTTATTAATAATAATAATATTTTTATTTTTTATTAAAATAATAATTTTATTAAATTTATTGTATATAACCCGTCGAAAATCGACGGGAAATCACTATTCCATAAATTCTTCTTAAAATCGATGTAGGATAAAGAGGTGGATCGTTCTGATAGAAAATATCCTCTATCTCACATTGATTTAGAGAAGAAAAGTAATTTTGAAAAATGTCAAGCTGACCCAATCCTATATTATGAATTCAATATAAAATTTAAAAAGAAAATCACTTAAACTATCAATTAGGAATTGACTCATCTAGCCCCACAGTTTTGTATCAGAACTGATTCATTCACCACGGTTTTCATCGGAATCGGCCCGTTTACCCCACGATTTTGATTGGAGTCGGGTCGTCTACCCGACGGTTCTAAGTCAGAGACTCAGAATCACCCCTCTCAAATTGAATTTAAAAAATAATTTTATCACATGTTTATGTCTCAAACTCATATAGTAATGTTTGTTAAAATTTCTAATATAATCTACCCTCATTTCTTTGATAATTTTCAAAACTCTATTCTTCTTCAAAATCGAAGTAAGAATCGTTTGAGGGGGTTGTATATAAATCAAATAATTTTGGCTCGTTCAATATTCGATTCAATTTTTTATATTCGAATTCATAAATTTATGATTTGAATACACATACGAAAACCTTTTTTGATTCGATTAGTTAATGAATACGAATTCAAAATGTGATATTTGATTCGATATTCGAAAATATTCGATTTCATATATAATACATATATATTATACAAATATATGTATATTTAAAAATTAAACTAAAGGCCAAACTTAAAGAAAAATAATATTACTTATTTCTCAAAAATGTCAAACCCTATCTTTTCTTTCTTCAATATCTATCTTTTTAATATCTAAGACAAATGTATGGATATAACATTTATTATTGAATTGAGTGTTTAATTGTTTTTTAGGTGAAATATTATTTCAGAAAATTTCCTTAATTGCGAATCAAATAGTGTAAAAAATTTATAAAATTTCAAATCAAATATTCGAATAGTATGCTTATAATAAACTTAAAAAACCGAACCAAATATTCAATTCGAATCGAATATTAGCGAATATTCGATTTGAATTGAATATTAGCGAATATCATTACGAATCGAATAAGAATCAAAAAATATTCGAAGTCGATTCGATTGCTGATTCGAATATGCAAATGATGTCACAAATTCGAATTTGGAAGCATTTATTCGGAAAACTAATAATTTGGTTTTCTACAAAAAATAATTATTTATTCGGCCAACTAATGAATTGGCCAAATTAAATTAAATTAAACTATAAAATATTCGGCCAACTAATAAATAAATGGGCCAAATAAAACTTTTAGTGCAAAAGATGAGAAAATACACATTGATTCTAGGTATTTATAGGGTTTTCAATAGGTGATGTTTCATTGAATAACCGATGTGGGACACAAGGAACCATTTATTTGGAAAACTAATAAATTGGTTCCCTACAAAAAATAATTATTTATTCGGCCAACCAATGAATTGGCCAAATTTAATTAAATTAAATTATAAAAATGTAGTTATTTATTCAGCCGACTAATAAATAAATGGGCCAAATAAAACTTTTAATGCAAAAGATGAGAAAATACACATTGATTCTAGGTATTTATAAGGTTTTCAATAGGTAATGTTTCGTTGAATAACCGATGTGGAACACAAGATTTTAGTAATAATAATAAATATTTAATTTAAAATCTATCATTTAATGTCCCAAAGTTTGAATTTTTTTACGATAGCGTCCTAACGTAAGCATAATAACAAATTAGTACCCAACGTTTCAATTTTTTTTAACAATAGTATCCCACGATCACTTTCCGGCCACTTTTTGCAAGTTGGCTCGTTGGATAGTCCACGTCATATTTACACGTGGATTAAAAAAAAACTTTAACTCTTTATTTCTACCCCATGGTCCCTACCCAACTTACCTTCACATCACAACACAACTATTTTTCTTTCTCAATTTTAACAAATCATAATATTATAGCAAAATGTCTTTTAATTTATGTGAGTATGCGCAAAGATCAAATTCCTTAACCATTTAAATTCATCAATATGAATATGCACAAAGATCAAAGTACCACAAATTCATCAACCCAAAACAAAAGGAGTAAGCATCACTAAATCATGGCACCGTCAACATGGAGATGTCATACATTACAAAATAAAGAGTTTGTCAGATTTGGGTGGAGGGTTGGTTTTGTGTGTCTGAAGTGGGTGGAGATGGGTTTTGATATTAATAAAGAGTTAAAGGTTTTTTTTTTTTTTGGAAAAATCCACGTGTAAATATGACGTGGACTATCCGGCGAGTCAGCTTGCAGAAAGTAGCCGGAAAGTGATCGTGGGATACTATTGTTAAAAAATTTGAAACGTTAGGTATTAATTTGTTATTATACTTACGTTAGGACGCTATCGTAAAAAACTTCAAATGTTGGGACATTAAATGATATTTTCCCATTTAATAATAGATAGATGGTGTATTAGTGTACATTCATTGTACTTAGCGTTTGCAGCTACATTAGGGGTGAAATCTCAGCTACAAGAACAAGACGATGGAATGCCTTCGGTTGGAGATGGCCTTAACAAATAAGAAGAACAAAAATATTACTCGTGAAATGAATAATTTGGTCTTCAGTCGCTATGATAATATCATTTGAACAATAATTAATCTATCTATCTATCTATATACTACTATATCATATAAACGAAAATGACTCGAAAAAATTCTATTTGGCACACTTAAATCCTTCCATTCTCCTTGATCTAAATTCTCCAATTTTCTGAATTAAAAATAATATTTATAGTATTTATTATAATCTATCTTTGTTTTTGTGCGTATAATATTCTAATTCTGTGGAATATTTAATCAATGCATTGGAAACAAAAATTTTAGATGACCGGTCCATATCTAAATCTATGTAAATAAGGAAAAAAGACATAATTTAAAATTTACTTCGTAACATCTACATAATATTATAAACAAAATTAAAAAGGACAAATACAACTCTATTTATTAATTTTTCTATCCCATATTGGTTTTTAATTAAAGTTCACATATTGAAAAGACTATATAAATACTTAAAATTATTATGTATTTTGTAAACCTTTGCACAAACAGTTTTATTTGGCCAATTAATTAGTTGGACAAAAAATAGTTTTATTTTTATTGAAACCACTAATCTTTGCACACGAGATGAGCTCTTGAGCGGTAAACCGGCTCACCGATAAAAACTGGTACCGTTCACTTAAAAAAAAAAATTAATAATTCCCCCACAAAAATTAGTTAAAATTTTGGATCGACAGGTCAGTTCCAACCCCGAACCGTAGGTGATACAATCCTCGCCGGAGTTGCAGACGCCGACGTGAATAGTATACACCCAAGATCAAATCTGAACCGAACCGAATAAAGATGGAATATTCCAAAACATCTGAATCAGTTTCTCGAAGTGAATTAGGCGTACGGCTGTTTCCTAAAACCCAACGATAAGACGATACAGCAACTCGGGGACGATGAATGATACACGAACGAGGGATGGTTGACTCGCTGATACGTCGAAATGAACATCACGGTGGCATGCCGCCAATCCGCTAGTTCGGTGAACGAACTGAAGGAGATAAACTCACAAAATATTATTCATCAAATCGTTATTTAATCCATGCCCTACTAGACCTATTTATAGGGGTGGAATACAATAGAGTCCTAGTCTAATAAAGAAAAATAATTCCTTGAATAAAAAGAAACATAATCCTAATCTAATAAGGAACAAATTCCTTGAACAATAAGGAAACAAATCATAATCTAGCAAGGAAACTAATCCTTATCCTAATCAAATATAAAATTACCAAAATAACTAAAAATAAAGCCTTATTTTTTGCCTACAATAATTAAAAATAAAAATAAAAATAAAAATAAATAAAATCATGAAATCTTCAATCTTGGATTGCATCGGTAGGGGTAGATGAGCTGGTTCCAAACCGATGGTTCAACTTTTTTAAGAAATTTTTTTAATGTTAAAAAATCCTTCTTATAGACAATCTTAACAATTATTTTTCTTCTGTAAATCAATATAAACCAAACAGATATTTGTTGTCAAAAAGATCCACCACACTTCTCATACAAAATCAGCACGGGATAATCTCTTCGATAGTCAAATATACTTTGTCTCACATTGATTTTGAGAAAAAAAAAAGCTTTGAAATTATCTATAAAAATGTGTGTGTATATATATATATATATATATATATATATATATATACAAATAAATGTACTTATAAAACTATATACGTAAATGCTTTCATTCGAAAAACTAAATACTAATAATTAACGAACAATATTTTCTTATAATATTATTAAATAATGATTTCTTGTCGATTTTTGACGAGGTACACATGATTTAAAGCTAGTTGCATCAATAATTAATCACTAACTTTGGAAGTTCACAATCAGGCCCGCAACGAGATATATGATTCAACATATTGGAGTATCAAGCAGTAATGTGTGAGTGCATGGGTGCATGCACACGTTAGCTTTTGTCTTAGAAGTTATAGTTAGATGCTTAGCTGTTAGGTAGCTTAGTTAGTCAACTTCTTGACAGATATTAGATTCGTTTTTATGTTTGAATGAAGTTGTATAAATAGGAGTAAGAGTTGCGAATGTAATTGAGATTCTTCTTTGAACAGAACTCGGCCTAGCTATCTCTAAGATGGTATCTAGAGCCTGATGTCTTTTGACGATCTAATATCCGTTCTTCTATGTTTTTTCTTCTTCGATCCTTCTTCTTCTTTGTCGACAATGGCAATTCTGCTTCCATTACTGCGCTACCTACTCTTCACCCCATGAATTTGCGACTTGATCGCACAAATTATGCTTTTTGGCGAATTCAAGTCCTCACTACAATCAGAGCTCATGGCTTTGATGATTTCATCTCCTCCACTGCAACACCGCCGCCTCAACTCATCCCTGTTGCACAAACAACTCCGCGTGCTCTGCCCCGTCCAAATCCACATTATCAATTGTAGCTTCGTCGCGATCAGATTCTGATGAGCTGGATGCTTGCATCGATTCATGAATCGATGCTTGGACATGTGGTTCGTTGCTCCACTGCGTGTGAGATCAGGAATGTCCTTGAACAACTATTCCAATCGCAGTCTCGTGCTCGAATTCTGCAACTAAAGAAGCAGCTTCATTCTTACAAGAAAGGCGCATTAAGTGTTGATGAATACTTTTGAAGATGCGCAGTATTGTTGATCAAATGAGTGATGTTGGTCATGTTATTCCTGATGATGAATTAGGAGATTCAATTCTAAATGGTTTTGGATCTGAATGTGAATCTGTTGTTGTGAACTTGATGGATCGACGTGGCTCCATCCCTACAAGAAATGCAGTATGCGTTACAATCACATGAAATCCGTCTACAACACACCTACACCTTGTCTGATCCTCCAATGGCTCATTATGCTCAACGAGGAGATCGCAGCGGCTCTCGGGGTGGTCGTGTTTGGGTCCCACAATGTTTATTTATTTTCGCTTATGTGGGTTTTTACATTTTAATTTAATAACATCCTATGCTAGATGTGTTGGATGTGAATGTAAATTGAAGGGGTGTATATGTACTATCTCTAAAATAATAAATTGAATGAGTTTATATTTTACTAATACAAAATTATATTATTCAAAATAATAAACCCCATCCCGTGTGCAGTAATAATAATAATAATAATAATAATAATAATAATAATAATAATAATAATAATAATAATAATAATAATAATAATAATAATAATAATAATAATAATAATTTGATGATGATGATGGCTGTACTTACAATTTATATCACTATGATTTGTGATTTTTGTTTTTCTCTCTTATGAATTGGAATATAAAAATTTTAAATAAAAATTAAAAATTACTTTTTAGTAGTTGATGAAAAATAAATTAAATAGTAATTGTAAGTTTGACAAAATTGCACAAAATGTCAATGAAAAGTAAAAAAAAAAACAAAATTGAAAACCTAAAATGTCAAAGAAAATGGAGAGTATTACTATTTGAAGTGGATTATACATATTGAGCAGTTTAATTCTGGAAAAGTCACTTCAACCTCTATCGTCAGTTGAGGACAACAACAACTACAACACCTCGATGGACCAACTATTAGGAGCTCATCCCATACTCTTTCAAACATTGGGAGCTCATCCCAGCGTCATTCAGCCATAAGGATCATATCACCTGAGTATCGTGCACCCTGACATCTAGATGGCCTCAACTATGAAGTCTATAAAATATGTATGTTGTTTAGTCGTGTTTTGTTATTATTTTTCATTATATTTAGTTCGTCTTTTCGTTGTTTTGGTGAATATTTCTTGTCGTTTGGTTTATATTGTTTATGTTCTTGGCAAGTTGGTTGGTTAGTGTGTGTGCAGATTTCATAGTCGAAAAGGGCATATTTTGATGGTTGAAGACTAGTCAGGACGATGATTTTAAAGAGAAGTGTTAGCTAGCCAAGGCTGGGAGCTAGTCGGGGCTGCATTTTCAAGCAGTAGGTGGAGCTAGCCAAGGATGGGAGCTAGCCTCGACTGCATTTTTGAGCAGTAGGTGGAGCTAGCCGCGGCTGGTCGGAGCGCAAACTGCTACTTTGCTTAGTTTTTAAATTAGAATCTAGCGGTTTTAAAGGATTATTATTCTACAGAAACTCTAGAACGAAATTTTACTGCTTTTCTCTCATACTTTCCATTGGAGAATCACTCGGAAACGTAGATTTGTACTTTGGATTTGTAAGAATTACTCGTTTCTTTTACTTAGTTGAATTTACATTGTCTATGTTTTCCATATTTCTTTGTTTGATTTGTCTTTTCATTATGAACTAAATACTTATTCTAGGATTAAGGAGATTTGAATCGGAATTGTTTAAATACTTGTGATTTGCTATAACACGTTTTCCAATTCAATTATTTTTTAATTCTATCGAATAATTGATCACTGTTTGATTGTGTTGGTGACAAATGAGATCGTGAGATGAATTTGTCACGTGTTTGTGGTTGAATTGGAGTTGAACTTGACCGGAAACACATGGTTTAATTATCGAGTTGATCCTAGTATTTGATTTGCATAGGTCTATTTTATGAATACGAAAGTTAGTGAATGGTTTTCTTTGTGAGATTGATTAATAGAACTAATCGATAGTGTGCTGCATATCACTTGTTTGTTAATATTTCGAGGAGAAGAACCAAGATCCTAGACCATTTAATAATTGATTTCTCGTGTTTTTGTTTATGCATTTATCTTATTATTAGTTCTAAATTTGATTCAAGATTGTTAGGTAAAAAAATCATTCTCAAAACTTGGTTAGAATGTTTAGGATTTTATTTTCATTTCTCGTTTAGCATGAATTTGATTGCTCTGTTAAGTCTTCCTTGAGAATACGACTTGTGACAACTTACTGCACTACAATCGACCTCGTTCTCTTGCGAGCCACTATTAGGTGCACTTTTAGTTGGAAAAAATTTTTGGCACCGTTGCCGGGGAAGGCTTTAGGCAATTGTTTTCATGCTTATGTTTGTGTGATTTCATGTTGTAAATATTTTTTTTGTTTGCTTATTGTTTTTGTTTTTGTTAATTTCTCCCTCAGGTGCGTTTGATCGTTTTCTTATCTATTTGTTTGTGTATGCTAGGCCGCCGAAGTCTCAAGAGAAAATTGACCCAAGTATATGATAACATCCATCGACCAAACACGATTACTTTGCCAAATCTGGAGGAGAATAGAGAGTCTAGTTCTAGTAGTCAGTCAACAACTTCTCAAGAAGAGGTAGACGAATTTAATTCTAGTGAGGAGAATTTACAAGAGGAAATGGCAGCACAAAGACCAGCTCAGCAGGCTCAGTTGAATATGCGAGATTATGCTAGACCAGTGATTGGGGCAACTATTTCATGCATAGTTCTTGGGGAAGCCGCTCAAAATTATGAGTTGAAGAATATCCATTTCAACCAGTTGTCTTCATTTTATGGGATGTCGACTGAGGATGCATTGAACTTCATTAGAGAGTTCTATTCGGTTGTTCATATCTTTTCACTACAAGGTTTGAACGAGGATCAATTGAAGATGAGGTGTTTCCCTTACACCTTGAAAGATAAAGCCAAGGCGTGGCTAATGTCTCTTCAACCGAATTTTCTTCGGAATTGGAACGAAGTGTATGAAAAGTTCATAGGCAAGTACTACTTGAATCAGAAAACTCAAGACTTGAGAGCTCAGATTGTCACATTCACTCAAGGGCAAGGAGAACCGTTGTACGAAGCATGGGATCGGTTTAAGAGTTTTCAGCGATAATGTCCACACCATCATCTTCATTTGGCATTGCTAAATCAGTTTTTCTACGGTGGATTATCACAGAATTTTCAGTATATGGTAGATAATGCTGCTGGAGGAGATGTTGGGAATCAAACGGCCGAGAGGATTACGGAAATTTACGAGAGTTTAGCCGCCAATTCCCAACAGAAAAGTGCAAGAGGCAAGAAAGTTTCAGCAAGTGAGGCAACTCCGAACTATGATGTGACTAAGCAGTTGGCTGAGTTGACAAGGCAAGTGCGAATGTTGAGAACTTCTGATGGACCATCCAATCAGGTTATGTCTTTGGAAACTTGTGGGATTTTTGGCGAATACGGACATGGAGCTAATGTTTGTCAAAGAATTAGTGAGCCCATATTGGAAGAAGAAGTGCATTTGAATGCTTTGCAAGGATTTCGGCCGAGACCTAAATATGATCCTTTCTTTCAGACATACAATCCGGGGTGGAGAGATCACCCGAATTTCTCTTGGAGGCAAAACAATCAACAAAGACCGAGTCAAGTGCCTCCATATCAACCACCACAGCAGCGGATGCAAGTTCCACCTAGACCACAACAATTTCCGAGTCAACCGACTCAACCTAGGAGACCAACTTTGGAGGAGACTTTGAATGCTTTTATCCAATCGAGCAACCAACGACATGAGTCTGTGGAAGCTTCAGTGAAGCGTATTGAAACTCAAGTTGGTCAGCTATCGAATACGGTTGGAGAGTTGGTGCAACAGAATAACAAGGACAAGTTGCCAAGCCAACCTAAGCAAGCTCATGCTGTCACTATTCTCCGAAGTGGCAAGGTGGTTGACAACAAGGTGGAAATGCCAACTGAAATAGAAGAATGTCCAAGTGAAGAGGTCGAAGTTGGGAGTTCAGCAAATGAGAAGGCTAAGGGAGTGGTTTTAGGGAAAGATTCAGCACTTCATAAAGCTGGGAATCCTTATAATCCTCCTATTCCATTTCCGAGTAGGATGCGGAATGAGAAGCAAGATCACCAGTTCCAAGAGTTTTACAAGCTTTTGTCGAAAGTGAATGTGAATCTTCCTTTGCTTGATATCATTCGGAATGTACCAGCATATGTGAAGTTTTTCAAGGAGTTGGCATCAAAGAAGAGGAAGTTCGTGGAGGATGAAAAGATTGTAGTCTCTGAAGTGGCAAGTGCAATTCTGCAGCACCAATTACCTCCAAAGCTTTGTGATCTAGGTAGCTTTAACATTAAAATTACTTTAGGTAATGGTAAGGAAACATCTGGTATGCTAGATTTAGGCGCTGGAATTAATTTGATGCCTTATTCTATCTTTAAGCAACTAGAGTTAGGGGATTTAAAGCCTACTAGGATGTGTTTGCAACTAGCTGATAGATCTATTCGTTATCCTAAGGGAATAATTGAAGATATCTTAGTAAAAGTAGGTGAATTGATAATTCCTGTTGACTTTGTTGTTTTGGATGTTGGGGATGTTAAAGAAACGGGGAAAGAACATACTCTATTGTTGGGTAGACTTTTTATGGCAACTACTAACACTTTGATTGATGTGAAAAATGAAAGTTTGAAAATGTCTGTGTTAGGAGAGACGGTATCTTTCTCTGTTCGTGATAGTAGTGTGATTCCATCATCTGATCTTGTTGAAAATTGCTCCTATATAGATACTATTGATGTCTTGGCCGAGAAGGTATTTTTGCAGGAAAATAGGTCGGATGAGTTGCTTGAGGATGTGGAAGAAATTGCTGATGAGAACGACTTGTGTCTCAACGAGGTTGATATTGTGGATAGCATTGGAGTGATGGAACTACTCCAAATTGAGGGGGAAGAGGAGAAGCTAGTTCTCAAGTTAGAGTTGAAAGAATTGCCAAAGCATTTGAAGTACGTCTTTTTGGAAGAAGGAGAGCAGAAACCAGTGATTATCTATGCTGAGTTGTCTAAGGAAGAAGAGGAAGCCTTAGTAAAGGTGTTGAAGAAGAACCAGAAAGCTATTGGATTGAGTTTATCTGATATAAAGGGAATCAGTCCATCAACTTGTATGCATCGGATCATTCTAGAAGACAATGCAAAACCGATTAGAGAGGGGCAGTGGAGGCTAAACCCAATTTTGATGGAAGTGGTTAAGAAGGAGATCTTGAAACTCCTTAAGGAAGGGATAATCTATCCAGTGGCTGAGAGTGAATGGGTAAGCCCGGTTCATGTGGTACCAAAAAAGGGAGGAATCACAGTTGTTACAAATGACAAAGGCGAAATGGTACCAACTCGAGTGACAACCGGGTGGAGAATGTGTATCGATTACAAAAAGTTGAATGCTCCGACTAGGAAAGATCATTTCCCACTACCATTTATTGATCAAATGTTGGATTAGTTAGCGGGGCACAAGTTTTATTGCTTTCTGGATGGGTTGTCGGGGGTATTATCAGATTGCCATTGATCCGGAAGATCAGATCAAGACAACATTCACTTGCCCTTTTGGAACATATGCATGTAGAAAGATGTCGTTCGGGTTGTGCAATGCACCTGGGACGTTTCAACGGTGCATGTATTCCATCTTCTCCGACATGATTGGTAAATTCATTGAGGTATTTATGGATGACTTTTCTGTTTTGGTTTTTCATTTGATGATTGCTTGCATAAATTAGAACTTGTTCCTGAAAGATGCATTGAAAGTAATCTTACTTTGAGTTGGGAGAAAAGTCATTTCATGGTAACTAGTGGGATTGTTTTAGGACAAGTTGTTTCTAGTAAGGGCATAGAAGTTGATAAAGCTAAGGTAGATGTAATTGAACGATTGCCTCCACCTGTGAATGTTAAGGGAATTAGAAGTTTTCTTGGGCATGTTGGTTTTTATCGTAGATTTATCAAGGATTTTTCCAAGATAAGTCAACATTTGTGTCATTTGCTTGCTCAGGATGTTCCATTTGTGTTTGATGATGCATGTTTGAAAGATTTTAATGCTTTGAAAGAGAAGTTGATATCTGCACCCGTTGTTGTTGCTCCTAATTGGTCACTACCTTTTGAGATTATGTGTGATGCATTGAACTCTGTTGTAGGAGCTGTCTTAGGGCAGCGTGTTGATAAGATGTTGCGTGTGATTTACTATGCTAACTTAACCTTGAATGCTGCTCAAGTAAATTACTCAACCACCGAAAAAGAGTTGTTTGCGGTCGTGTTTTCATTAGATAAGTTTAGATCTTACATCATTGGGTCTAAAATTATTGTACACAGTGATCATGCAGCTCTTAGGTATTTGTTAACCAAGTCTCAAGCAAAGCCAAGATTGATTAGGTGGATTTTGTTGTTGCAAGAGTTTGATGTGGAAATTAAAGATAGGAAGGGTAGTGAGAATGTAGTTGCAGATCATTTATCTTGTTTGCCTAGCATTGATGATAGTATGATAATGAAAGAGCATGATAGTATAGTTGACTCATTTCCTTATGAGCATGTTTTGCAAGTTGCTATTGTGCCTTGGTATGCAGATATTGTTAATTATCTTGCTAGTGGATACTTGCGTCCTGACTTCTCTTCCCAAGAAAAGAAGAGATTTTTCTCATCTTGCAGGAACTATTATTGGGACGACCCATATCTTTTTAGATTGGAAAAGGATGAGGTTATCAGGAGATGCATTCCGGAAGAAGAGCAGCGAGATGTGATGACATGGTGCCATGAATTTCATTGTGGAGGTCATTTTGGAGGTCGAAAGATAGCCTTTAAGGTACTCCAATCCGGATTTTATTGGCCGTCTATCTTTAAGGATGCTAATAATTTTTTTCTTGCATGTGATAAATGCCAAAGGGTAGGGAATATAAGTAAGAGGAATGAAATGCCTTTAACTAATAATCTTGTTGTGGAAATTTTTGACGTGTGGGGCATTGATTTCATGGGTCCTTTCCCTAAGTCTGCTGGTTTTGAGTATATTCTTGTTGCCGTTGATTATGTGTTCAAGTGGGTCGAGGCTATCCCCACAAGGACAAATGATGTTCATGTTGTTATCAAGTTTGTGCAGGAGAATATTCTTTGCAGGTTTGGTTTTCCTAGAGCTATTATTAGTGATGGGGGAGCACATTTTTGCAATAAACTTTTTGAGAAGCTGATGACTAAGAATGGTATTGTGCACAAGGTGGCAATTCCGTACCATCCGCAGATATCTGGGCAAGTTGAAACGAGTAATAGACAGATCAAGGGCATTTTGGAGAAGACCGTGAAGCCGTCTAGGAAAGATTGGTCGTCCAAGTTAAATGATGCTTTGTGGGCTTATCGCACTGCTTATAAGAGCGTTTTGGAGATGACTTCATTCAGAATGGTATATGGAAAAGCATGTCATTTACCAGTGGAGATTGAGCATAAAGCGTACTGGGCAATCAAGTCTATGAATTACGACTTGGTGCAAGTTGGTCAAGAGAGGGCTTTGCAAATTTCAGAACTTGACGAAATCCGGAATGAAGCTTATGGAAGTGCAAAAATCTATAAAGATAATGTGAAGAGGTTTCATGACAAGTGGATTGTGAACAAAGACCTTAAGCCAGGTATGAAGGTGCTTCTCTTCAACTCTCGGTTGAGATTATTTCCGGGAAAATTGAGGTCAAGATGGAGTGGACCGTTCGAAGTGGAAGAGGTGTATCCTTATGGAGCTGTCAAGTTATTCAATCCATTGAAAAATGAGTCTTTTCAGGTTAATGGGCACCGGGTGAAGCCATATATCGAAGGAATGTCAAGATTGGTTGGAGTCGAGTCTCTTAGGCTCGACGAGGTTACATATTGAAGATGGAGTATGGAGTTGAGCTCGAGACTTAAAACGAGCGCTGCGTGGGAGGCAACCCATGATTTTTCTCTAATTTGTTTTTATTTTTCTTTATTTTTGTGTAATTTTTATTTTGTAGGAATTTAGTTGGAGATGGAACAACGAGCAGTAATCTGGAAAGCTAGCCTTGGCTAGTTGGTAGCAATGGCTAAGGATTGAATTGTTGAGCTGAAACGAGTTTTGAAGAAGCATATGTAGCAAAGGCTAAGGCATAGCCTCGGCTAAGGAAATTGTCCAGTGAGCAGAAGCAGCCACGGCTATCTGGTAGCCACGGCTAACCATTTGGAACAGTGAGCAGAAGCAGCCACGGCTAACTGATTGGAATAGTGAGCAGAGACAGCCGAGGCTAGCGTGTAGCCAGTGCTAGAATATTGAATCAGTAAGAACATGTAGCCGCGGCTAAGCTGTAGCCTTGGCTGGATTAAAAAAAAAAAGAACGGGATTGAGCCCTAGTTTCATACTTAGCGGGATTCAACCTCATTTTGGGAATTCCTTTTGTGCAACCGCCGCTTCTTTCTCTCCAGTGACCACGACTCCATTCCTTCCTCTACTCTACATCAAGATACTCCGTCATTCCGTCATTCCGTCATTCACCGCCACATAAATGAAGCCGTTCTCTCTGAAGTTTCCGGCAAGGAATCGATTCGAATTTCTATTTCTGGTTGTTGCACGAACGGTTGGACAATAGCCGTTTTCTGCAAATCTTCGACATCTTCTTTTCATTTTCTTCAGCCAAACGTGCCGCCTCAACTGCCATTGTACTTGGCCTCAGTTTTTCGCTGTAGCAGATCTTTACAGCCATTTCTATTGTTATCAATCTGCTCAGATTTTACAGCAAGAAACAGGTAAGGTCAGAACCTGTGATTGAAGAAGAAGATTCCATCGAAGAAGAGGATAATGCTCCGAAAGATATTTCATATGTGTACTCTGCACCATTTTCGATGTATGATGCTGTTGAAGGTACATGTTATCGATAATTGAATGAAATTTCAATTTCTATACCTCGTTACTTTGATTGGAAATTGTTGGATAGCTTAGGTGTGACTGATAAAGTGAATGTATATCTGAAAACTTTGGGGTTGGACAAGTATGCTAAGATGAAGTTCAATGGTTATGATCCTCTTTGCTTGGAATTTTTCTCTACGTTCGAATTTGGAGATCAGAAGCAATGTATCATGTGTCGAATGTTAGGGCAAAAATTCACAATTTCTTTAAGTAAGATGAAAGAGGTGTTTGGTTTTCTCGTTACTTTGATTGGAAATTGTTGGATAGCTTAGGTGTGACTGATAAAGTGAATGTATATCTGAAAACTTTGGGGTTGGACAAGTATGCTAAGATGAAGTTCAATGGTTATGATCCTCTTTGCTTGGAATTTTTCTCTACGTTCGAATTTGGAGATCAGAAGCAATGTATCATGTGTCGAATGTTAGGGCAAAAATTCACAATTTCTTTAAGTAAGATGAGAGAGGTGTTTGGTTTTCCGGTGAAGGGTATTCCCGAGCCTAAAGATTACACTACTGAAAAGGCATGGGAAGAGTTAACTAGATATGCTAATTGGTCCAATTCTGGAAAACCGAGTGGTTTTATTAAGGATCCTGCCTTAGCCATTTTGCATAGGTTTGTGGCTTATAATGTTTTAGGCAAAGAGCAGGGAAATAAGGTTAACTCCATAGAGGTCTATTTGCTTTGGTGTGCTAAAAATGGTGAAAAGGTTTGTCTTACGAACCTAATTTGGGGCCGGATGGATGAAATCAAGCGAGTTAAGAAGTACCGTGCCTCTTTTTGTCAGATTATAACGGGTCTAGCCGTTCATTTTGGGCTCATCACTCTTAGCGGAACATTACCTGCTGGTCAGCGTGTTATTTTCTCTAAGTCCATTGATGCAAATAAGTTGAAGGGCGCATCTTTAATTCTGAATCCAGATACATTTGTGCCTTATGCTAAACGGCCTTGTGCTAAGGACTATGTGAATTCCCAAATTGCAGCAGAGCATGGCAAACGAACTAGTATTTCTTGTGAGAACCACGTTGAGCATCACGATGATCATCAGGATGAGCATGACTCCGACCCCATTTCTGAAGATGAAGCCGAACCAGCATGTGCTCCACAAGTAATGTCTTCTGAGCAGTTTCAGATGCTTAGAGATGATTTGCAGTCCTTTCGTGCCCATTATGACTCCAACTTCGGAGCATTTCAAGAGCAGATGAACTTTAAATTTGAAGCATTACGCGATGAGGTGCATCGGCAACTGTCTTCAATTGACACGCAATGGGAAGCTTGGATAAATTCGCACGCACCGCCCCCACCTTCGAACCAGCCGGACCAGTAGTGATTTCTCATTATTGTTGAGTATGTATATACAGTTTTTCTCGTGTTTTTGTGTGCGTTATTTTAATTTTTATTCAAGTATCGTAGTGTTTGTCTTTTGGGTATGTTCCTGTCGCTTTCTTGTAGGTTTTTGATATCCATTTTGTTAAAGTCACTCTACCAATTGTCGGATTTCTTCTACGCCCAGTGACGTTTCTTTCCTTTCTCTTCTAGTTATGTGATGCAATGAGGACATTGCTTGTTTTAAGTGTGGGGGGGAGGATTAGAAAATTTCCTTTGTGGATTGATTGATTTGGTGATTGTGTGAGCTTTTGTGTTTTGTTTTTGTGTGTTTTGTGCATGTTTGTTTTGTTTTGAGTCTAGTTGGATGAATTTGCTCTTTGTCAAGATATACGTTGTGTTTTAATTTATAGAACTTCACAGTTGATCGATGTCCAAGGAGGGTTTGGGTGATTGATGACTTTTGCTGTGGGGCATGTCTTTGTGAATTTGATTGACGAGATGAATGTGGCTTTGTTGTTGCGTGTAAGCTTCGTTAGTTGCCTAGAAGTTTGTCTCATTCGTTATAAAAATATTGAGTAGTGTGGATTATGCTCCTCTTGATTTGTTGCCTTTTGAAGGCATGATTAATGAGCATGGGAAACCACGCGAGGAGGCTTTGAAGAATATTCAAGGATTAGACCTCGTGAACACATCCTGATCTACTCGACCCATAAAAAAAAATAATTAAAAATAAAAGTTAATTAAGGTTATGAATAAGTTGGATTGTGAGATTCTACTCCTCTCATTTGTTGTATAAAAAATCTTTAAGCGCAAATGATGAGTATGGGAAACTACATTAGGAGACTCCGATTTTGATTCGATGGCTAAACCTAATGATCTTGTCTCGTTGATCCAATCTTATATTCCTTGATTGATTTTCAAAGTTGTGTGAAATAGAGAGACTTACTAATAAAGGTGGCTAACGAAGTAGTGAGTTTTGAGTGTTGGTCACATTTCTAATCGGATTGAGAATTCACTTTGACGGGCAACTCACTTTAGTTGGATTTTTACTCGTTCCTAAATTGGCATTGCTTGATCGTGATTTCTTACGGAAGATATGAAGTCATATATTCTTGATTGAAGAGCATATTTGTCTAATTTTTACCTCGTTTCTTTGGTTTGCTTGAGGACAAGCAAAATGCTAAGTGTGGGGGAATTGTTTAGTCGTGTTTTGTTATTATTTTTCATTATATTTTAGTTCGTCTTTTCGTTGTTGTGGTGAATATTTCTTGTCGTTTCGTTTATATTGTTTATGTTCGTAGCAAGTTGGTTGGTTAGTGTGTGTGTAGATTTCATAGTCGAAAAGGGCATATTTTGATGGTTGAAGATTAGTCGGGACGATGATTTTAAAGAGAAGTTTTAGCTAGCCAAGGCTAGGAGCTAGTCGGGGCTGCATTTTCAAGTAGTAGGTGGAGCTAGCCAAGGATGGGAGCTAGCCTCGGCTGCATTTTCGAGCAGTAGGTGGAGCTAGCCGCGGCTGGTTAGAGCGAAAACTGCTACTTTGCTTAGTGTTTAAATTAGAATCTGGCGGTTTTTAAAGGACTATTATTCTATAGAAACTTTAGAACGAAATTTTACTGCTTTTCTCTCATACTTTCCATTGGAGAATCACTCGGAAACGTGGATTTGTACTTTAGATTTGTAAGAATTACTCGTTTCTTTTACTTAGTTGAATTTACATTGTCTATGTTTTCCATATTTCTTTGTTTGATTTGTCTTTTCATTATGAACTAAATACTTATTCTAGGATTAAGGGGATTTGAATCGGAATTGTTTAAATACTTGTGATTTGCTATAGCACATTTTCTAATTTAATTGTTTTTTAATTCTATCGATAATTGATCACTGTTTGATTGTGTTGGTGACAAATGAGATATTTGTCACGTGTTTGTGGTTGAATTGGAGTTGAACTTGACCGGAAACGCATGGTTTAATTATCGAGTTGATCCTAGTATTTGATTTGCATAGGTCCATTTTATGAATACGAAAGTTAGTGAATGGATTTCTTTGTGAAATTGATTAATAGAACTAATCGATAGTGTGCTGCATATCACTTGTTTGTTAATATTCCGAGGAGAAGAACCAAGATCCTAGACCATTTAATAATTAATTTCTCATGTTTTTGTTTATGCATTTATCTTATTATTAGTTCTAAATTTGATTCAAGTTTGTTAGGTAAAAAAATCATTCTCAAAACTTGGTTAGAATGTTTAGGATTTTATTTTCATTTCTCGTTTAGCATGAATTTGATTGCCCTATTAAGTCTTCCTTGAGAATACGACTTGGGATAACTTACTGCACTACAATCGACCTCGTTCTCTTGCGAGCCACTATTAAGTGCACTTTTAGTTGGAACATATGTGCATTAATATATCTTTATTAATTAAATTTCTCAAATCATCCATCAATATTATTTGACTAATTATGCTCTCTGATCTATTTTACGGGCTCATCTGCCTCAATTCAAACACGTCACTGACACACCAAAATGGTGTTTCCTTATTACCAATGATGCATCCTATAGTACGAAGTATAAAGCATGATTTATGTCATGTTGTTTTTGAGCTGCAAGGCTTTCTGCTGGGTACGGTCTTTTGTAGGCTGATTGGTGGTCTGGAAGGAGCGGATGCAACCGGGCATGAGTTGTTTGTGCTAGAAACAAATCATTTTGACGAGGCCGAATTTTGTGGCCAATACGAGACCGTAAGCTTCTTTGTTCGTGAGGCTATAAAGCACTTGACCCCAACGATTATGAGGCTGGAGTCTTTTCCGAACAGATAATAGAGGTGCGGTTATGAACATGAGGAATTGCCTCAACAAGTGCCCCGTTAACGAGTTTAGGATTGAATATGAGAATGCACATATGTCTTGAGAAGTTTACCACAATAAGCCTCAGTACCAAGATATCCCAGTAAGGATGAGGAAGCTTATGGCTGATGTAAAGATCAACACCGATGCAACTCATAACATCAGAAAGTTCAATGCAGTGGCACATGTCATGGGAAAACTGGTTCAGAGAAATAAACTCATGCTTTCATTGCTCGAGAAGAGCAATTTGCTAATTGATAAGGCGATTTTTGCAAAGATGCTCCGGGATTCTCTCTTAAAGACGTCTACGATTCAAACTGCTAAAGTTGTTTGTTTAATAAACTAGTGGATGAGATTGGAAAGGAATGAGAGAGAAACTCTTACAACCACTCATTATGTCTATATTTGGATGTAGACAAAATGAGTGGGACGTCCATTTAAGGAAAGGGAGACAAAATGAGCAGGACATAGGGAGTATATATACTCAATTGCTCAAGTTCAATTGCTTTTAATCTTTAATTGTTTTTAACGTAATATTATACAGTATTTCATACTCATTGTCAACAAGAAATATATTATAATAAGAAATACCGGATAATTGAAGGACTATGTGAGTGTGTGTGTGTGCTATTGTGTGTAGTGCATGTGCGTGTGGGTGTGTGCAGTATGTGTTGTGTGTGTGGTTTTTATGTGAGGTTTTATTTTTGAAATTTTATATCATTAATTAGATGAGGATTAATAATCAATTCAAATTTTGGATGATAAATTATCATTCACTTGAGTGATTGAAGCACGACCCTAGTTATCTATTATGAATTTTATCATTCTAACCAAATATATGATTAGATTATCAAATACTCCTAATTAAGCAAGCCAAACGTCACCTATATATATAGGTTCTAGGGACATGTGAATATATCTATGAAAGCACAACCGAGTTTCATATCTATTTTCCCCAACTTTTGCTATTCTCAATCAACATTTTTATTATTATTTAAACGTACATCTTTGTGCATCCAATCCAACTATTATGCTTCTGCAGCTAATTTTCAGCAATAATTTATTTCATAGCTTAAAGTTTGATCGCTCACCTTCATCATTCTATTCATTAAAAAGATAGAAGAAATATGAAGTCTATAAGAAAAATGAATGATTACACGTGACTTGTGACTTTGTGAGTATATACTACTCCATTATTTCAAGCACTAATTGATCATGCGAATTTGATGAGAAAATTAATTCTCTTGAAAAATAAATTATTAATTTGGGTGATTACATATATATAGTGCTATTTACACGCATTCTGACCGGCCACACAAGTTAAAAATAATAATATAGGTTTTGAAAATGAAAATATACCCAAATTGAGGAAGCATAAACCCTAGGAGAAATGTGATTATTTCTATTTTTACAGTCAACTTTTCTCTTTTTACACGTGTGGCTGGTTGTCGTGTGGCCGAATAACTTTATTGATAACATAAAGGAAAATGATTTTAGGACATAATGTCCTAGACATAATGAGATTAATTTAGTCAAGTTGTTACTTTCATTATTTTGGAAATAATTAATTACTTTAATCGTATTTTAGCAATTACTTTATTGTCCTTAGCACTAACTAAGGGTTAGATTAAATGATTGATTTCAAATTTAGAAAATAAAATCATATGTATCTATTTTGTAATTAATTTCAAACACTCTATACTTATTTTGTTTATTCATCCTATAATTAAGGAAATAAATAGAGTATAATACCATTCATAATTTATTTCAATGTTTGTTTTTCGAATTCATTAATTGAGATGCTCATGGAAATTTCATCGCAGCGAGAGTGATTGTTTTCCTGGCTGCATGAGAGTAGACGAAGGAGAAGTAATGGGCTTGAGTGAAGCTTTGTCATGGATTAAGCAAAGAGGATTGAGCAAGGAATTTGTGATTGACAGCAAAATTGTTTATGATGTCATCAATGCTCGTGTGGTTGATGATTCGGAGTTAGGAATTGTGGTATCTTCTTGTCGTGATTTTTGCATAAGACATGTTAGTCGGGGGGCCATTACGGCGGCTCATAGACTAGCTAGAATTTCTAAAGATTTTCTGTTTGCACATGTTTGGGATGAACCACCGGATATTATGGAGGGTCATCTTCATAGTCCATGTGTTTGCTCGTAATTTATCAATCCAAGTTTCTTTCAAAAAAAAATATATATAACACCATAAATTAGAGAAATACTCCATAAATTTTGATCTTGAAATAGCTTCCATGAAATTTGAAATAAAAAAATCGGAAATAGCTTCCATGAAATTTGATATTTCAAATTCATTAATAATATACTATTACTAGTAGATAACTGCCTTGGACATATATAATTTTGAAGGAAAAAACTTATTAAAACATGATATTTGGATACAATCATTATTTGTTTACATAATCAATAATGACTTCGATTATAATAACAAACAATTACAATTTGGTAGGTATCCTATATGGATCATCTTTATTTTACGTAAGATATGAATGAAATGTTATTTCATAAAAAGAAAATCCAATTAAATAAATTTCGAAAAAAATAATCTTACAATACTTAAAAAGCGAAATTATTAAAAGATAGATTTTTGTATTTTCTTTTTCAGTATACATTGGCTTCCTAGTGTCATTTTTTTTTGGCTTCCTAGTGTCATTTTAAATTAATATAGTGTATCTTATTATATTAAATTATGATTATTTTTTCTTTTATAAATACATATTTATATAAAAATAAGTATATATATATTACGAATATCTGGTAATGATATTTGAAGATCATTATAAATAATTCAAAAAAAAAAAATCTAGCAAAAAATTATAGATCATTTAATGGTATAAGATTATTTTGTTACCTAATTTTAAGGCTACAAATCTGTATATATCTAATGAAGACATGGTAATATTTTAAAACCTTCCAAACTTACAAGGGTGAATTAGTCACCACTACAACATAGTAAACCAGAAAAATTGGAACCGGTTTGATTAAATCCGATTTTTTTTTTTAATTTTATGGGTAAAAAAAAATCAATTATGTCATAGATATTATGTTCCATTATCACTACCCATAAATAAATATGAAGCAGACACAAAAACTTAACTCTTTTCTTTTTATGGTATTAATTGGTTAATCAACATTGTAACCCAAAAAAAAAATGAGACGGGTCTGGATCAGAATCGGATCCAGCGGATCGGTTTGGGTTACACTTGTTCGATTTGGGGTCCAACCGTTGGTTCGGTTCCAAGAATAAATATAAGAATTGATAAATAGGTATAAAAAACGAGACGGGTCTGGACCAGAACCAGATCCAGCGGGTCGGTTGGGATTATACTTGTTCGATTTCGAGTCTAATTTGTTGGTGACAGTTGGTCCGGTTCCACGAACAACATATAAGATTAAAAAAAAAAAGCAGGTCGGATCAGGACCAGAATCGGATCCAACGAGTCGGTCCGGGTTACACTGGACCGGTTCTGGGTCCAACCGATTCTGGAACCGGAACCGAAACTTTGTTGGGTTATGGGCTCCATCGGTTCCGGGTCTAGGCCGGGTAATTCTGGATTAAGATAAACAAATCAATTCCAAACATGACCAAAATCTTCATACAGAGATCAACTTAACAAATATAATCACGGTTTGAATACAATGTGATGGACATCAATCGTTCTCTAAATGTAGTAATCAAATAAGAAAAAAATGTCCTGATTTTTTCTTGAAATAAATAAACTGTCTAATAGTAGCATAATTCATGATTGGAGGGTAGATCAGTTCTGAGATGATCCTCCAGCCATGTAATGCCTGCGCACTGCTTTTCTGTACTCTGCACATAAAAATAATAACTTGAATAAACCACATTCCCAATCCCACACAGGATCGGGTTGAGTTGAAGAAGAAAAAGGAGAAAAACGAACCTTGTTGGTTCTTCCAAAGCAAAGCAGCAGACGCGTTGAGAGGGCTCTCGGTATTGGGTTCTGCACATCACAACAAGGTGTAAAAGTAAAAGCAACTACAAATAAGCTAGAAACAGCAAAAAAAGTTAAAGACAGAAACATAGGACGCTCTGAGCTCCTAGTAAACTTTGGATAGACAAAAGAATAGTAGTGCAATCATATGCTGAAGACCACTTATCCTGCAAGAAGGAAGAATTCAAGTTTGGACATTCAACAGTGGGCGGGGTCAGAATGAAGTACCTGAAGAACGTCGTCTCAAACTTGACTAGAGGAGGCTTGAAAGGATAATCGAGTGGAAATCGGAGCAATAGTTTATAAGACAGACCTTCGTACAGAGTTCCTTTGCCGCCTTGTATAAATGCTCTCCCCCTCGGGGAAGGCTGATACTCCCAGATTCCCACCACTCATCTATGCAGCATATAATTAAGTTAACAATCAGAGACACCATTTGACTACTAAAATGCAACTAAACGAGCACCGGGATCACAGATTGTTCAAAAATCCCCCCTAAACCAAAAATGAGCCATACTTCTGTTTCTTCGCTGGCTCCATTAATTGTTGTGAAAAAATTTAACTCTAAATTTGTACTCCAAAGTGCACTAGGAAAAGAAAATTCTCTAACATATAAATTAAGTTGGCTATAAAATTAAAAAAGACCCCTACAAACAATAACATAATAATACTAACATTTTACCACATCAAGCAACAGAGCAGACCACATCATTACAGATTTAGCAAGATAAGCAAAAATAAAGGACAGATAAAATGAGGTATTGATCATTAAGCAATGAGATGGTAAAGTTCAATCCCCTTGCTCTACTAATAATGAATGATCCAATGAAAACAACCTCTCTCTCTCTCTCTCTCTCTCTCTCTCTCTCTAAACAGAGAAAGAGTAATATCACAAATTTTCATTGATTAAAGCGGACAATACATACCATTAGAGCCATCAGCTCCTTCTGCAACCTGCAAAATACATTGAAACCAAAATCCATCACAAAGCAGCAGCACTCATCTTGCTTGATTCATTTTATTGGGAAATAGAAAATGCAGCAATCCCTAATAAGAAATGAAAAATTATTGAAAACACACACAAACACAGAGGAATGAAGAGTGGACCTTTGGGTAACAGAATTGGTATGAAGATGATTGTTGAGTTGGGTGAAGGAAGGGGTGGGAGGCGATTGCTGCTCCTCGTGATCATCATCTGGAGCCTCCATCGATTATTTGCGCAGTTTCAGCTATTTCTGTTGATTTAATAACACCGCACTATAAAAGGAATGGGCTTTATGGATCAGTTTTCAGAGCTTTAGCTCTGGGCTTCGAGCGTTAATTTGCTCTCGCCCCTCCCCCCTTCAATGCAATAATATAATAATAATAATAATAATAATAATAATAATAATAATAATAATAATTAACAGACTAGTGGAGAGAGAGAGAGAGAGAGAGAGAAGGAGAGTTGAGAGATTTTAGAAATGTGTAACAAGTGTTGGAAAATTGCTGCACGAGTGTTCGAGAATGAGTCACATTACATCTCTAACAGAAAGGAAGTGCCGCTTCCTTTTTAGCGTGGAGCATTCAGAGCGGGTATTGAATTACTTATTGGGTCTATCGCGGGAAACGATTTTAATGATTGATGGTATTGAATAAGATACTGATAAAAATTTTCACTATGGGTATTGAGTTAGATATCAGTATTTATCATCAGAAAAAAGAAAAAAAAAATTAAATCGGACCAATAGGGACACGTCACGTATCCCCGAAAGGGTGCCCACACGGTATCGAAGACGGTTTAGCAAAACCGATACTGCCATCGATACCACACCATCGCTACTGCTTATATACCACATCCACAATGACGCTCGATATACTCTATATCAAGTAAGGATATATCGAAGGGAATCGATACCGATTTAAATACCAAAGATCGATCCCTATTATACACGCTCTTATTCTACTAAAACTTTTCGAGGTAGAAAAATAGAATGAATTTTTATTAAATATGATCGATGTGCGGACACTGGGACTTGGTATTGGATAATTTGGATAAAAGTATCTGTGTCGATATTAGCTAGTGAATTTGTTTATATTATATTTGGATATGGATAGATATAACATTTTTTTATTTTTTTATTTTTTTGAGATACTAAACCTGGACAGATTGTTACATCATCATATATATCATTCCCATTTCAATTGTCATTCGACTCATTTCTGTATCTTCTATAGCCTTTATTAATAGTCACATTTCTTATAATTTTTATTAGAATAAATGCAAGCGTTGGGTGAAAAAAAATAATGAAGCGAGTTGAGATTAGCTTTATCATATTTATATTTTCAAATTATTACATGTTATCAACAAACAATAGAATATGTCATGTCATATAAATTGACAGTAGAAAATCATTTGTCATCGTTATATACTAACAACAACAATGTATAAACAATAATCGGAAAAGCAACCCATATTATGAATGGAGTTAGCTTGACATATATTATTATATCAGAAACTTCCACAATATTTTCTTCTACTAAAACTTATTTAGCTCTTCTTTCTCTCTCTCTAAGATAACACAAAACTACAACCGGATGAAAGCACACGTGGCGCAACAGCAGCCATCGATCAAATGATCAGGATCCGGTTTTGAAGCGGTAGAACTTGCCGATGACGTGGAGGGCGGTGACGAATCCGATGAAGCAGAGGCTCATGATCAGAACCACGGTGGGCCCGATCTTCAGCCCCGGCGAGTCATCGGTATAGAACCGGAGCATGTTGCCTCCTCCGCCGCTGCTAAGCCCGGAGGAGCTGGAGGAAGAGGTGGAGCCGCCTCCACCCCTCCGACGACGCATCCCGGCGGTGGCGGCGGCCGAACCGCGCGGGGCCATGGTGCCGGGACGGGAGGTGGTGGAGGAGGCGGAGGAGGTAGACTGCGATTGAGAGGACCCTCGCGCCATGGCTGATTGATCAGAAGCTCGAGATCGAGATCGAAATCGAAATTGATTTGTGAATCAAACCCTGAGTTCTTTTCTAATTTTTCTTAACGATTTCGCTAAAAGTGAAAATGATGTGGGGAATTTTATAAAGTATTTAACTATTGTAAATAACACCGACTTGATCACTTGATGATTTGTAACTGAAATTGAAACTATAAATTAAAAAAAAAAAAAATACAATCTAGTACTGCTCCCTCCGTCCCATTGAATACGCCATATTTTACATTTTGGAACGTCACACTATATTTGACATGTTTCCTTTAAAGAAAACAATTAGTTTATATATATAGTCCACCATTCCAAACTCGACTGACCTATTCTCACTACACACTCAACCATCTCATCAATAACTTTTTTAGCATTATAAAATATTGCATTCACACTACACTAAATACTTTATTTATACTTAATACTTTTTTTTTAGTTTTCATACCCATATGAACTAAGCCGTATTCGGCGGGACGGAGAAAGTATTAGTTTTCTAAATTACCATAATATCATCAACTTTATATTATAAAAATTAAGTCGTTTCAACTGTACATGTCGGACATCCTTTGTCAAATAAAATGAGAGGATTCCAATTTCATGGCATGATACTAAATTTTCAAGTGGGAATATATATTCCGCACATTCTGACATTTTTTTGTTTAGAATTTTTTGTTTATACATGTAAAATATTACCAAGCTTTTAATATACTACATGCTTAATAGTATTTTTTTTTAGGAATTTACAAAGAGGTATATCTGTATATTATCAAATTGCTACACCATCATATAAGTGGGACCTCTACACCTATTCCTCATGCAGACGAGATCACTACACTATTAAATATGGTGAAAATATATCACACTGTATTTTTGTGGGATTCAACTTAAAAATTCTTACTACGGAGAGACTTAAGATACTTCAGGAAACTACCTAGATTCTTAATACTAGTGTTTATTTTTATGAGGAACAGGCTCCAATTAAATAGCTTGAAATCTGGGTTTTTACGCATCGCCCAGTAATTACACTACTCTATGGGCCTGGCGTCAAGTGTAATATTTTTGTTTTGGTTACGTTACCATAAATACTTATACTTGAGTACATTTATGTACATATAATTCTGATGTAGTATTACCTTCTGTCTCCAAGTTTTTTTCTATCTTTCCTTTTTGGGATGATGCTCAAGTTTTTTCTTAGTCATTTTTGGATATTACCCATAACAAATTATTATCTCTTACCCTTACTTTTTCAACTTATTTACCTAAAATATCACATATGGCCCACCACTATCTCAATTAATTAATATATCACTATCCTCAATGTGGGACTCTTTCTCCACTCACAATAAATTTAATCACTTTTTCTCTACTAACAACCAACTAATCAACATTTTCCTTAATGCCCGTGTCACTTCCTCCTAGGAAGAGACTTGGGGACCGGAGGTAGTATAACAAAATAAAATATAACATGTGAAAAAAAATAGATAAATAGGAAGTGGAAAAAAATCACTCGATCAAGGAGGGGACCTCAATTTTCCATTTGTCCAACTTTACAATTTTGGAGCTTAATGGAGTATACAAATTCCCATATAGTTTTTAGATTAAATCTTAATAATTATTTATATACTGGCTCTCTTAATAAAAGAAAATTCATTTGGCGGCGGAGCGACATCGATCTCGTGCTGCTCATGTGCAGGCAGCGGCGCCACCTGGGAGGAGCCGGACTCGCGGCTGTGCTCCTCCTCGTCATGCTCTATGATGTGGTGGTGGAACGGCAATAAGCCGTCGCCTCCACGGAAGAAGCGAGGCGATGGCGACCCTTCGGTGTCGCTATGCTTTGGTGTGGATGCTTGAGGGCTGTCCATTTCACTCCGGTAATGGCGGAGGAGGTGGACCGGTGACATCCCGTGTGACGGCGTGACAGGGCGGCTCGACGTCGGGGTGTTGGCGGCCGAATGCTTGCTTTGCTTCACGTGTTTCTTGGCCGTGTGATGCCAATTTCTTAGGGCCGTCGCCACCTTGTCGTTGAATATTGTTGGCTTCATGCTTGATCCCATCTATTCATGGGTTTTAGCCATGCAGATTGGTTTTAGTCTCGTACGTTATTATTTTATTATGATAATATTTAAATTAATATATTGGAATATGGTATATAATATTAAACTTTCAATCAAGTTTCAGTATATACCATTAATGGAAAATGATGTATGAATCACTTTTTCCAGTTTCGATTGAACATTCAATTTTATGTTTAATTCAACGGTGATTACTTAAAATAGCTTTATTGAGTTGTACGTTTAAGGAATGTATATTTATCCGATAAATAAATGAATTGCATATGTTCCTTTTTTTTAATGATATTCGGACACACTGTAGCCACTACACAAGCTAAAAATGACAATATAAGTTTTGAAAATGGAAATATACCCTAACTGTGAAACATAAACCTTAAGGAGGAAATGTGATTATTTCCATTTTTACAGTCAATTTTCTTTTTTTTTACGCGTGTGGCTGGGCACAGTGTATCCAAATATCATTACCATTTTTTTTCTTTCTGTTTTGTATTTACTTAATTAGTTATAATTAATATGCATGATAATATTAATTACCTGAGTCACAAGGGCGTAAAGAGGGAGAGTAACATAGCTGCAGAGGATCTGTATGAGAATCCTGATGATAATATATAGGAATAAATCATTAGAATTTTAAATTTATTCTATAGTTGATTGAGTAACCAGTAATTTAAATAATCCGTACCCCATTGACATTCTGATTATGATATCCTCCACATGTTCGTGGAAACACGTTCTCATCCCAAATTCATACTGTCAAAGGAAAATCTTGTCAGACTCCATATCTTAAATTGCACGAAAATAAGGCAATAATGTAAGTAAATGTATATCTGGGTTAATTACAGTGAAAATTCATGATATTTATTTATTTATAATCAAATTTCAATCTTTTTCAATTCAATTAACAACTGGTAATTGAATTCAGCAATCTAATTACAAAAATTAGACCGGGTTTAAAGTAAAAATGCTGCAAAATCAATAATTTCAATAAGTTAATTTGGTCAAAAATGGAAACTGCAAAATGCAACAAATTCAAATTATTAATATTGATAATATTATTAAAAAATATTTGATTAGATTGTAAAAATATTAAAGGTAGTATAATTTAATTCATTTGCTAATAGTGTTATTTTTCCTATAAAAAAATAATGTTTTTATTCAATTAATTTTCAGTATTGCAACATTATATATAAGACTTACCCAACTCCAGGCGAAGAAAGCAAGTTGAAATGCGTTCTGCAAAGCGAAACCAAAATTAGTGCGTTAATTCGAGTTTAATAACACTTTACGATGTATAATGAAAGTCATTAATTTGACTAGAATATATATAGTACAATAGTAGCAACAATTACTAAATCTTAAAAATAAATTAATTAATAAATATAGAAATTACCTGAAAAAGAACAAAATTAATAAGATAAAGAATGAGACGAGGATGATTGAACCAGAAAAGGTCATCTCCAGTTTGAACTAGTGGAACACCCTTAACCACTTCGCCGCGTTCTTGAATGCTCAGACCCATTTTCGTAATTATCACTTGTAATTTCGTCCCCACCATCAAGATTATCTGCAATTAAATTTCCCCAAATCAAAATTAAATTTTATTTAAAATAATGAATAATCATTAAAAAGTCAACTCATGGATTTCTAGGTAGAAGTCAGATTACTTACAATCAAGGGGATGAATGGCAGCCAAAGATAGGAATACCAGCCTGTCCAAACACATACAAAAGGAAAATTATTATTTTAAGTCTTATTGCATGGTACAAGACTTTCTAACATCATTGACCTACAGGATATGATCAAATAATAATGCTAGTATATCTCTGTACAAAACTAGCTTTAATGTTAGTTACTTACCATGAGTATTGAAAAGTAAGAACAACACTGCCAAAAACCAAAGGGGTGGACTGAAAATCAAAATTGATATACAATTCAGTTAGTTGGGAGCTAGAGATCATACACAAACACATGAATAATTTCTAGAAATTAGACATAGGAAATTAATAATTTAATAATAGTATATATAGTAATTTTAACTTTGAACATAGGTAATATATATATATATATATATAGAAAATACAAACTAATTCCAAACCTAATTCCAACGACCACTTTGAAGTCCTCTTCAAGTGACCTCTTGATATACTTCTGAAAATCGAAATTAGAATGGCTTTGTGGGGCCAAGTGTGCCTAATTAAACACATCAATAAAAAACAATATGGCATTAATTATACTTAATTGATACACAAATTAGTAATTTCAAATTGAAATATTTTGATGAGGTTTTGATTAATTACCATAATAAATCCATGGCGTAGAGTCAAATAGTCGACTTTTGGAACTGATCTTAGAAATTGTCTAAAGAAGCAAACCTGAAAACGAAACACCAACAAATAATATAATATTATACGTCAAAATTTCACATTAAATGCTGATATCACATCCTACTACAAGATAAGTTGGGAGTTAATAAATATTGATGCCTTATTTTCCATCTTTTCCCATTCAAATTTCAAGAATAAACTTCAAAAGTCAGAAGATGATCCATGCCTTCAATATTAAATTAAATTAAACGAATTATGCTTACTTAGATATATATTCAAAACTGTTCTCCAGCAAACACTCAAGGCAGATGAGATATTTCATCTCATATTTGTAACCGTTAGATTGTCGTCACATGCACGTATATTTAATTTAAATACTATTCATTAACTAGTCAACGAATCTACTAAGTAATAATTAACCCTTCTCAAATCTTTAGCTCTAAGTTCCACATGATTAGTAGTTCTCGAGAAGTGATTACCCATTTGAATACTAATAACAAATGATTGATCAATTACTCCATGTTACAAGTCAATTATATTATACGGAAGGATAAAACTAAGTGTATATTAGTCAAACTAATTCTTAAATAAATTAAAGTTTAAGCCACGGGATTAAGTCGAACTTGCTGGAGTGAGACGTTATTTTGGGAATGAAAGCATCTTGTAACGCACAATTCATTTCGATACATGCTTATAATATTTGGGGTAAAATGCAGAAATAGCAATTCTAAGATTTAAAATATTAATTATATCAATACTTTTTAAAACTATCAAATAATAGCAATTATAGACTTATTTACCCTTTTTTCCTTCTTCTATATCAATTTTCGTTTTTTACACTAAAAGTCGTGATCCCAAATATATCTGTGGGAAATCACATGAATAAATATGTGAAATCACATTATAATTTGAGTAGTTTCACATGAAAAATAATGTGAAATTACATTATAATGGTTTCACATGCAGAAATTCACATAAAAAATGGGGACTCACATGAAAAATAATGTGAATATTTGATTTCGTATCAAATTCGAATTCACATAAAAATGAGAATTCACATGAAAAATAATGAGAATTCACATGAAAAATAATATGAAATCGCATTACAATTTATTTGATTTCGTATCTAATTCGAATTCACATGAAAAATACTAAGAATTCACATGAAAAATAATGAGGATTTGAATAAGGGTAAAAAAATCATAAATTACTATAATTAATAACTTTTAAAAGTTATTGCTAGAATTAATAATTTTATCTTTAAAACTGTTAGAATCCTACAACAACTCTAATATTTTGGCATAATTGAGAGCTGCCCCGCCGTCATTTTATTAACTTATTATATTCTCAATTCTTTTACTACAAAGTTTGGAAATTAATTCCACCACGTGTCACGCTAACAGCTGATTTGGAGTTCTTAGTAGAGCTTTAAAATTCAATCTTGATAAATTGCATTATTCTACTCCATATATTATTGGAATAGGAAATCCGAATTAGATTGAAGTTGATAGTGTAACTTACAATCCACAAGAGAAGAGGCGTTTTGCTCCAGAAGCTCAAGTGCCTCTTCCCAAATGATGTTTCTCTAGCAAATCTAAATCTCTCTGGATCTGCATGCACCCAAACCAATTACAACTAATTAAACAAACACTCATTAACTCAATTACTATATCAATCAGCACAATATATATGATCACCCTCGTCTCCTTATAATCTATATTTGTTGAGTGAAAAAATGAGATTCATCATTTTTAAAAAATATATGGTAGATGTTTGAAGGAGTGTGTAGGTCATGTCCCAAATTAAAGTGGAAAAAATAAATCAAAGTGATATATATACTTTTCAAGGACGAAAAAAATAGAATTAGAATTAGTGATACAGTTATCAGGCACGAGAATGAAATTTGTGATACAGTGTATATTAGTATATATTTATTTATATACAGCTCATATAATGTGGCCCATGATTCCCTTCAAAACAAAAAAACAAACAACAAACAAACGTTGGGAGAAAATACATACCGTGAGAAAATTGGTACTCTGCGGTTCTTGTTTCTATTTCCCATTTTTTCCAACGTCTCATCTAAAACACGATACATATAATAATCAATATTTAACTGAATTAATTAAATTAACGATAGAAAAATATACAGTCGTTTAGTATAAAATGGAGAGATTAACGATGAGGAAATATATAGAGATATATAGAGGTACCTTAGCTCTTCCCAAAGCCAGTGTGGTGATACAATAAAGGACATGAAAAACAGCCAAAACAAATATGAAAATATGCAGCTGATGAATCCCATCTGAAGACACAAACGCCACCTTCCCCTGCAATTATCATTTCATTTTTATAATTAATTAATTACAAAATCAAGGTATCTTAATTTACTAAAACTAACTAGTATTACTACATATTTATAACCAATTAATTAGACATATAGGTAGGCTCACCTTTTCCGCGCATTTGTCAGGTGCACCGGCAGCCAACATTCGCCGGAAGCCGCCGCCTTCGCCGTCGCTATCCATCAGAAGTCTCCGGCGGTTCTCGCCTAGGATTTTGTCCGACGGGTACTTTTTGCCCTCTTGTTTCTTGTTGCATGGGTGCCACGTGGCAGCAATCTTCTCTGATATGCATATTTCCGAAATCGGCCCTTGTCCTACTGTAAGCAGCAACGATATAAACCCTAGCAGCATCAACTCTTCACCACCAAAAAATTTGTTAGAGGGATAAAAAATTAAATATAATGCTTCATCATAAATAATTAAATAAAAGATAGTGTACCTGATTTGACCTTCTCTAGTGCTTCATATAGAGCTCTATTATTTTTGGACTTCAACCACTGTAAAATAATGTTTCAAGATTTTGTATCAATGAAAATTTAATTATGCATGTTTAGTCTATACAATTAAACAATCTCATTTTTCAGTTCATCATCTTTATATTATGTTTTATTTGATTTACAAATATACACTAGACGTATATTGATGCAGCACTACTACACGCAAACGCATCTACACGTGCAATATTAACTGTAATTAATAATTGCACCTTTGCTATTAAGTGGATAATATATTCGATGACGATGGAAATCGCGACGAGAATGAAACACACGACGGCGACGGCCCACGTCGGCGTCTGCTCCAGAGTCCTTCCGCCGCTGGCCCCGGCCATTTCCTATAATATCCGCCTCCGCCTCCGCCTCAATACTTATACTAATCACACGCGCAATTACTCTTTAGTTTTTTTCAAGATTTATGGTGATGAGGATTTATTTTCTAACGTAACAGAACAAGTGAAAATGTAATACTTGTAAAGTAATTAAGGTTATGAAGGAGAATGTCAGAAATAAGTGGGAAGGTCACATACATTTAAGTTTAAGCCAATGAACGGTTCGAAAAGCTTCGGATCTTTATACAGGAGAAGTTTGGAAAAAGGTCAACTGACAGGGGCTAAAAAAGAAAATGACGATTAATGGTGGAAGACTTTGACTTTAGACGCGTGATGATATGGAGTTTGCCTTGGAGCATTTGCTTGACTTGATCAAACAATTTATAAATTACAGATTTCTTTGACTGCCTTTCTTTAGATTTTGAATTTTGAAAATTGAATATTATAATAGTATAATGATTCTTTTTTAAGTCACTCCCCTGAGTCAGTTTATTTTCGAGTATGATTACATATTCTCGTGGAATAATTTTCAGCCCATATTTAATCCAGTTTCAAATGTTGGATTATAATTGGCTTGCATTAATAATTTTACTGCTTATAGTGTTTATACTTATTTTTTTTCTGGTTTCGTGACGTGACCTTTAAGGAGTTATTTATTATAAACTCGTCTAGGTAAATAAGATACCCCTCTCAAAATAAATCTCACTGTATCTTTTTGTTTTCATACAATTAAGGAGAAATATAAAATATTATTTAGAAGTAGATCTTAATTCTTGGTCCTACATTAATACTTATTATCATTTCTATAGGTCTCTCTGTACATTTAACAGGTCGTCGCGCGACTAACTTGTTAGTAACGTAGCAACTAGCAACTTTTGGTCTCATAATTGTGTTTAGTTCTTTTATTTTATAGTCTTTTTATATTAATCTTATAGTATATTTTTAAATATTTTATAAAATGGACAAAAAAACTCATAAATAACATTAGTAATAAGTACTCTTGATGATAAAATTAAGTACGTAATTACTACTCTATAAGTGTTTGTTTTTAACTTTATTTAATTATTTTATTTCCATATATCAGAATTCACAAGGGCCTCACCTTAAAATAAGTAGTCAGCTCTAATCTCAATATATATATATAGTCAGCTCTTCAATCTCATTTGAGTCATTGACTCTACAATTTCATAGTTTATTAGAGAATGAAACTTAATTAAATATATTCTATACCATATCAGACGAAATCATTCTAATTTTTTCCACTATTATTAAGGGTCAGTCTCTTTTTTTTTTTTCGTGAGATTATTAAGGGTCAGTATTTGATCAGTCTTCTTTGCTCAAGTGTGAACTGCACCACTCTCCCAGGGATTCCATCATAATGCAAAATTGAATAACGTCGTTGAGCTATTTTAGTCCCACACCTTTATCAGCTTTCAATTTTCTATAAAAATATATTTACTATTTTTATGTAACTTAATAATCTAGTTAAACTACCTTTAAAAAAATAAAAAAAAAATCTAGCTAGTTAATCTATGGGGACAACTTAGTTTGAATTGTGTTCAAAGGAATTTACTTTAGCACGGTTTAGGGCTCTTGCAGTTTTTGACAATACAACTTCCTCATAATTATATTGGGTTGGATGGAGTACTAATCTGACAATACAACTTCACAACTTAAATGATTGACATATGACGACATCAAATTTAATTAATGCTATAACATTAATTCAGATTTTGCAATGAGATATATAAATTTATTAGTTATTAATTGTAATTTCGTCGAAGGGATGCACAAATTAACATTATTTATTGACTAATGATAATGTATAATCTGATTAATTTCCATCATTGCTCTTTCATGGATAATTTATTTTTTAGAATCCGAATCCTATTATTATAATTTAACATATTATTTTATTTTTGTGCCGAACGCTGCTGACTAATTCAAAATGCTAATTCTGAAAATATTTGTATTTTATAGCAATAATTTTTGTAGTGAACTGGTGGCCTTCTACGAAGCATGCATGAATATTGTATGTATGTATTATTATTTTTGGTAAATAAAAAATTTTATTTCACCAAACATGCAAACCAACAGCTTACAAACCCAAAACCAAAACAAACTCAAAACAGACTCTAACTAGGAAGCAGATTTGCTACTTGCTAGCCTAGGATCTTTAGAACAACAAATAGCGAATAAGATTTTGTTGTGGAAGAAGCTCAATACGACAATATATATAATCACTACGATATCGGCACAGCGGAATGATAACACAATAACTACTGATCAGAATATAATACGAATCTTTCACCCAATTAAGCAGCAAACCAAGAGCAATTCACACCAGCAAAGCAATCAAGAACAAGTAAAATGAGACGACAAATATTTACGTGGAAAACCCCTTCAATGAAAGAAAAAAACCAGTGGGACCTCGTCCAGAAACAACTTCACTATGTAAATGACAATTACACAGTTCTCCTCCCTATCCCATGCAGGGGAATCAATACAAACACATCACCAAAGAAGGAACAAGACCATCAAGAAATAACATTCTTGGAATAAACTAGAGAGAGAGATCAACTTTCTTGAAGCAGCTCTGAAGAAGATGTCGAGGAATCTGAACGACTCGAGATGACGTTCTTGCTGCTATGAACCTCCTTTCCCGTTCCAAGTGAAGTCTTGTTCCAACTCTAAAACAACTCTGTGTCCTTTTCTGATTCTTTTTCTCTCCGACTCTTCACTTGCTGCGTCTGTTCCTTTTCCCAATACAGCAATTAACTTGGACTTCCCAATTATTTTGGGCCTAAGCCCAACAATCTCCCCCTCCCGAAATAATTGAGGCGAGGAATCAAGACTCTGGTGATCACTAGGAATCCATGTCTGCAGTCTTATCATCAGTGTGGATTTTCTCCAATTTCATCAAACCTTTTTCCAGCACCGATCTAATCCAATGGTACCTCACATCAATGTGCTTTGTTCGAGAGTGATACATGGAATTTTTACTCAAGTCTATTGCACTTTGGCTGTCACAGAACAACACGTACTTCTCTTGCTTCAGATTCAGCTCTTCTAAGAATCTCTTTATCCATAGCAACTCCTTGCCGGCCTCATTAACTGCAATATACTCGGCCTCTGTGGTCGACAAGGCAACTCATTTTTGCAATTTAGATTGCCATGACACAGCTTCCCTACAAAAGTAAATAGGTAACCTGAAGTGGATTTTCTTCCATCAAGGTCTCCCGCCATATCAGAATCTGTGAACCCTTCAAGAATTGGTTTTGTGTCACCAAACCTCAAACACAATTTTGAAGTTCCTCTCAAATATCTTAATATACACTTCACAGTTTCCCAAAGATCTTTTCCGGGATTGGAAAGAAATCTGCTCACCAAGCTAACCGCGTGAGCAATGTCTGCCTAGTTGATACCATTGCATACATCAAAGAACCCACTGCAGACGAATAAGGAACTAACGACATTTCCTTTTTGAGCATTTCAGTTGTAGGGCACGACTTATAGCTCAACTTGAGATGATTAGCAGGTGGTGTGCTCACGGGTTTAGCATTTTTCATGTTAAACCTGCCCAATATTTTCTCAATATATTTCTCATGTGACAACCACAATTTATTCGCTCTTCTGTCACGAATAATCTCATGTCGAATGATTTAGATAGCTTTTCCTTCAACTTGTTAATCATAACAGTATCTTGCCCCACAATTAGCATATCATCAACATACAACAACAAAATAATAAAATTACCTCCTGGAAAATGTTTCACATAAACACAATGGTCTGCATTTGTTCTTTTATAGCTGTGACTAGTCATGAAAGAATCAAACTTTGTATACCATTGCCTCGAAGCTTGCTTCAATCCGTATAAGCTTTTCTTCAACTTGCAAACCAAATGCTCTTTTCCCTTCATCTCAAATCCTTTAGGCTGATTCATGTACATCTCTTCTTCTAAATCCACGTGCAAGAATGTTGTCGAACATCCATTTGCTCAATTTCCAAATTCAAGCTAGCTTCCAAACCCAAAACGATTCTAATGGAACTCATTTTCACCACTGGTGAGAATGTCTCATCCAAGTCAATTCCCTTTTTCTGTTTGAATCATTTTACCACTAGGCGTGTTTTGTACTTGATTATCTTGTTTACCATCCTTTCTCAGCTTGAAAACCCACATGTTCTGTAATACTCTTTTACCCTTAGGCAACTCAACCAAAACATAAGTGCCATTCTTGATTAGACAAGCCATCTCTTTTTGCTGAGCTTCAACCTAACGATTTCCATCTTTGAGAATTTGTATTTCCTCAAAGTATTCAGGCTCCCCCTCTTCAGTGATCAACACATAACTCGAACTAGGGTACCTTTGAGATGGTTCGCATTCTCTCTCAGATCTTCTAAGCTCTTGTCCATTTTCTGGTGGTGGCTCTTCGTGCTCATCATCATCTGGTTCTTGATCATCTCCAGTTGGCTCATTATTCTCAGTTCGTTCATTATTAATTTCAGCCTCCTCTTCTCTACCATTATCAGCGATAGTAGTAGAAAGTTCTTGTGGTGTCAGATCCACAACACCTATAGGCATATGCGTGTTTGGCTCTTTCCTCTTCAGATCTTCCATATTCTCATGCTCATGGAAGACAACATCTCTGCTCCGAATGATTGTCTTCTTATCTGGATCCCACAGTCTGTAACCAAACTCTTCATCTCCATATCCAACAAAGATGCATGGAGTGGCTTTGCTATCCAATTTACTTCTCTGCTCCTTTGGTACATGAATGAATGATTTGCATCCGAAAACCTTTAAGTGAGAATAAGAGAGTTTCTTCCCACTCCATACCCTTTCCGGAATATCAAACTTCAAAAGAACTGAAGAGGATCTGTTGATCAAGTAGCATGCAGTCAATACAGCTTCACCCTGGTAATCAGATCACTGACGGACGCGCTCTGCCTTTAAAAACTGCGTCGGTGATGCAATTACCGGTGGAAATTCATTCCGCCGGTAAATTATGCCGGCGAATTTTGCCCGGTGGCAAAGGCGACAAATCACCGACGGAATCACCGGCGGAAATATTCCGCTGCTGATTTTCGAATTTCTGAATATACATATGGATGACACATGTGCAATTTACTGGCGAAATCATCGGCGGAATTCCGCCGCTAATTTATTTTTTTTAATTTTTATTTTAATTTTTTTCTGCACCATGTTTCAATTTAAATGAAATATATACAACATCAAATAGTCAAATAATACTAAAGAAGTCCAATATTCATAAAACTGTATCTTAACATTCAATAATATTAAGTTAACGAATTCACTAGATAAACAGTATAATTGTTAAGTAGTTCTACCAAAAAAGTATATAGATCGAGATAAACTAAAAACTATGCATGTGCTGCTGGAGGTGGACGCGGAGGAAATTGACCCGAGCTATACGGATGAGACCAAGTACATCATCAGCTTGTTTGATATTTCTTGGACTACTTGTGTTCGTGTCCTCTGATATCTTCTTCCTAAGAGCTCCTGTACATAAATTCACGTTTAATCATATCTTCGATTTGATGCAGGATTCGGATAGATTAGGGTAGCTAGAGTAATAATGCAGAACCTGTGCATATGGTGCAGCAATCTTTGCAAAGGAAAAATCGGGGTTTAGAGTATAGCCGATGCCTGCACGAAAGCAATCTTAGTAGACCAAATGAAGTTGAGAGAGAGAGAGAGAGAGAGAGAGAGAGAGAGAGAGAGAGAGAGAGAGAGAGAGAGAGAGAGAGAGAACCTTCAAGTGTTGAAAATGCTCTGATCAGAAATGTGAAAGTGGAAGGAAACTGGAATGGCTGATCCGTTGCTATTGCAAATAAATCCCGCAAACAAGTTTTTATTCACTATTCCATGAAATTTGATCATCTGAAATATGTTTTTGATGGAATGTATTATGTATCAACAATATAAAAACTAAAAACAAAAATATGTATATGAAAAAAAAGAAGTTTGCATCATTTTTGATACCTCACCAATTGCTGACAAAGTTTGTTCTTGAGTAAGTCTTTTGTTCAACAGATTATTCAAGAAAAACTGCGCACTGATCTCCTCACATAAAACCAGACGCGGCCTCAGAATTTCTACCTAATTGTCATAATGTTATATAAAGCGATGTTAAGTCGAAAACATACTGATGTCAAATCTAATGTAGGCTCAACTGCTCCAAGATCTATCAGACTTTGCATAACCTGCAGGTTATCGCCTCGTATATTAGCCAATGCAATCCGAACATCATGTAAAAATCATATGAAACTTGACCTTTTTTGCATCCTTTTCATAAGCAGCATAAAAAAGATCTGATAGCCTCTCCCTAGTGAAGCTCTTGATGTCTCCCATCATACCAAAGTCGTAGTATATGATTGCTTCATCGCGATCAATAGCAAGATTCCCGGGATGGGGATCAGCATGAAAGAACCCCGTGTTTAGTATCTGCACAAAATCGTCACAAGTGTTCAAAATCTTATACAAGAAAACCAGATTCTTAATTCCACCATTTCAAGAAAAACAGATCTTCAACCTGAATTCAGTAGGCTTCAACGGCCTGTCTTGAAATTTTGGATCGACTATAACCACATGCATCTATCATCTCCAACTGGTTTATCTTGATACCTAATCAAAATGGAAACAAATTCAAGGCAAAATATAGAATAGCTAACGATCCATCATACATTTTAACTGTATAGTGTTACAATCCCTCCCCTCCATATGATATGAATAAATATTGCAGACAAAATTGAATAAAATAGAAAAAGTAAGATATCTACAAACTAAAAGTATAAGTAACATCGATCTTTTGTTGCGTATACAAAATGCAAGAAGCATTCCATCAATGAATCAGACTTCAAAATGCTCAAGCTGCACATCCCTAGCCTTGAGAGGCACATACTCCCCAAGATATCCCCAAGATATTTAACTTGTATAAAAACAGTAGCAGATCAGAGAATCGAATTGAAGAAAAGATCAACATCATTTTCATTTAATAAATTATCATGTTATCTATAAAACTTCCACACACGATATTCCAATATCAACTTCATATATTTGTTATAATGAAATAATTAACTATTTCAATAGAAGCTTGCTCAAGACCATGTAAAGTAAAAGTCTAATAAATAATCAAAGGGCAAACTCACCTGCAGACGGCGGCAGATTCACGCGGCGACGGGCAAGAAGATTCCGGCAGGAGCAGATTCGGACAAATTCTGGTGGGCTGAGATAGATTTCGGCGGGCTGGGATAGAGAGAAAGAGAATTAATAAGTAATTATCTACTCAATCACAACTAAATAGAGACAAATAACAGGCATTGCGCTAACAAAAAAAAAAAACAGGCATTGAAAAATTCATCTCAACTTCCAGTGACTACCACAAACAATAATTCATCCAATAATTAAGACAATGTAAGAAATAGAAGGAAAAGAAAAAAAGAAAAAATTCAAGATTACAACTCAGACGGCAATTAGTAATTAATCTTCAACAAATATCAATAAAGCTTCATTAAACCAGAACCCCACAAACCCAGATTGTCTCAAATGCAACCAGAACTGATTAATCAACACCAAAGTGAGAGAGAGGTAGAGAAGAAGAAGAAGAAGAGAGAGAGAGAGAGAGCATAAGAGAGACAAAACTTACCTAAAGAGAAGCAGCGGCGGACGGCGGACGGCGGAATGCTGGAAAGGAGACAAGAAAAGAAAGTGAGATAGAAGAAGAAGAAGAAGAAGAAGAAGAAGAAGAAGAGCGATTGAGAGAGGAGGGACTCACGACGGGAGGGGCGGTGTCAGTGGTTGGGGCGGACGACGGAAACGGCAGAGCAATGGACGGTGGTGTGGGCGGATTTGGAGAAAGGGCTGGAGAAGAAACTGCGATGTGAAGCTATTTAATTGGGATCACCGGCGGAATTTCCGTCGATGATCCCAAGCCCATTTACTAAAGAATTTGGATCCAAGCCCAAAAGCCAAAGAACGAGACCAGCCCAAGCCCAGAAAGTCGATAATCACCGGCGGAACAACCGTCGGTGATCACCGGCGGAACTATTCAGCCGGTGATTACCGGCGGAAAATCCGCCAGTGATTCAAAATTCGAATATTTTTTTATTTAATTTCTAAAATACAGGCGGAATTTTCACGGTATTTCCGGCGCGAACAATACCACCAATTTTCCGTCGGCGATCCGTCGGTATTTCGCCGAAATAATTTTTTTAGCCGACCCGCCTTTTTACCGGCGGAATTTCGTCGGTAATCACTAGCGGAACGATTTCCGCTGATAATTTCGCCGGTATTTTGGCTTTTTTTGTAGTGGTGGCGCAACTGTGGAATGTGCCTCACATGCTTCAATGTTAGCGTGCAACCCAAGTTCGTCTCAACAACTATATCACCAATGCCAACAACTGGTGCAATGCTTTTGTTTCCCATGAACAAATGACCAAAATCTCCAGGTTGATAGCTAGTGAAGATCTCTTTCTTTGGAGTACAGTGATGAGAAGCTCTAGAATCCACTATCCATTCATCATCTAGATCTTGAACGTGGCAACATTCATCACTCACACAAACTACTGTCTAGTCGTCTTCTGAATGAATAACAAGAGCTGCTATATTCTAATCTTATTTCTTTTGTTGTTCTTTTTGCTCTTTCTTTAGTAGCTTGCAATTTCTTTTCATGTGATTAGCCCCACCACAATGAAAACACTTGAACTTTTCTCTCGATTTAGACCTTTCTTTAGATTGGCCATAGAATTTAGGTCCTCTACTTTTGCTTCTACCTCAGTTTTCAGGTGCTTGGGAAAAACTAGCTCCATTTTCCTTCCTCCTTGTCTCTTCATTGAACATACTCTCTTTGACAATGTTCAATGTTAACTTCCCATTCGGAGCAATACTTTCCCAAGTGTCAGTAAGGAACTCAGAATAAACAAAGCTTGTACTTAGTCATCAAACAAAATCTCCATGGTAGAAAGCTGATTCACCAAGTCTTGAAATACATTCAAGTGCGCTGCTACTGAACTCTCGTCCTTATACTTCAGATTCACCATTTTTCTGATTATAAACTCTTTGCTCTGTGCATTTTTCCTCTCATAAAGCTCTTGAAGCTTTTTCCGCAGTTCACACGGGTCCGTCTCCTTAGCAACATGATGGAAAACACTAAGTTCAACCCATTGGCGTATAGTACTAATCGTTTTCCTCCCAAGCTTGGCCCAATCACTATCAGATGTTCCATCGGGCTTAGCTTTAGAACCTTCCACAGGGTCGTATAAATCTTTGCTATAAAGCAAATCCTCCATCATGGGCGTCCATATCGAATAATTGTCACAAGTCAATTTATTCATGGACCCACTGCTACTCTCCATGGTTTCCGCTCCAACCAACCTAGCGCTGATACCATTGTTGTGGAAGAAGCTCATTCTGACAATATATACAATCACTACGATATCGGCACAGCGGAATGATAACACAATAACTACTCAGAATATAATACGAATCTTCCACCTAATTAAGCAGCAAACCACGAGCAATTCACACCAGCAAAGCAATCAAGAACAAGTAAAATGAGACGATCAATACTTACGTGGAAAACCCCTTCAATGAAAGAAAAAAACCACGAGACCTCATCCAGAAACAACTTCACTATGTAAATGACAATTACACAGTTCTCCTCCCTATCACATGCAGGGGAATCAATACAAACACATCACCAAAGAAGGAACAAGACCATCAAGAAATAACATTCTTGGAATAAACTAGAGAGAGAGATCAACTTTCTTGTAGCAGCTCTGAAGAAGATTTCGAGGAATCTGAACGACTCGAGATGACGTTCTTGCTGCTACGAACCTCCTTTCCCGTTCCAAGCGAATTCCTGTTCCAACTCTAAAACAACTCTGTGTCATTTTCTCTTACCTTTCTCTCTTTTTCTTTTCTGATTCTTTTTCTCTCCGACTCTTCACTTGCTGCGTCTGTTCCTTTTCTCAATACAGCAATTAATCCTCCATTGTTAATGAGCCTTTCTTATTCTTCTTATTAACTTGGACTTCCCAATTATTTTGGGCCTAAGCCTAACAGATTTTGCATCTTCTTCCCACTGCAAACACTCTCTTGTTGAAGCTGCTTGAATTTTCTGAAGTTCCTCTCGTGCCAAATGTGATAGATTAGAATTGAGACCGTGGCTCGATAAAGTTGTTGTTTGTCTTTGATTTACATTGTTGTATTAAGAAGAGATGCTCATCATGCCATGCATGCGACAAACGGTTGTATCCACACCAACTCACAACTTCTGTCCGAATACTAGCTGGAAATTCACATTGAAAAAAGGGATGGTTGATCGACTCATTTTCCTTAGAGCAGAGACAACATATTGGATCCATAGACATCCCTATCTTGATCAAATTGTCACAAGTAACCAGCTTCCCCAGCATAGTAAGCCAAGAGATGAAAATCATTTTTGAGGGGACTGGGTTATTAATGAGAAGTTTCTTCCATTCGACACGTTGAATATCACCCCTTAGCTCACAGTAAAGCTTCTTAATGGAGAACTGAGGATTTGAGAGTAAGGAAAGACCTGAAGTAGTGGAAACGAGATATTTCTTAGCTTCAAAAACTTTCCTTATATCACCAATGAAGCTTGAGGGGGAGGGGTCATGGTGATAATATCTTGATTCTTTATATAACAGCCATGCACCCACCTGACCCACATTGCATCTTTTTTCCTTGACAAACTCCACAAAAGCTTGCAGATAGCTGCTCGATTCCAAAGTTGCATGTTTATAATGTTAAGCCCTTCTGCAGCTGTGGTGAGACACACATTTTCCCATGCAACAAGAGCCCTCCTACAGATATTTGCCTTTCCAGTCCAAAGGAAGGTGGGCATGTTTTGGGGTAGAAGAAACACTTGGCTCTAATAAGTTTGGATTCCAAAGAGCACAGATTTCACTAATTGAACCCGACCAACGTACAATAAAAGCTTGGAGGACCAACATATGTATTATTATTATTATTATTATTATTATTATTATTATTATTATTATTATTATTATTATTATTATTATTATTATTATGTTTCCAAATAAGAACATATATGAAATCAATTAGAAAAGAAACAAATATGAAATAATTACTATAAGGTAGTGTACATTCGACAGCATAATAACAAGAAGAAGCTGATTGTATAGCAACTAGGCTATAGCGCAGAATATGCTGACTTCAAATGTTCCCTTTGATTTTCGTGGATAATGGTGGTGGTGGTGGTGGTGGTGTCTGTACTTTTCCATTTCTTTTTCTTTTTTTCTTTTTTTCTTTTTTCTTTTTTTTTTTAATTAGGTCGACTTTTAAGGTAATGCTAAAATGGAAAATAGAAGTACGTTGTCATCAAAGAGCAGGCAGCCTACCGCGAAAGATCAAATTTAATAAACTGTTTTTCTTTCACGAAAAAAAATCATTTTAAAACCAATTATATTGGACTCATTTCTTTGGGTAGATTATTTTAAAACTTGTAAACTCGTAAAGATATGACGCCGAATTTTATGGGCAAATTTGGCCCATTGGGCCAAATGTATACAAGAAATTAGTTTTCAAAAACTGTTCCCGCTCTTCCTTCTTTTTTAAACATAACGGTCTCATTTTTGGGACAAAAATCCAAAGGGAATATATATTTTACTTCAATTCTCAAGAAATCCAAAGCCCGATTTTGGTTCTTTTCTCGTTCGGCCATGGATCTTCATCCTACTCCGTATCCAGGTTATGTTTTGTTTGTTTTCTTTATTTTGCTATTAAACCATCGATGCTCACTCTTACGATTCACGAGCGTGAATGTTATTTGAAACAGTTTTTTTTCTTGAATTTTCGTGAAATTTTTGCAGTTAGATCCCAAATTCTGAAACCAAAATCTACCAGAAAAATCTCTGAGCCCCCAAAAATCAATGCTAAGGGTGGACCTCTCCTCCACAGGTGAAAATTTTGGCGTCTACAAACTGTTTGCTTTAATGTCTGAGTGAATAAATATTTGAATGAGGGATTCTTCTGTGGTTGGTTGTTAGGGAAAAGCGAGTGTTTGGAACTGCTCGCAATCCGAACATTCCTTTGAAGACGGTGCCCGAGAAGCCGGCCAATGTCAAACCCGCGTCGGGGCTGCTAAAGAAGGCTATAAAACCGCCCCAAGCAACTCGATCGCCCATTGTCCGGCGCCGGCGGCCTATTGTGGCGGCGGTGAAGCCGCCCGTGAAGACAATCCCGGTTAGGCCGAAGAAGAAAATCGTGTGTTTTCAAGAAAATGGGGTCGAAAGAAACCGAAAGAATCCGGATGATGGAATTGATACTGAGCCTCACACGCCTCTCAATGCGCTTATAGCCAAGCCAAGAGTCGTCACGCCTTATCACAGCGCGGAGAAGTGCAGCAAATGCAGGTTTGACAAGCTTGAGACGGCGTCTTACTGGCTGTCACAGATCAGATTGTCGGAATCCGTTGGGAGACATTCGGTCTCTGCTGCTTTCTTCGGACTGGCTTTCGACTGCAATGCAGAGGTGAGTTTCATTTTAATAAGCAACTTGTATTCAAATCTCAGTGAGGAGATTATGCTGACTTTTTCCTTTGGTGTGGGATCTTGTTAGCCTGTTCGTAACTTGAGAGTCGAACTGAAGAAGTATCTGGTACGGCACGAGCATCTAAATGAGGAAGAAGAGTGGAGGAAGAATTCTGTTAGTTATGGACTCATGAAAGAAGAAGGAAACGAAGGCGGTCATGGAAGAAGCGAATGCAAGTGTTCACAACCACATAAAGATGATGATTTGCCTATCCAAGTAGATAAAGATTGATCCTTTCTCTCATGGAAGAAGTTACTTGATAAGTTAATAGACTTTGAGATTTGTTGCTTACTTGTTTTTTGGTGATCTTCCTTCAATTTAGGTTGTGTAGTTTGTGGTGTTTAATGTTGTGACTTGTGGTGTATAGGAGTAGTTCATATATTGATCTTTATAGGCTAAGCTGACTGTCAAATTTAGTTGGAATGATTTATTGTTTGATCTTTATAAATCACTCTTTCCTTCAAAATATATGGTGGTGAGAAGTGGAGATTGTTGCATTGGAATATTATTTGTTTGTTGTGTGTAGTGATATTTCTTCGTGGCCCAATTTTGGATCGGATTGGCTGGCCGGCTTTTGAATTCTTCATTGGGCCTATGGGCTTTAGCTGGTACGCCTTTGGCCCAAAAGGCTCGGGCTGGATGCGGGTGTTTAATTTATTTGGATTTTCTTAAATGCTATCCCTTAAAAAAAGGAATATGAAAATTTTCTGCTATTTTAAGAAAAAAATGAAGCACGAAATTCGTTGTGGTATAGCGATGGTGAAACAAAGAATTTCATCTGGGATGCGAGATATAATGGAATCAAATAGGAGAGAGAGAGAGAGAGAGAGAGAGAGAGAGAGAGAGAGGAGAGCGTACGACGAAAGCGGGCGATAAACGAAAGGGAGGGTCCCACAAGAGGTAGCTCCCCCGACAAACATGGGTCGATTAAAGCAGATAAAACACGTTCACACACTACTATCGCTCTCTGCTCCCACTCCCACCACCACCGTTACTACTCAGTTTTACTCTGTCTAGTGCTCATCAACTCTCTCTCTCTCTCTCTCTCTCCCTCCAAATAATAACACATGCAGCAGTGCAGATGGTCAGCATGAGTATCGAGGGGTTAGCTTTCTCTTCTTTCTTTTTCTGCTTCACTTCCTCAGTCTTTCTCTCATCTTTCTCTTTCCAGGCCCATTCTCTCTCTCTCTCTCTCTCTCACGCACACACACATAAATATATGTATATATATATTGTTCCAGTAATGTCGTTCTCGATATAAAGAAAAGACAATGGTAGAATTGTGACTTTAATAAAGTCACTGCACCGCACAGTATTTGCTGTGACATCTCATACCTTATATATAATGTTATATATATATATATATATACTTAAGAGAGAGAGAGAGAGAGAGAGAGAGATGAGTATACATGCATTATGCAGGATTTAAGAAGGCTATTAATGGTTTTCTGATTGTGTTTCATTTTGGAAAGTTTAGATGTTGATGATGCTCTCTGTCAAACTAAGAGAAATAGAATGCTCTGTGTCTTATACTGATTATTATGCTTTCGTCTCACTCTCATCATAACATCTAATTATGGTATATATATTTATATATATATATATATTCAATAATTGATTTTTCATTTTATTATAATAAATAATCCGTGCATTCTCCAATCATAAATACACATGAGGATTGAATACGAATCTTTTGACACCTGATTGCTATATATTCTGACACAATGATTGCATTTATTTGGAGAATCGTTTTATCTGAGAAGATTAACTGATTAACTACCTTCATGTTCGATTACATACTACTATATTTTATGAAAAGAAACATCTCATTTACAAAGCACTATCCATCCTTTCAAACTTTTAAATAGGAAGATTGAATGTTGGATTTTTGGTTTTGTTTTATTTTTATTTTTTTATTTACGTAGAGGTAAGAGGAGAGGAGAATGATTATTCCTTAAAACACAAATTAGTAAATTACGAAACAAGAGGGGGGATAATAAAGTAACAGTAACAGACTTTTTCAAGTATTCGTGTGCAGCCAGCTGTTTACTGTTAAAATCGGACCCTCACCCCACTAAATCGGATCTTTCATGGATCCTATTTCCTATAATTTCCCCTTTTTTATTAATTTATTCTCTCTCTAATCCAATAACAATAATTATGGAACCCCTTCATTAAAATTCATACTCCATTTCAAGAATTTAGTTTCAATCTGAGAGGGTACGAGTCATCCTCTAACTTAGTTTTAGGACATCACCCGCTAACTTTCTAATACTAGTAAAATTAACGTTAAAAACAATGATTATATTAAATAAATATTTATGAGTTAATTAATTATTATATTACAATATGATTTTTACTATCTTTTTTATTGATTTTTTACAATTCTCAAAATATAATATTCGATCATTCATACTAAAATTAAAAAAAAATAAAAAAAATTATTGAGATGTTCTTGAAGAAATTTGATAATATTTTTTTCTCCTTATAATGATGCAGCCAATGTTTATTGATGGTGATCATCTTGCTGTCAGCAAACTTTCATAACTCTTATTAGATTTTCATATATCACCAGTAACTAAAAAGAAAAGGTAGCAAATGATAAAACTAATCGAATGTAATTATAATATAGAAGTCTAAACAAATAAGTAGAAGCAGAATTTTCATAGATTTAGTTGTCAAGATCCTTCCCGAAAATTTACTAACGGGGAGAGAATGATGTGAGAAAATTTAAAATCTTTATCACAAAAATGAGCTTACTCTGCAGTGAGCTCTTTATAATGTACCAAGAGATCTCTTCGATAACACAGAAAATTTTCATCAATATTGTAAAAATAATGTGCAAAATCTTTAATTCTATTTTGTAATAGCTCACGAAATTAATTTCCCACCTCGTTAAAGAGAGTTTTATGGTCTCTCAACTTTGACACCTCAAATTAATTTGTGTGCACGTTACCATTATAAATTTTTAGTTATACTTAGATGAATTGTATTTTAACTACTATCTATAAAAAATCACGACTACCAAATATACTACAATCCAAAATATACAGTTTATTAAAATTCATAAAACAATGAAAATTACTAATGTGGTTAAAACAAATTTATAATGTTTTACTTTAAAGTATTTTTTTCAAAATGATGGATTTTCTTTGATTATTTGATAACATCGCCTTTATTTAAATTAATCAATTATGACAATTGACGACAAAAGAAATTTACTACTCGTAGTTACAAAATCTATATTTTGGTTCAAATAACTCAAATTGTATCAAATTGATTGTTTTAGCTTTATTTACTTGTGCATGAGTTATCTAAACAAATTTTTATGTTGATACCATTCAATGTGGGCGTGTTTAACGCCATAATAAAAGATACATTGAGTAAATTACTATTACAATATAAATATATTTCTAGAAGTCTCATTTATGCGATTAAACTTGAATAAGTTCGTTAATGAGTTAAATTTGAAGTTTATGACATCTAGCGTAATTCGACTTAATTGTAACCTTTTATTGAAAAATTGAAGTTTTTTACAATTAATGAACATTAATTATTCGCAAGTATAATGGAATTATATAATTAATTAGTAAAAATAAGTTAGTAAACAAAATGAAATATCTTAATTAATCATGCATGTGAAATCATATATTATTGATTATTAAATAAATAAAGTTTAATTTAACGAATAAAATCAAATAAATTTGTAAAATATAAGTCATTTTCTTAAACTCATTGACCAATTTAGAATATATAGACACATAATAAATCTATATATTAATTTATAAGGTAAGTTTGATTTTACTGTAATAAACTCGTATGTTAAATTATAAGATAAGTTTAATTTTAAATTATAAGGTAAGTTTAATTCATATTATTATATTACGTCATTGCCCTTAAATTAAATTTATAATAAGGATATTTTAGGCAAATCAAATTTTGTAAAACAAGGCTCTTTTTATATTAGTATATATATATAGATATAGATTTTAAAACCCTTGATGATTTTATAACAATACTAAAAAAAAATATTTTTCTTTCTATATAGACAACTCATTGGGATAAGATTAAGGGGAGTAATATACAGTTATAGAGCCTTCTTTTCAATAATCAACAACCAAAATATTTGTACATTGTAATGACATTAGAAGAAAAGTTAAATCTGTAATTGTGAATCCAAATCATAGCAAAAAAACAACAAAACTCCGGGGAGGGGCTCTCTCTCTCTCACAACTACAACTTGCCAAATCATAGCAAAAAAACAACAAAACTCAGGGGAGAGTCTCCCTCTCTCTCTCTCTCTCTCTCTCTCTTTGAAGTCTCAAAAGGGCAGAACCATGCACATTGGGCTGTTTGGCCTTTAGCTTGTGTTATTATATGATGTAAAAACTTGAAACTTAGAATCTGATTTACATAAAAACATCACTAACTTGACTTTCCTGTGTCTTTCTGTAAAAGCCCCTCTTACCATTCTTGCTTTAATCACAATCTTTATACCTTTCTTCCCCACATATTTTTTTTACCTTTTTTCCCTTTTTCACCCAACACACAATCTTCAAAAACCACTTCCTGCCAATCTCCATTTTTTTCAATTGCATCTTTCTTTTTATGGGATTGCGTCACTGCTTTTCTGGATTCAAAACAAAAAAACTTCCACACACATAATCTTTTCTCCCTTTGTTTTTCAGCATTTTGGTGGAAGTGATGGAAATTGATCTGAACCTTGCAGCTTGTGATGAGATGGAGAAGAATGCATGTAGTTTGGATAGTTGTAATTCTTCTTCATCAATCTATGAGGAGCTATGGCATGCCTGTGCTGGACCTGTTACTATTCTGCACAAGAAAGGAGATTTAGTTGTCTACTTCCCTCAAGGCCACATGGAACAACGGGCTAATTCTCCTATGCCGTCTTCATTTGATCTTCCTCCTCAGATCCTCTGTAGAGTTGTGGATGTTCAGCTACTTGTATGTATCTTTTTATTTCAAGAATTAATTATGTATCTGTTTATCTTTGCTTGAGTTAGTAAGTTTCTCATTCATGGCATTGGCATCTTCCCAAAACAGGTTAGCAATGAAAGTGATGAAGTTTATACTCAGCTAACTTTACATCCCCTGCCTCAGGTAATGATTATTGAAGCTAATTTTGAGTATGTAATCAAAATTCAAATGGTCTCATTTTATTCTCTTAATTAATTCATTATAGTATCAAATATGTTTCATGTTAGTAGTGTTTGGAAGTCTTGCTTAATGATAATAGGAATTTACATATGCAGATGGTAGGTTTGGAGTTAGAAGGAAAAGAGAGAGAAAATGTGGGAGTCGAGGAGGGAGGAAATGAAGAAACACCCCGTCCTCGTCCTCCCAAGTCGACTTCCCACATGTTCTGCAAAACTCTCACAGCTTCTGATACCAGCACTCATGGTGGCTTTTCTGTTCCTCGTAGAGCTGCTGAAGATTGCTTCCCTCCTCTGGTGTGGAGCCGTTGAGTCGTGTTTGGATTTTGTAGACTCGAGTGCTTTTATAATGGCTAAGTTTTCATGATTTTACATATGCCATTTTGCAGGATTATAACGAAGAAAGGCCTTATCAGGAACTCGTAGCCACGGACCTGCACGGAGTGGAGTGGAAATTCAGACACATCTACAGAGGTATTACTATCTGTTTTGATTAGGTTTTGGCATCCTGTGCTAATGTTATGGTATTCTTGATGTTTGTGTTGATCTTATAGGGCAGCCACGACGACATTTGCTCACTTCGGGATGGAGTGTGTTTGTCAGTCGAAAGAATCTTATATCCGGAGATGCTGTTCTATTCCTGAGGTGCATATTCCTATGATCTTCATGCTTCATCCCAAAGATTGATCTTTTTGAAAGGAAAATATACTTTGTGTAGTGTGACTTGGTTAGTCTTTGTCCATTTTGTAGTATAGAGTATATTTCTCAAATTATACGTTTTCTAAATGGAATGAATGAATTAAGTTCTTCTATTTTGAAGAAACAGAAGTTGGATTTTTATGATTCTGTCACATAGCATGAAAAATTGCTCAAGTAAAGGATGGAATAAGCAAATTACTAAAATATATGCATTTCAAGTGTTGGTTTCCCATCTTACTTAAAATGTACTGCCTTCTTGTCGAGGCGTTGCAGGGGAGAAGGCGGAGACCTCAGACTGGGAATCCGGAGAGCTGGTCGACCTAGAAATGGTCTACCTGATTCAGTCATCAAGAATCAGAATCATCATCCCAGTTTCCTCACTCATGTAGCAAATGCATTATCAAGCAATGGCATGTTTAATGTAATCTGTAGTCCAAGGTAAAAAAAAATATATAAAAAAAATATTTGACAAAAATAATTAACTTGATTGTAAATAATTTTATACTGTGAATTTTACTGGAGTGACTTAATATAGATTATGTTGCAGGGCAAGTCACTCCAGTTTTATTGTTCCCTACCAAAAGTACTTGAAATGCACTGCCCCACCGGTGCCCGTGGGGACAAGATTCAAGATGAAATACGACTTGGATGATTCTCCAGAACGAAGGTCGGACAATCTTGAACTTAAGTACCATCACATGCTTTATTTTCCTCTTGGATGCATCTTTTGAGAGGAGTGTGTTAGATCTTGCAGGTTGAGTGGCGTGGTAACTGGAGTTAGTGATGTCGATCCCTACAGATGGCCAAATTCAAAATGGAGAAGTCTGATGGTAAGTATGTGATGACTGTTTCAGTTCTGTGGTTTTTGCCTTTTGCTTTGTCTGAATGGTGAGATCAAACCTGGCTATATTTCAAGTTAATTGGATTAGTGGCGTGTCGTGCTTGTAGGTTCGTTGGGAACACGTGGTTGATCAAGAACGGGTTTCCCCGTGGGAAATCGACTACTCATCTAGCTATGCACCTCTAAGCTTCCAGCCCTTGAAGAGGCTCAGGACATCATCATCATTATCTCCGAATCGCAGTTCACTCTCCGGTAGGTGTCTCGTTTTCACATTTTTTTTCTTTCTGCATGAGACAGATAGAGAGAGTAACTAACCCCTGCAGTTTATGGTCTTTTTGCTAGATTGGGAATTTGTGAGATCATGTGAGGTCTTGCAAGGTCAAGAAAACGTCGTAGGCCGTGCCCGTCCCGTTCCTGCAACTTTTGTGGAATCGAATAGGTTCCCGAAGGTCTTGCAAGGTCAAGAAATTAGTAGCTTTTGTTACCCTCTAGCTTCTGAGGGAGGCAGAAGGTTGCCATTTCCACCTCATCACAATCCCATTTTCAAAACTATGAGGAGTAATGGAAATGAGTTGGTTGGTAGAGCCATTAATCTCTCACAACTGCACGGCACCGACAACCTCCTCCTCGAACTTGAGAGGCTTTTTAGCATGCAACGTGCCCGTTGATGAGCGTTGAAATAAACTACGGGTGAGCATTGGGTCAGTTTGCTGAAGAATCTCGTTTCTCTTTGAGTCGTCATCGTCTTTTGTTGAGATTGTGCTGTTTGTTCCTTGCTCTCTAGATTGTGATCAATGGATAATTGTCTGAATTCATGTGTAAACCAAATGCTTATTTTTACTACTTTTTTGTTTAAACCCTAAACCCTAGTTTGTGACATTGATTCCAATTTGGAGATCAGATGCATGTGAAAAATAACTTATAACAATTTGGAGATCAGATGCATGTGACATTGATTCCATATTAATAATGTGGAAAAATTGTTCATTTTAAAACAGATTTATTTATACAACTTTGTAAAAGTTGGTGAGTGAAGAAGCTACTACAGCATACAGCCTAAATTTAAGAGTATTGGGCAGCAACATCCTCACTGTTCCTTGAAGAGCTCACGCCCGATAATCACTCTTCGAATTTCACTCGTTCCAGCTCCAATCTCGTATAATTTGGCATCCCTCAGGAGGCGTCCAGTCGGGTATTCATTTACATAGCCATTGCCACCCAGACACTGAATCGCCTGAAACAGAATCGACTCACAAAGTCAGCTCACTAGTTCTTGTTAGGGCATTAATTCATGAATTCCAACTTTTGTACCTGAAGAGCAACTTGTGTAGCTCTTTCAGCTGCGCAAAGTATGACGCCAGCACAGTCCTAGACGAAAGAATTTTATCAAGACTCGAAAAAAAGAGCAACTTAAATTCAAGATTTTGTAGGACATTTTGCAGACCTTTGGATTAATATTTCCACTATCACAGTCCCTAGCAACTGAGTATACATATGACCTGAAATTTATGCAAATTTTCATAAAAATTAATATTTTGTTTATATGTTAGAATGATATGACCCGAATCTCATACCTTGAAGACTGTAGTGAAGTATACATATCAGCAATTTTTCCCTGCATTTAGTACAGTATCATCAAGTTCAGTAATGGGTTGTAGAATCAACGGGGTATACTGATTTACGATAACTTGTCTCGACCTGTATAAATTGGAATTCCCCAATTGGTCGGCCAAATTGTTCTCGCTGTTTGACATAGGGAAGAACAACATCAAGACATGCCTGCATGATTCCGAGAGGTCCTGCTGCCAAAACAAGCCTCTCCAGATCTAACCCCGACATCATGACATAAACTCCTGTACATATGTATCAAGTATTATCAAAGACCTCCCGAATGGTAAAGTCGGGTTTAAACAAAATATATTAGTTAAGTTATGTTAAATCGGAAATAAGTCAAGTACCTTTCCCCTCCTGGCCCAGAACATTTTCTTCAGGAACGAAGCAATTTTCAAACACTAGCTCGCATCTGCAATTATTTTGACGAATCATGATGAAGGTCAGAGCAAAATTAGAAATCGGAGTAAAATGTGCAGGATCAATCATGCTTACGTATCACTTCCACGCATCCCAAGTTTGTCCAGTTTCTGGGCAGTGCTAAATCTACATCCACATTAGGAAAAAGAAATGTTCAGTTGAAGATTAATGTAAACTTACAGAAAAATCTCCTGAATTAGCTTTACTGCAAATTTTCCGCCCCTAAATCTAATGCATCATATATCTTTTGCTGTGCCCCTAAATTTCTGTATCGTTTTATCCAGAAAACAAAAATGTCTCCATGCAATTTAAATGCAGCCGAAATGGCCAAATTAAGTGCAAGACCCAAATGTTATATTCACTCAGCTCTTGAATCTTTATGGTACAATAACATGCAAGCTAGCCGGAAGGCCCAGAACATCCCAGAGACAACTCTAGGTTCCTATGAATGATAGTCAATATAATTCAACTAAACTTTTTCACCTATGGAAGGTGCCGATAACAGGGCACTTTCACTAACAGAAAAAGTATCATACCCAGGCATATCCTTCTCTATGATAAATGCTGTGATTCCTTTTGAGTGAGCTGCCATATCTGTTTTTGCATAGACAACCTGATCCAATCTAAGTATGAGCAAATCTAAGTATGAGCAAATCATAGTTATTTAAAGCTAGAATGCATGTGGAGTGAAAATATATATATATATTTGAACACCAATTCTCAGGGTTTAGCATGGGTGAGAGGCAATATCAAGAAAATGTGCATTTCATGGGTCATTACAGAGTTCAAAATTATAGTCAAGATCCCATAGGAAGTGCATCGAATGACCTTAGAAAAAAATTGCGGTATGGCCCTACACGTAGTATATCAAAAGGAATTACGTTAGTGCTTACGGCCACTTATGCTAACGCACAACGCCCACTATGCTTTATTTTCTCTTTCCTACTTCATTAGTGATTATTGTTGGAGTAGTGGAGTTCTTAAACCAGCTGTTGAAAATACAGGAAATAAGGCTCGTCATTTACATACCAATGTCTGGGCACCAGGACCATTAGTGCACCACATCTTGTTCCCATTGAGAATGTAACCACCATTACCACGATCAGCTTTGCATTTCATGCTAACTACGTCTGAGCCAGCTACGTATTAAAAAGAGAAGCAAGAGTCACAATAAATCTCATTTCCCCAGAAAGTATGGTTTGTAGTAAGACGATGATATATTAGATAGGTTCAGATGAATTACCATTTGGTTCGCTCATTGCAAGAGCTCCTACATGATCCCCACTTATTAGCTTCATAGGAATAATATTAAAAAGAGAGAAGTTAGCTACTATTTTTAAATAGGAAAATAGATTCAAAGTAGGTAAGAAAATCGAAATAGCAGAAATGCAGGAAAAACCTTAGGCAAGTACTTTTGCTTCTGAGCAGGAGTCCCATTCCTCACCTTCAAATCAGCAAAGTTACAAGCTTAAAAGGAATATAATTGGTTCAAAGGCAAGTCGAACCTAGGGTTAAGGAGTTACCAATTGATTTATGCATAGGTTAGAATGTGCACCGTATGAAAGACCAACCGACCCTGAGGCGCGGCTGATTTCCTCCATAGCTATGCAGTGGTATATGTAGCCGAGGCCAAGTCCTCCATATTCCTCTGTACCATTCAGTTGGACATCAGATACATTTTGTCAGCATACATCACAAGTTTTGATGTAGAAAAGCAATGAAAAGTGAAGTTACAGAAAATTAGTGTATTGAAAGGTTGTACCTGGGGCTGTGATCCCATGGAGGTTAAAATCTCCCATCAATTTCCATAGATTAACATCCTAAAGGGTAGAAGGTAACAAAGTCAATGCTCATTTGACTAGCGTTGCAGTTGCACGTAGCATATCAGAAATCCAAACCATAAATAACCTTTGGGAAGTAATTAGATCTGTCTATCTCTGAGGCATGAGGTGCAATGTTTTTTTGAGCAAACTGAGTCACACTTTCTTTAAACTGTTAACAAAGAAGAGTTATTAAGCAACATAGGAATACGAGACAACATTAAAGAATAAGAATGAACTTAGGTGCCAACTGTCCCACTTGTGATAAGATGTAAAGGACAGAACATCGAACCATCCTATTTAATCACTGCACTGTAAGTAGAATGCCGATAGAATAGGATTCAGAAAAAGAAAAGAAAAATCACAAAAAAATTGTTGATAGTGTGCAAAGTCGGATGCATATATGTTCAATTCTGTAAGAAGGTTGAGGAGATAGTGAAGTAACCGAATGAGTGAGCCTCCAAGATATCCCCGATGAGGGATGGAATCGAGCTGTAGGCACGAGGCATGAGCCACGAAAGAAGAATTCAGGCATAAATCATTCGAAGTGAACCTTCTTCCATTGAGACACATGCACTCTTGGAAACTCACTTCAACAAGATCGTGTAAAATTGGATTTAATTCTGATTTCAACAGTTTATATGCATCGCTATGTTATGATTTTGAAGTTTTTTTCTTTCTAATAAAAAATACAAATTGCCGCTTCAACCGTGATATTATGGGAGTCGATACTTCACACTTTTATCTTAATAAGCTGATACATCATCAGAGCATCAAAAGAAACAACTTTAGCTCTTCTACTTACTAACAGACACAAAAAAAATGAGAGAGAGAGAGAGAGAGCATTGAGCCAGTCATTTCTGCGCAACTTAGCAGAAAGCAATCACGAAACAAAGAAAGCAAAATCAACAACAAGAACACCCCAATCAACATTTTTCAATGATTTTCCAGCTACAAATTCAACAACCCTTAATCCAATTGAAAAGCCGCATAAACACAGCAAAACTACGCATAGTCTACAAATACACACAATAACACTTAAAAATTGCAAAAATTGAAGCACCTGTTTCTGGGTATCGTCAAAGAGGAGAGATGTGGAGAAAGCTGCAGCACGCTGGGTTTTTCTGATTAATGAACAAGTGAGGGACTTCACTGCAAACAATTTCTGCATAATTTCTGGAAAAAAGTTCCTTCTCTTCAATCAGAAATGGAGAAAGCTGAAACTTTGGAAGGTGGGATTTGGGTAAGAAATGGGAAATCTTTTAGGAAGAAATGGCAACAAATGTCTGCATTAAATATTCCTAACTCGCACGCAACTCCTATATTTGTTCCAAACAAAAATGCAAAATCATCTTTTTGATAATGCTGATGATGTGGAAAAACTTGTATGAGATGAGACAGAGAAATGAGAATAAATAAATAACTACTAGTAGTAAATAAGGGTCTGGGTGATTTGATAAACATGTTTAAGATGAGATTAGATAATTAGATTAGTTGCAGTCTTGTCCAGTATGACGTACTAAGTAATTTTTATTTCGAAAACTATTATTTAAGATAATTATGAAAATATAAAGAAATACTACTAGTTTACTTGTGAAAATGTCTTGCGTATTCTAAATAAATTAAGCAGAATGTTCCAACAAATGTATCTAATTAGCATGGGCCTAATTAGTAGTACTAATGTCTTAGGGGGCTAATGTATAGAAATAGTGTACCTATGAAATTGAATTTGATATAAACTTGTCTTTAATGAGCACGTAATAATTAACCAAAACCTTACAAAAGGTACTCCATATTTCAAAGAAATTATGCACAAAGTTCAACAAAAATATTGAGTACTCCCTCCGAATTTTCAGGTGTATCATTTTGATTTTTTTTTTTTCATCCTAATAAGTAGGTTCTACTATTTCATTTCAAAATTTAAGAGTAAAATTACGACATTCTTTTTATTTAATCATACTTTAATATTTTTTGTAATTTGATAAGTCCTTATATGTATACATTCATGGTGGTAATCAATAAGGTACTACATAAATAAATTATTCTATTTCCTTAGTATGTTAAATTTGTGAGCAAATGACTAAAAAAAATGAAGGGACAATTAATCATCTCGATTTCTTCACCATCTCTGAAGCTCTCATTTTCACCAAATCATCCTTACTAAGGAACATATTTCACTCGCAATTCCGCTCGCATATGAGTTAACATCTCCATAAAGGAACGAGCTCGATGATGTTCGTGAATGAACAAACATCTACATTCAATCTCACTCCTTTTGCATTCACCATCTTCGCATTGTTGAGAGAAGAGGGGCAGAAGATAAATCGCACAAGAAAGTCGATGCAGCGTTTTGTATAATATAAATGTAAAATAAATTTTTTTAGTTTAATAATAAAAGGTTTTTTAGAGTCACTATGAGTCCACAACAAACAATTCGGTGGTCCAGTCAAAAATTGAATAATCGGAATTAGAATGTGAAAAACTATAAAAAAAAAATAGTTTTACACACGTCGATGCAGGTTTTGTTATCACTTGTTTTTTTTTTAATAAAAAGTTAACACTCTTTAATTTTTCTGAGAAAAGTGAAAAATATATGAAAATACCATTCCCTCCGTTCATGAAAGGATGCCCCATTTGATGTCCGACACGGAGATTAAGAAAGCTGATAAAATTATGAGGAAAACTAACAAAAAAATATCAAAATTTTAAAAAATATTCTTTTATAGCCTCTCTTTAAATAACACTCTTTTGTATACCAAAATCCTGTAAAAGTACTAAAATACCCTTAGGTTTCAAAGTCAACCGTGACATATTTTTAAATCAGCACGTGGTCACGATGGGAATGGTCACGATGGGGTGGTCACGATGGACACACCCATCGTGAGGTCACGATGGCACTCCCATCGTGACCAACACAGATGCATGCAAAACCCCATTAATTGCATCTGCACATTCGATTTGGTGAATATTTTCGGGTGTACTAGGTAATAAATAAAGCCATTTTCTTAAATTTTGTTAGTAATAGGTTGGTGGTGGTAGTAATGGGGAAGAATAATAACATTCAAACTCATAACCTCACAATCAACAAACATACTCTTCACTTCAATATACACACCCAAAAAAAAATAGACTCATTCTCTGAGTCAGTTTAGCAAGGAAGTCGTTGTCAGATTCGTCGTCCAAAATTCTCCTCAATAGGCGCTCAATCTCATCCCCCTGCTGCTCGTGCCCTCATCATGGTCTGGGCATGGTCGTCCGTGCAAACAACAGACCCTGTTTGGCTCTCCCGAGGGCCCCACTGTGATGTACGAGGTGGTGAACTGTGAGGTGGTGTACGAAGTGGTGGGGTACCCTCCCGACGACGCTTCACCATCTGTCGTGCCGGGTCACCACGGACCACCCTTGCTACTAACTGCTTCAACTTTTTCATTGTCTTCTGCTTTACATTCTTTGTAGTCGGGTTATTCCTGGAAGCAATATGTTTAGGAGGTATGTATTTAAAATCAAAAGGATCTCCATTTTCGAAGCTCAGCATGTAATACTATGAACGCTCTCCTTCCGTAGCTTCAAAACTTTCCAGTACCTGAAGCTGCAAAGGTAATGAAAACGTAATATTAGAGTTTTAGAAACTAGTCCCTCCGCCCCACCAGGCTTGTCCTGTTTCTTTTGGGCACGGGGTTTAAGGAGTAAATAATTAAGAATATAAAGTATGTTTAGTGAAGTTTTTAAAGTAAAATAAAGTGGGTAGAGAGAGAGTGAATAGTGAAATAAAGTGATAAAAGTAAAATAAAGTGGGTAGAGATAGAGTGAATAGTGAAATAAAGTGGAACAAAATGAGTAGAGAGAGAAGGAGAATAGTGAATGGCACAGAAAATGAGGTAGAAAAGTATGATGAAAGGTGTAAAGTTAATTGTTTAACAAATTAATTATCTCTTAATTATTTCCAAAAAAGGAAACAAGACAAGAATAACGGGACAACCCAAAAAGGAATACAAGACAAGAATAACGGGACAGATGGAGTAATATAGATAGCATCATTGAATGAATAAAAAACATCATAAGATCATAAATGTATCCATGGATTGTCGAAGAATTGAGTGAAATCAACTTTCATCTGTCTTGTGGTCCACATCAAGCACCGAGGCACTCTCACAATGCGATCTTTGATTCTACATAAAACTCCCAACGCCGGAATCATCTCATAAGTCCAAATTTGTAGAGCCCAAACCGAACCATAGAGGTGGTAGTCCTTGGGGACTGTCTGGGCGTTGTTTACATAGTGACACAGTACTCCCCATGTGTACGAGCCCCATGGGAAGGCATCCCAAGCCTCGAAGTCTTCAACTAACGTCCATGTCCAATCCTCTATGGTGGGTTTGTCCCGACATAGGAGGAAATAATAGTAAATGAGCAAGTTGGCCGTCTTCAAATAGTCTTCGATGTCTCTCCCAAGTCCTTTTTTGTTGAAGACGTTGCGCAACTCATTGGTCTTTACCTCACGGCCGTTGAAAAGTCTGTAGTGAATGCCAGTTATAGGAGATACATGAACTGCATGTGGATTAAATGTAGAGTTTTCAAAGTGAAGCCCGATGATGAGAGCATATTCCATTACCATCATACGAATGGTCGTATGACCAAGATAAAACCAAAGCTCGTTCTCTGGTAGCGGATTAGCACCAGTCTCTTGCAACTATCGGGCCACTGTGAGATTTAGCGCATTACTTGCACTCTAATTTCTTCTCGCATCAATCAACCGCCCAACAACATCGGTTCTTATGAATGCCTCGGCTTGATGATCATCGAAAATTTCAAATAAAACTCTCTTAATTTCATCAAACACGTCTATCCTTATGTAAAGGTTCACTTTAGGAGACGAATAGAGCATGACGGGTCTAACAAATTCATAATGTTCCTACAAAATCAATAAAACCAAGTATTAAGTGCATGGTAATGTGTTATAATTCAACAAATCAACATAATACAAGAAGATGAAGGACGGGGGGACAGCCCGTGGCCATGGTCACGACAAGAGGAAGACCGGCGCGACCACGACGAAGGGTTCTGCCGTGGTCACGACAGCCCTCGCCATCGTGACCTCACGATGGGAAGCCCATCGTGAGCACGGTAGAACCCTTCACCGTCGTCTTTCCCACCTCCATCGACCCCATAAGAAAACCAAACCAACACAACAAATGTCGAACTACCCAACACACCAACAAATTCATAAATGTGAACTCTATATACCAAAACAATGTCGAAATCTTCCACATAAAAATCCTTAACTCTAACATATAACTATTTCTAACATGTAGAAACACATAAACATGCATTCAATCGAAGATTTAAGCATGAATTTCGAAAAAATAAAGGGCACTAAATCGGTGGATTTGGGACTCGAAAGTTTTCCAAATTTTCCTCCGGTTCGCCGGAGGAACTCGACGTCGAGTCATTGTGGCAGCGGTTGCGGCGACGATTGCTCATGTTCTTCCGGTCACGATGAAGCTTCTGTCGTGAAGGTTGGTGTCGTGAGAGAGGGGGCGAAGGGGTAGGGGACGCGGCCACGGGAAGGGAAAAATTGGAAGAGAGAGAGAGAGAGTGGGGAGGGGGGGGGGGGGGGGGGGAAGGGACCGCCGACACAAAGATGGGAAGTGGGGACGGCGATTGGGGTTTAGGTAGGGTTAGTTTTTATTTTTTTTGTTATTTTTATTTATACTTTATTTTGTTTGTTTTTTTAAGTTGAGGGTATATTAGTCTTTTAAGATATTTTGGTATACAAAAAAGTGTGATTTAAAATGAGGATATACAAGAATAGTGTTTTATGTTGTGGTATTTAAAAAGTTGGACTCTAAAATTACTTTGAGTGGGGTAAAAATTACTCCCTCCGTACTTGAAAGAATGCACTACTTACCACATTTCCACTGTACACCAAATCATGCACTACTTCACTTTATGGACTTATATACCCTTTCAATCTCATTTATTTACACCATTTGCCATTAAAGATCAACCACTACTTAATCCAACCAAACCTAATTAATTCACTAATCAACATAATTACCCAATTTTTTTTTTCTTAAAAAAAATCACAATATTAACAAAAAACCCAACCCAACAATTTAAAAAATCCAACTTAAATTAAACAATTTCTATCCAAATTATTGAAACCCAACCCAAATTAAACCCCAAATCACCACCCCCCAGCCCAAAAACAAGAAAACCTAAATCTACCTACCATTGCCCCCCTTCCCATTCACTATCTATCTGCTGCATTCTCTCAATCCCTAAATCTACCCACCATCGTTTCAGTCGCATCTCTCAAACCAAATCTATCTGCATCGCCCCCTTCCTTATTCACTAAATGTATTTGCATCCCTTCGATATGTGAGAGAAATCTCTGATCCAAGAATTTGAATTCGTGCCAGAAACAGAGTTCTTGCCGGAGACTAAATCGGTGTCACTCAATGATGACTCTCAAGCTTCTCCACTTGGATCTCATGCCATTGTGTCAGAAACTCCGTACTTCGAGGCGCATGGTGGCAAATCTGGGCTTCAATCTTCTGAAATCAGAAAAAAAAAATGCTCGAATCTGAGAGCATGGTGTCGTTCGGTGATGACTCTCAAGCTTCTTCGCTCAGATCTCACACCATTGTGCCGAAAACGAAATTTGAGGTGTATAGTGGCAAATCTGGGCTTCAATCTTCTGAAATCAGAAAAAAAAATGCTCAAATCTAAGACCATAGTGTCGTTCGGTGATGACTCTCAAGCTTCTCCGCTCAGATCTCACACCATCGTGCCGGAAACGGAATTCGAGGCGTATGGTGGCAAATCTGGGCTTCAATCTTCTGAAATCAGAAAAAAGAATGCTTGAATCTGAGAGCATGGTGTTGTTCAGTGATGACTCTCAAGCTTCTCCGCTCATCTCTGACACCATTGTGTCGGAAACTTACCTGTCGCCGCCGACCACCTCATATCCTTTTGAATCCCCTCGGATGGGTTGCGATGTTGAACTTTCTCTGACCTATGAAGAGTGGAAAGTCATTGAAATTCAACAGGGAGTTCGTCGGAGGCTATACGATGAGAATTTACAGTCCAAAAATTAAGGCTTTTCAGCCTTAGTGTTTTGCGACTTCTTGAATCAGGTGACTCTGTTCTAATTTATGTTACAAGTGTGCAATTTCGTTGCAATTTCTGATATTGACTTGATGCTATGCAATTTCAATTTCTGCCTATGAACAGATTCTGCATTTTTCTAAGTGAGTGGTGGCTGGTGATGCCTTATGTGTGCAATTTCGTTGCAATTTTTGATATAGAGTTGATGCTATGCAATTTCAGTTTTTGATAATTATGAGATTCTGCATTTTTTAAGTGGGTGGTGGCTGGTGATGTCTTATGTGTGCAATTTTGTAGCAATTTCTAATATTGACTTGATGCTATGCAATTTCAATTTCTGATAATGAACAGATTCTGCATTTGATCATGCAAAATGTGGCTGGTGATGCCTTATGTGTGCAATTTCTGATATTGAGTTGATGCAATGCAATTTCTTTGTTTCTGAATTTGATAATGAACAGATTCTGCATTTGATCATGCAATGATACTGCATTTGATAATCAACAGATACTGCACACTTGTTTGTTGCATCCTATCAATGTCACCGCTAGGACAAATAATATTTTCTAGTTTTTGAGGCATAAATAGGACTGCATTTCAGTCAATGATGCAAAAACACATTTTTTTTTTAAAGTTGAGACTACATTCATGATCAAAAGTCAATTTACATTCCAAACACAACAACTACATGCAAAATGTTTGTCCCTGTAAACCATAACCCAAAAATTGGATCTCTGCAGATCTTCTAGTCACTTAAAACCATCTGTTCCACTCCAGCAACTATGTCTTCATTCTTATATATTAATCCTTCATCAATCCCATGCATCTTCAAATATTTTCAACCTTCTTTTACAAGTTGTTCATCCACTGTGATGCATTCTGGTAGCAAGTCAAGCCTCATTAATCTCTCCTTGCCCATATGTGGGATCTTATAGTTGTTGCTGCCCTTGCATTTTATGATCTCCTCATGGCAGCCCTGCAAAGTTAAGGATACATTGTTTTAATTTCCATGTTGGAAACTCTTCAAATGTTTCCTTGATATTTATGATCATGTCATCCACTGTCTTTGCTTGTTTCTCATCCTTGAATGACTGTATGGCTCTAAAAAGTCAAGATCATTGATGTTAATATCTGGTGAATTTGGTGGTTGGCAAACAAGTTGTATGTTGAATCCATCAGATGATGCAGTTGCTCTGAAATCTGGATCATTGTTATCTATGTGTAGTCTTGCATTGTCTTGTTGTATAATTATGTGTTTGCTTATGCCTTCAGGCCATTTTGCTTTAATGATTGGTATCATCTGCAGTAGTTAAGGTTGTAACATGTACAAGTGTTGAATGATGAATGAACCAGATTCTGATAGTGTAAAATTAACATGGGAAGAACCTTACCTGCTGCAGAAAGACTTCCTTCATTACTGCTCTAGAAATGGTTTGAATTGGCTTTGTTACCATGGTTCCCTTCTCTTTGTTTTTGCTATGTCTTTTAGTTGGCTCCTCATAAGTGAATGAAATAATTCCAAACTTGCCATCAAATATCACTTTACCCGTGCTATCAATGATTGGTTCAGAAACCATGCACTCAAACATGATTTTATCAATAAATGATTTGGATTTACATATTCTATGTAGCTCATCTTCTCCTTGCAGCAGGTAATACCTTTCTTTTGTTCTACCTAAATTGAACTATTTTTCATCTATGCGAATCACATTATACATAGGCTGAAATTGTATCTTCCCCTATTCACTAATGCAACTGAGTTGATTGAGACTGAATTTCATTCTATTCAGCATGTTTATAGGAGTGAGGAAAGGTTTTATAGCACTAGTATGAGGCCTTAACTCTTTATGTTTCAACCAAATTTGTACCTGACCTTTGCTCACACCCATGCCTAATGCCATGTTTCTCATTGATGATCTCTGAAAAACTGATAAACTCTTCACTTTTTCTGCATCAATGTGATTTCTATCTTTGTGAACTAACCCCTTCTTCATGCTTACAATGTGTATAGGCCTGCCCAAGGCCCGTTGAGCTGTTGTTTTCTTCCAAATGCGCCATACAGTGCTGGAATCAATGTTGAAGAGTGCAATAGCTTCCTTTTTGGCAACGTGATGCAATTCTGAGTCCCTATTGTGTTGAAGAAGCCATTGAGCTAAGTTATTGCGCTCTTCGTCAGTTAGATTTCTCTTTTTTGCCCTATAAGCATTGCTGCAGAATTTCAGCTTTTCTTTAAGTGTAGAATCTGAATTTTTGGAGTCTTGAATATATATTTATGGCTGTTTTATAGTGGTAGATGTACTTCATTTCCCTCCTAATTGTACTTTTAGTGGGAAATTTGAATTTGGATGTAAATTTTCATTTTGGCACTAAGGGATCATTTTCAGTAATTAAATAATGCACTGTAATTTTCAATCACTTCCATCAATGAATGAAAAATCTGCCTTCACTTTAAATTTGGATTTGTTACTTTATTTTAATATTGTCCAGCATTTATTTAATGAAATTAAAAACCAGTAAAAATTGAAATCAGTATTTATTGCCTAGCATTTATTTTAATTTGTTGGAGTAATAAACAAATGACCTTAATAAAAATTGACATATAGAAACCAGTAAAAAAAAATGGCGTGCAAGAATTAAAGTGAGAAGCAAAATTTATAAAATGGGGGTGGGTGGTTTAAAGCACCAAGTGCTAATTGTAATTAAAATCCAAGCTTAACACTATCCCTTAAGTCTTTTTAACCACTTTATACAATTTTACCAGCTTTCTTAAACTCCGCACCGAAGAGTAAATGGTGTATTCTTTCAAGTACGGAGGGAGTAGAAACTAGAAAGTAGGGGTAACGAGATAATGACAAAAAAAATTAGTAATGACAAAAAATGTGGTATTGACCAAAAAGTAGTAATACATGGATGACAAAAAAGTATAAATAAAATTAATGTGAGGTGAGATCATCAATGAGATGGATAGTGATTTTAATAAAATAACAAGAATATATTGGTAAATATAACGAAATAGAGCATCATTTGGATACAAATAAGGAATGAAACGAGTCACATACCGTGAAAGAAGGGAGGAATAGTAAGTTTGAGAACAATAAGGGGGGTGTATTCAATCATGACTTTCATTGGATTTTAAAGACTTCAGAAGTTTGGGTGTATCCAATCCAGACTTCTGTTGGATTTCTGAAATCTGGGTGTATTCAATCCAAACTTCTGTTGGACTTCTGAAATAGGTGTATTCAATTACGATTTATGTTGGATTTCTGAACTCTTGGTGTATTTAACATTCTATGGACTTTTAACTTATGGACTTTCGCTGGAGTTTCGTTGGAGTTTGATGAAGAAAATAGGCATGATGAAATCCGATCGATATCGATGAGAATTAAAATCCAATGCATCCCCAGCGCCGAGTGAGGACGAGCGGTCGCTCGGGGCTCCCAGCCGGTGCTGGAAGCCACCGAGGGTTGGAAGCATTTCCCTGCGTAAATCTGATGAGCATCTCCAACGATGCTCTGAGCTGATCAATGGGAACCATATGGCCTGCATTAAACACCTTCAAGAAACTCAAACCTCCATAACTCTTCCTTAACCCCGCCTTCACGCCGCGGACCATGAACGTCGTCGGCCGCGCTGACAAGAACTCTCTCCGCCCCGACCACCGCATGCTCTCCACCCATCTCAAGTTGCCCAGCCAGTTGCAGATGAGGTCGTATTCTCCGGCATATATCAGAATCCTGATCCCATCCTGCAGCAACGTCGGAAGCCTGAGATCGAAATTCTTCATCGTGTCCGACGACATGAGATCATAAACTAAAGTATATGTCTCTCACGCCTAAGGCCCTTTGAACTGCCTTCTCGTTGAGGAATTTTTTTTAGCTGGAATTTTGAGATTTAGATAAAGAAAGATAGAATTTTTAGCTGGAATTGAGATTTAGGCAAAAAAGAATAAAAGATAGTTGAGATTAATGGAGTTTATATAATTACCACAAGCTTTGATCTTGTTTCCGCAGGTTTTTGCTGATATGCTGAGTTAATGATTGTTAAGCTTGAGCTTTGAGATTCTTGTTGTGAAAGAAAAGTTGGAAATTCTGTTATTGATAAGCAAGAAGATAAAAGTATATTTTTGAGAAAAAGAGAGGGGTTCCAGCGGGGGTTGGGCTCCAATAAGGGCTGAGTTCCAGTGAGAACTGGGTATCAGCGCCCGCTTGGTATTGAGCGCTCGGCGAGCGCTGGGATGATAAAATTCAACTCCAACAAAAGTCGATTATAACTCCAACAAAACTCGATCTCAAATTCATGAAATCCACCTAAACTCCGTTTGAAATCCATAGACTTCTCAACTCTATAACTTACAAACTCCAACAGAAATCCAACTCAAATCGTAATTAAATACACCCCCCTAAAAAGAAATTGACGACGCAGCGGGAGCGAAAGTCATTTGCCTTTTTTAAGGTGTCGATGGAAATGTCGAAGTTTGAAGGTTGATGAATGCAATGGGCCTCATCAATAATCATAGATTCCGCTGATCGATCCTCCTTCAACCCCAACTCTCTAAATAAATATATTCCTTTCTTGCTATCAATTCGAACCGAATCCAACCCTTATTTTCTTGGCTCTCATTCCCAATTAATCGCCAGCTCCAGAGGTAGAAATTAATTTTTAATTCCTACGTTGTTCCATCGCGCGAGCTTAACTTCTTGAATTTAATGTTGTTAACTCAATTTTGTATGCATTGGAGTAATCTGTTCTTGCTCGGAGACATTTCGTTCAGTTCAGTTTAGTTTACTTTAGTTGATTTTCTAGGTTTTATTGTGCATTGTTAATATACCACAAGGATTATTTCCGTGTTGAGTTATGGTAGATGTGGAAGTGGAATTTATGTGTTTAGAGATTAATGTGAAAGCTTAACCCATTAACATTTGTATGCTTGATTAAAATACTGCGTGGGAGGATCTTTGTGTTTGTGTGTGTGTCTGTTTTTCTAATTTTGAAACTAGGTTTGTGCTGAAAATTTATTTTCTGACGCAGTATTGATGAAATTCGTTATGCGTGATGCGTGTTATCTGTTTGTGGTTTTGCCAGTAGAGTTTGGAATATGTCGCGTAAAGATGCAGAAATGAAGTTTAACAGAGAAGAAGAGGAGGAAGATGATGATGGAGGTAGGGGCCTTGAGGCATGGGAGAGGGATTACGCCGATGAGAGATCGTGGGAGTCTCTGCAAGAGGACGAGTCTGGTCTTCTCCGCCCAATCGACAACAAAACTCTCTACCATGCTCAGTATCGTCGACGTCTTCAGACATCATCAGCTGTTCGGATTCAAAAAGGATTGATTCGCTATTTGTACATTATTATCGACCTTTCACGGGTATGTGTTCTATGATGTTTGTTGCTAGTTTATACTGGTTGATTAATTGCTTGATGCTTCACTTTGAGTCTCTCCTGTGTTAATCAATAGAGGTAGTTGCCTGGTATGAAAAGATTGTTCCTGTTCTGATTTGATGATTTGATCCATATAAATTTTGATAGGCACTTGAAAGATGATAGGATTGAGTTCATACGAGCAATAGAAGGTATACTTGTTTCAAGTTACCAAAACATTAATGTTACTCCATGATGAATTTGAGTGAAGTGAATTGCATTGATTTGTCCGACCATATTGAATTGAGTTAATCAAAGAGTAGCTTATATACTAGTTTCTCCGCAGAGTGGAACTGCCGGGGTCAGGTGGTTTTTAGGGTACACCGTTAGTCATCCCTATCCATTACTCTTTGCAAGAGTACAATGGAAGAACCTCAACTGCAGTGATTATATTAACAGTTGTTTTTTCTGACATCCTCCCACTGTAACCACTTTTGGCTGTTGCATGGGAATTACAATATCCTTTTATTAGTTTCTGGAAATTAACTGTCATATTAACTCAGCTTATTAGGAGTCCCGATTTCTTATTTAAATGGTCCCATCTTTAGCACCTTCAAATTTGATTATGCGATTGCTCTTTCAAATGTAGGCAGCAGGAGAGACGGACTATAAACCTAGCCGAATGGTGGTGGTTGCTCGACAAGTGGAAGCTTTCATCAGAGAGTTCTTTGATCAAAATCCCTTGAGTCAGATTGGGTTAGTGACATTAAAAGATGGGGTTGCAAATTGTCTAACAGACCTTGGTGGAAGTCCCGAGTCGCATATCAAAGCTTTGATGGGTAAGCTGACAAGCTCAGGTGAAGCATCCCTCCAGAATGGGCTGGATCTTGTGCATAGCCTCCTCAACCAAATTCCTTCATACGGTCACCGAGAGGTTCTTATCTTGTATTCTGCGCTTAGTACTTGTGATCCTGGAGAAATCATGGAAACAATCCAAAAATGCAAGTCATCTAAAATCAGGTGTTCAGTCATCGGTCTCTCTGCTGAGCTCTACATTTGCAAATATCTTTGTCAAGAAACTGGTGGATCTTACTCTGTAGCACTAGATGAGGTAAGCCGCATTTATAAAATAACGCATGTTTATGTCAACAATGGTAGAAGTAGAAACGTAGATGGTTTATTGAATACAATTATTCAACTACAAATGTACTTGGCAGTTTCACTTGAAAGAATTGATATTTGAGAATGCGCCTCCTCCTCCTGCTATAGCAGAATTTGCTATTGCAAATTTGATCAAAATGGGGTTTCCTCAAAGAGCAGCAGAAGGTGCAATTTCAATCTGTTCTTGTCACAAAGAGGCTAAGGTTGGCGCAGGCTACACTTGCCCCAGATGCAAAGCACGTGTTTGTGAATTGCCCACAGAATGCCAGATATGTGGGCTGACCCTCGTCTCTTCTCCTCATTTAGCAAGATCATATCACCACTTATTTCCTATAACACCTTTTGATGATGTGCCACCATCAGTTACAAATAATCCAAGCAGTCTTCCAAAAATTTGCTTTGCTTGCCAACTAAGTCTTCTAAATCCTGGTACGTATTGTTTCCAAAACTCTATATCCGTAGTCTCAAATTGACTAAAATAAAATTTGCGGTTGCCAAAAATTTGTCACTTACGCACATATGCTGATGTATTATGTTGCATTCGGGTTGAGAGGGCTTGCTTGGTAAGGGATGGCCACCATTATGGCCATTCTTCTAAAATTTCCTACTACTTGGTGAAATAAGAACGTATAAAGTTCCTGTTGACCATTGATTACTTACCATAATGATCTTCACTCTGTTTGTGGGTGATGCAGGAAACATGCCAGCTCCTCGTGTTTCTTGTCCGAAATGCAAGCAATTCTTCTGCCTCGACTGCGACATATACATCCATGAGAGCCTACATAATTGCCCAGGTTGTGAGAGCTTCCGACATTCTTAAATCAGTTAGTGTTGTAGTGTGATGTCGGACGTATCTTGCAGCCAAACAGTTGGCTGAGAAGGAGTTGATACAAGAGCAGAGATTCATTCCATCATTACTGCTTTGTTGCCATTGGTTGCGAAGAAGTTGATCACCATCTATGAATTGAGAGGTCCAAATGATCAACTCTGCAATCACTTGTTAGAGTCAAGAGTCATCGTCGTCACTGTTTTGTTGACGTTGTCACTGAGCACCAAACTATGCATGACGGACTAGTCTCGATTCAGCTCAGCTCTATGCTGGATGAGAGTGAACAATTTTGGTCATAATATATATTTTTGGCAGATTAATGAGTTTGCTGTGGATCATCAAACGTTTCAATTTATATGGCAGAACAGCCACCAAATGGAAGAACTTTCTCTGCCCTAGATAGAAGAAATGAAACTTGAATATATATATATATAAATAAACTTGTTGATTTGAGGGTGAATGTGATATTATCTACCTCTTAGTGCTCAACACAGTACACAGTGCTGACACCTGACATTATGATACACATACAAATCCTTGTATTCGATGATTACAGGGGGTAAAATTTTGCTAGCTGAAAACCTATACTCTCCTATCAAACTATTGAATTTTGACAATTGACATATACAGGCTACTCTTGTTAAGAGAATAGACATCCTAACCTAAAATAAAAGCTTTCTTCCCCTCTATTACTAGAACCAAAAATAAATGGACTTCCTCGACCTTTACTGAAGCCGTAACGCAGTCAGATGTATAATCTTCTGGGCATCATTAAAGATGAAGTTACACCTTTTCAAAAGGATAGAGATCCCGGATGACCAAAAATACCAGGCATCAATGCGATTCAACTCTTAAAATTATGGCAGAGTTCCTGGGGCCCTTTGTGCCGAGCTGACCATAAGTTACCAACCACAAGGACTATTTCCAAAATGTAGGTACCAACACTCTTAGCTCCTTCAATGGGCTTACGTTGCTTTACAGACAAACAATGATACATACACCTGGAACCGCTTTATTCTGATTCGGAATCAATCGACAGATATAATCTTGGTCTTACAGAACGTTTTTGACGAGGAAATGAGAAAGGGCTACCTGATCTTTCCCTACTGGTCTTACTGGTCACCCCGTTGTCATTCATTCCAAGCAATAGAGGTGCTGCATACAAAGAAATTGAATATATAAGAGCTAACAACAATTGCACTGTGAACAATGACCAGATAATTAGATGACATTTTCATAGCTCATTGTATTTTCCAGCCAGTCATATACAATAACTAATGTACAAAGCAAACTATACTATGTTCATTCATCCTTTTTATTTATTTATTTTTATTATTATTTTTTTTGTGTGTGCGTGCGCGTGCATAAAAGCAAACATCAAAACCCCTTACCATTATCGGCCAATGAATCCGAAGCAGCATCCTTTGACTGCAACGGCTGCCCTGAATTCAAACCATTCCCGGCTGCAGATCCAGATGGCCCCACTCCCGCACCATCCCCAAGCCTGAGAGAAATCCAGTCCTCTGTAGGAACACCATTCGAAACTTCTGGATGGTCTCTCAAATCAGACTGTCCAACAGATGCTTCAGATGGTCTTGTGGGCAGAAATATTTGAAGAGAGGGATCATTGCCACTAAATGCCAAAGGATTATCTACTAAAGCATCATCGGCATTAGAACACTGAGCAGCAGCATTGGGAACAAGAGCAGTAGATCCCATGGCAGTCTCTGTATCCAATGCATAGCCATTTAAAGATGACGGGCAATTAAGAGGACCATGCTGCATATCAACTAAGGCTTCAGAAACATCTAAATCGGAACCGAATAACTGAAATCCAGGACCTCCTTGACTACTTGAAGGTAGTGACCACAAATGAATTCCAAAGTCATCGTCGGTAGCACTGTAAAGACCAAGACTGGGACTTCCACCATTGCCAAGAGCAGGGTTTTCGTAATAAGAATCAGGAATTCCATGCTGTGCTGATGGAAATTGATTATCACCATTATCTGGTTTAGCGTTCTTGTGGTTGACAGCTATTGGTGGTTCAGATTCGTCATCAGTGTCACTGAGGACAATTACTTCAGCATCCACTGTTGGTGCAGAAGCTATATGATCATTAAATCCACGTGTTGGATCAACGTTAACAGAGATGGCCTCATATTCAATACCGTTGAATGTAGAATAATCAAGGGTTCCCCCACCATCCTGGTTGACACTAGCATCTTCACAATCTTTGCCACTGCCAGTAGCACTGCTGCTCATAGGAATTATATTTTGGCCATTGTTCTCAAAATTTTCTTCTAACTTATAAGCAGGTAAGATTCCCTGCATATCATCTGATTTGTTGATCACCCAGCAACCATTTTGGTTTCTTTTCATCCCTAGTCGAAGACCTCCATTACTATCTGAACCAACTTCGGCTTTAACTGGTTTAATTTCCAGTTTATGCTTGTAATCTGTATCTGCGGATGCACAGATGGTACCATTAGGTGAATGCCACAGGCCAAGCTCCCCAAGACCCCTACGATCACCCTCTGCCTTAACACGCCAGGAGCCATCTGGCTTCACCTCAATATCCGCTACATCTTCTCCACAATTTTGCATCTGTAAAACAAAATGAAGAATGTGTAACTTGTATCTGAAAAGTGTTGAGAAGAAAACATTTTGACCTCAAGACAATGCATAGATTTACCTTGGATGTGATCCGATTGAAATAAGCATCTATGATTATTTTCTCCAAAGAATAGTTCTTCAAACATATAGGACATTGCCACTACATCCAGAAACAACCAAAAAAAATGAGGAGGCAAGTGATGAAAGATAATTCACATTACATGTTCTGTAAGTCAACTTCAAATTACAGCTCTTTTTTCTTAAGGAAACCAGATAAGACTTTATCCACATTCATACAAGAAAGATCTTATCTGGCAAATAAACATACAAATAGGGACTTATATTTACTTGCCTTCCTTGAGCGTTGATTCATTTCCACAAACACTTCAAGATCAAAACAGCCCATGTGGGCACAGGGTTTAAATCTTCCAGCCACCTTCATTCTTAAACCGCTCATCTGAGACATGCATTAATAGATATTCAACTTACAATCACAAGGGCAAATGAACTGCTGGGATTTCCAGATTAAAATGTCCTTGGGAAATTACATAATAATAAAATGCCCATACAACACTGGTTATTATAAAATGAACAGATCAGTTTTTAATAACTACAATCCTAATCCTAAGGATTTTTTTTAATAAAAATTCATGGTAAACCATTAAATTAGACAGCTTTATTGGCAGGTAAGGTCAAGTGGGAAAAATAATAAGAAAGAGCCCAACTCTATTTATGGCATAGGCATTCTTAACTCTTCATTATGCAGTCATGTAAATAAGATAAGAATGAGGAAAACACAAGAAAACCAAAAAAATATATAGTAGAATGACAAAACAAACAAGTAGTCTTCTTGTCTTCAAAGAGAACAGAAACCAAAGTTACAAACCCTATACCCACTAACAGTCAACAAACTACTGTTTGGTACAACACTGACATTCTTCCAAGACAACTATATAAGTGACAGGAGTTCTGCAAAATTTTGATTCGCTGAACAAAGGTACATCAATTGACAAGTCACAAGAGTATGTCTCAATAGCATGCATTTAGCAATACCAACCTTACAAACTTTGAATGCCAGTAATAAAAGAGAAATAATGCAGAGGGACTACGCAAATCAATAGCAATGTGGATTTCCAACAATGGTGAAAATAATATTTCCCTGTGAATGGCCTGACCTCACTAGAGAATGGCGCGTGTCATATTAGACCTTCCCTTTACAAAATTGGTTTAGTATCTAAAAGGATAATTTATGGGGGTGGGGGTGGGACTTTATTCATGGCATTTGGACACTGCTAAGATTGCAATTTTTTATCCATCTACACCTAGAGTCAACTAGCTACTTATCTCAGGTAGTTTGTCCCTTGAAAGCAAACACAATGTCTACTACGCATGAAATCCTTAGCAACTGCATGAACAAGTACATGGGGTCATAGCATAATCTTAGCAAAAAATAAAATAAAATAATCCAATGCTTAACAGAACAAATTATTTTCCCCCTTGTTGACAAGCTAGACCAGTGATATCAAACCACTTATAAGTCATGTACATCAAACCACTTATAAGTCATGCACATGCATGCAACAAATATAGATCATTAACCAATTGCTAGTCTTTTTACAAAAAAGAAAGGCTTCAAGGCAGAGCTATTCAGCAGCACAATGGTGCTAAAGGAAACTATTACTGGATATGTACAGCATGAAGTATAACAGAAATCCAGATATTAGTTTCCACTTCAATGTTTTTTACCATAATCATATGCCAAGAGTTTGTGCAGGAACTACTTACAGGACAGCGAAGATTGACAGGAATTGAGTCAGCAACAACTTCAATATCACTGTCACTATCAGCATTTTCTGTGGCAGTCCCACCACCAACACATCTACGTACGCGAGACAGTGCATCTTCAAAACTCTCCCCTTCAGCCTCTCCTGGAATCATGTTGAGAACCTAGGAAAAGCATGACCAAGTACCATTATGTCTCTGCCAGTCGAATAAGGAAAATAAAAGCAGATATGCCAAAACCTTCCACAAATTCCTGATCTCACAGTGAGAGCAACAAAGACCATTTCTTTTAACCTCACAGGGGCAAATCCAGGGATAAGGTGCCATAAGCACACTGCAAATATACAAGCTAATGTGCAATGAAAAAAAAAGAATATAACATATAACCAGTTTAAACCCCAAGAATACAGTTTAAAGCATCTTTGAAGAAGATAAATAACAACAATATATACAATCCCCTTGGGGAGAGGGAGGACAAGAAAAAAGACACAAAGAAATTTAATTAATCAAAATAGATATAAGAAATGCAAGGCACAGTAATTGCAAACACAAACTACAAGCATCATAAACGACATAATAATGCCAAGCAAGATCAGAACTGGAATTATATAATGTGCCTGCTGAATTCATTATTTGCACTAATTAGCTTAACCACATATAAAGTGCTACACATTGAAAAGTCAGCTGACCTGCTGCAGTGTGCGCTTCTTGACAATTCTAACTCCCACACAGAATATGCGAGCATCACATCCGCCTACAAAGATCTTATTAATTCCATCTCTTGTCCATGGTGTAACCTGACAAAAAAAACAAATAGGCAGTTAAGCAAACTAAGTTGTTTGGCTCCCCCCCCCCCCCCCCCGCCCCCCCAAGTCTAGAAACAAAACAAAAAAAGTAGAAGAGAAAATCAAGCTGTTCCTTCCACCAGATCCCAAAAGGAAAGGGGGAAGAGGGGGGGGAGGGGAAGGGGGGTTAGTAAAGAATGCAAAAAGAATTTGATTGTGTAAAATGAAGATGAGTTTCAGGACCATTCATAACAATAGGCGACTACTATCAATGACTAGTGTGCTTCATAGGTTTAGACGTCTAATAAATCATAACTAACTGAAAATAGCAACTCAATGATTCTTTGATGAATATGACTTTTTGACAGATTACAGAGGAAAGGACTTGTGTAGCTTAGACGTCACTAGCATGTATTTGGATTTAGGGAGTAATATTGAAATAGAACAACATAATTGAAATTACAAAGATAATTTTAGCTTGTATAACCATCAAAACTTCAGATCCATAGCAGCTGAAAACAATTTTACTATATATGTCCACTGGGTTACAGGCAATCAAACCAGCGGATGAATATACAACACTAACATGCATGCCTTGAACAAAACAAAACTTTTAATTAAAACCCCAAAACAAAATGCCCAAAGAACAGCTGCTTATGTTTGTTTTCTAAAAAATATAAGAAGATTTTTAGTATAAAACTCACAACAGGTCCATCATCTCGGCCATTTGCTCCCAACATCTGCGCGCCAGGTCTGTTTATTGCCCTCACTGGTACACCTATTGAGTGAGAAATGCAAGATGTTTTCAAAGCCAGATAGTAAAACACTAGTGTAATAGCATTAAAGAATCTCCACATTTACATGTAAAGAAAAATAAACAAAAAGAAAAGGAAACTTTTTTGACTGATTTTTTCAAACAACACGTCCTTCAAGCAATTCCTGGACAAGTATGATGGATGGCCTAAAGTAATTTTATGCAATCTCCTTTCAAACATAAAATCAAAAAGAAAAATCAAAAACAAGGCACAAAAGTAGATGTAAATACAAGTATTATGCAACTGCTTCTCCGTAAGACCACAGAATGAACACACATGAACAAGGTCTTACGGGAGAGGAATACAAGTGAGCAATCGAAATTCTCTAGTGCAGTATTAGGGGAGGTAATACCATTGATCTGCAGATCTGCATATAGTGGCCACTGCATCCTAAATGCCACCTTGTCATTAAGAAGCATGCACCATGCCTAATGACGAATAACATATCAAATCAGCACTTAAGCAATAGAATATACTCTCAAATGCAGATCAGTTGATTGTTACCATTGCATGGCACTGTGACCAACCTGAATATCATATTCTTGTTTTGACAACAAATCCCTGTCTGACCTTAGGAGTTGAAATGTTTTCTCAATGCTCTGACTAGGGTTAGAGCTGAAAGGTAGCAAATGAGAACTATCAGATGCGCCCATTTGCACCAAGAACAAGTCTTTATATGAAAACTAGACAAACAGATCAAGAAGCAAGAACGATTCTTTCAAGTTAACACATCAACAACTAAAAAATTCATAACAACTTCATAAGATAAACAAGCACATGCCCAGGTTGAGCAAAAAGGCAAAAAAAAAATTATAGAAACATGTGCTGAACTTTAGCATCTAAGAATTATCTTTGAGAAGTTGCAGTATGAACTCACCCATCTGTAGGAACATTAGCAATATTCAACTTCACCGGGAGTAGGGGATGTGCAACTGTCAGCCAGAAGCTGCATAGTCAAAGACAAAGAATCAAATATATTGGAGCCTTCAAAGAGTTTCTGCTGGGATGACATGACAACAATAATAATAATAATAATAATAATAATAATAATAATAATAATAATAATAATAATAATAATAATAATAATAAACATGATCATCATCGTAACGGAAACAGCAGCCACAATAAAAGTAACAACAAAGATAATGATCAAACATAGAAATAACAACCTAAAGAAGTCTCACCACTACATTACTGTGAAAAGTTAAACAACATATCATTAAAAAATTAATTCAACATGCCAAGATCCCCACGAACATGTTGATTTTTTGTTTCATTTGGTTGCATGTACGGGCAAGAAATGCAGGGAACTGTTCAAAAGAGAGAGCAGAATGAACCAAAAATTGAAGATATGAATTTGAACGCAGTGGTTCTGCAAACAATGTAATAGGATTTTTCAGACATGAACTGTTAGCTATATAAGAAAGAGAGCCCTAACTTAACCCAAAACCATGGTCAAAGGTAAAGGGTTGACTCCCACTTACATACCCTTCCACATTATCATGTGGATTATCGTAACATAAACAGGAAAAACACAGTCTGGTGCACAGTAAATTTTCAAACAAACATGAACAGGGTGATTTTAAATGACAATATACAGAGAAACATGAAAGTAACAGCCACTTACGGGTCAGCTCTATTCAATCTGCAAATCTCACAGAAGAAGATATCTGGCGGATTTCGTACATCACCCTCCATGGGTTTCTCAGGAATCAACACGCATGTCATATGCTGCCAGACATTACACCTGGGATCTTCACACTGCGTCAATAAGTAAATAAACATGAAAATGAGATGATGATTGAATCGGAAAATATATACCTCAGGTTAATGATACAAGCATAATAAGAAGAAACCAAAGCACAGACTACCTCATTTAGGGTGCTTAAAATCCAATAAGTAAAATGCATATCACCTTAATCATGGAATCAGTGGGCAGCGTGCTTCCACAGAGACAACGTATCTTTTCCATTTGGTAAGAGTTCTCCTCTTTATGTTTGACATTCGAATTATCTGAAACAGCTTCTGATTTTGAAGCCAACTCAGCTGACCCGGAAACCTGCATTTTTCTGAAAATAGCAACAAGAGTTTGAAAAAGATTGTCAAACTCGAAGAATATTCCAAGCAATCTGTTTATTAAAAGGCTTGCATAACTCTCTGAAGTTGTAATCTCCATGTTACATTCACTTATCTTTCACTTTTTTCTCAGGTCTGTTTTCTAATTGAGGTCTTAAAATACGAAGTAGTTTAAGTAATTCAAAGTATGATCAAGTCAATTAGATATTATGTATCGTGTGAGATAAATAAGGGAAAATAAAGCAATCTAAGTAAGTCTTTACATAAGTACAACTATTGAAAACACCACCTGTAAGTGTCATCAACTAGTTTTGCCACTCCCTCCTTCCCGATGGCATTTTTCTTGGCCCACATTCCTGAGACTAAGAAACGATATTAGCTATGCCTGTACCATGGTACGCAGTCATATGTTACAATTCAGTAACATAAGACATGATGAAGAAACTTTGCAACACCTAACAACCTCATATCCCTTCCTCAGGAAGGAAAAACATTCAGTCCATGAGTGAATTACTTATACTGTCCATGCATAAAGTTTAAATGATGTGTTCAGAATATTCACTCTTTCAGTTTCCAAGCAAGCATTGCTCTTATAACAAACAAGAAATAATGGTCTAAGTTTTAGTTTAAATCATTAAACAAACAAAAATTTCCCAAGACCTTCTCTGATGTCTACTGCCATTATCTCCCTCCGTTCCGAAGAATCTTTTCCGACTTTATTTTCTTACATGAACATAAGATTGATTATGCACAAATTATTTTTCCCAGGTCATTGTCAGATAAGGTAGCTGATGTCTAATTCAAAAATCGGCCAGTGAACAAATAATATAGTAAAATGTAGAAAATAGTTTCTGGATACAATTGTGAAAATCTCAGAAGAACAGATACGCTCTGGAGAGCAGTGTATTCATATACGTGATACGCAAAAATATGTTAAGAATATGTATTTTACACATATTATTTATTTATTTATTTATTTTATTTAATTCTGAAATACATATTTAATACGGTTGAAAAACATTTTTCACAGTCAAACAACGATTTCAACCCTAATTTTACTATATATCCCTATTTTGAGTATTTTCAAATATTCCCGAGTAGCAGTCGAACCAAGGAAGCACAGCAGAAGAGAGCAGAAACAAAACGCTCACCGTCGCCGCCGCTTAGACCTTTTTCTTTCTTTTTTTCTTAAATTTGATTTTGGAAGTTGCTGGGTTTACTCTGTAGTATGTATTTTAGTTCGCTATACATAGTTAGGGTTTAGGAAATAGAAATGGGCTGAAATGCCAAATGGGCTGCAAAAGTTTGGATGTAGTCAGGTGCTGCTCATTTGTTTTAAATGGCTTTATTTTAGACTAATTAATTAGTTATTCTGCTTATATTATATTATAATTATTAATTATAGAAAATATTATAATTATATTTTGGGAAATAGACATATTTTCGTATCATATCGTATTTGTATTCGTATTCGTACCTGTGCTCCTTCGGTAAAAATCAAACTAATAATTATAGCTAGAAAAAAATAAGGTCCAAATCTCAAAGTAGACAAATCGGAAATGCCACATTTAACACTGTGATGCTTAAATTCAGATGTCCAAACCAAGCAAGAATATAAATGCAAATGACCATATCAGGAAGAAAAGGAAAAATGTAAACAGTAACCATATACAACTGGCAACAGATTCTTTTCAATTTCAAAATTTGAAAGATAACATATAAAATTATTTGCACGTTCTAGTTCAAACAAACTTCTAAATTTTATTCAAAAACCAACCAAAGAAAATACACATGTCCAGTCAAAAAACACTAAAACAAACTAATTCAAAGACATGTCAAATTTACCTCGCTCATCAGAGAGAATAGCCAATATTCGATCAACAAGGTCCTGTGTCGAGACAACATATAAGAACCATTACAAATCTTGTTTCATGTAAGAGGCATGCTGAAATTAATGGCCAATTAAAAAAAATCAAGCATCTGAAATAGACAGACGACTACAATCCAGAAAAATAGGAACAAGTATCAAGAAATCAATCTCAATCCATGTTTTGATCCACGTTTTAAGTGTTGTAGGACATTAGATGATCAAATTAAAATAAATGAGAAACAATTAATTATGATTTCATATATAACCATAAAATCCACAATCAAACTCAGACAGAACAAGCGGTTTTTGTTTTTCCCTTTTGGCCCAGGTGGCAGTGTTCTTTATTGTAAACGTTAAAAGAATCGACAGTATCTCTGACATCTAACCTGTTTCTTTCCCTGCTTTGAAAGCCCTAACTGGGTAAGAACATCCTTCAGCTCTTTTATGCGAAAATATGTTAACTTTTCCTGAAAGACAGACAAATTCTTCAGATGAGTTACATGAAATAATATGTCCGATGCTAGTTCACACGAAAGCCCAATCAGATCATTCAAATCAATAAAGGTTATCTCAAGATGACCATTTTGATCATAAAACATTACAGATGATTCTGTGTAGTTCTACATTAGTCTCCACCCCCGTTTTGCTCCAAGAGAAATTTGATCTGATATAATGACTTACCAGACCTCAGTCCCTCTGCACCATGCAGAAAATTGTGCCCCTATTGATGTCCCACCATCAAATCAATTAGTAAATGACCTAATGCCAACAAAACACCATGTCGGAGAAACTATCCTAGAAGGGAACTCACTTAATACAACAACTATTTCCACAAAGCATTGGACAACTGAGTTAAAATGTCAGCTCTTACAACGGTGCGATGCTAAATTACGAAACAGTGCTTTCTAGCATAGATGGTCGAAACACAATCAATCTACTGGAGTCATTATTCCCAATGAATGTATCATAAACAGAAACTAAGGAGAATAGAATTCAAATGTGCTAGCTTTTTGGTGCATAAGCAGAACGCCATGGTGCATTGCTATTTGTAATGCATGCTTAACAAAGTCTCGTGTTGAACAAACATTTAGACAGTAGCATGGCTTTTGAAACACTTCACACAAAGGCAGTTCATGACAAGACAGAAGAAAAAAGGATTTTGCTTGAAGAAGAAAATGATGAAGTAATATGACAATCAAAAAGAGCCCTTTTAACCTTTGGAATATTAATATAGCAACAAGCACCTATGGCTTGTTGCTTTCAAATTCAGAGTCATAATACATGTGGCTCTATTATTTTCCAGGATCAGAAATAAGTTCCACAAACTGCTCATGGTCTCTTGTACATTCTATAGCCCCTCCACACTGTTGCACTAGACCTGCATTATGCTACACAGCATACCAATAACAATCATAACTAACTATAACACATGTGGCTCTATTATTTTCCAGGATCAGAAATAAGTTCCACAAACTGCTCATGGTCTCTTGAACAATCTATAGCCCCTCCACACTGTTGCACTAGACCTGCATTATGCTACACAGCATACAAATACCTATATAATAAACTCTAGAATAGAAAAATGAGAAGTTTTTCACTTCTAGTTCTCTGTTTATCGAACGTGGAAGAAGACCGGAAGAAATTTAAGTTAATCCTACGATAAATGACACAGGATAACACTTCAACATATTATGCAGTGAAAATATTTAAAAATATATACTTTTTCCAATTGCTTTCTTCCTATTCAAAGTCTAATCACTTACAATTATATAATATTACCGAGCAAAAATGAGGTTCCTAGAAAGGGAATAGCTACCATCTTTGCTGCATCCAAGGTGCTTGAAAGAACATATATTTCTTTGACCAGTTTTCTTTTTTTCTTAATGAAGACCAAGCCTTAATAAGTATTATAAATCCTAGCAAACTAAGAAATTACATGTATCGCCTAGACTGTTGTCTTGAATGACAAGAATACTCGACCATGGCCTTCCCCAAGAACTTCCCATCAACACATGGGTCTCCAAATAGCAGCTTAAAAGGCTAGAAATTATCGACTGTTTGAATTTCACAGATCGTGATTATGACCAGCTCACAAGCACCTTGCGTTCTCATTCTAAATAGATGTTAAAGTTGCATTTAACTTCATTTCTAACCAGAACATTTACGATTTGTTTATTGGATTTTTGGTATTCCCTCAACTTAGATTTACCATCCTCCAAATACCAGGGGCAACTCTAATGTTCTCATTACAAGAGTGAGATTATTGGAATTGCATATATGCGGGCTATCTTTGGCATTTACCACAAATGGCTAGGGAAAAGTCAAGCACAAAAAAAAAGAGCAGGAAACTGAGATATCATTTTTTTATGGAAAGGTAAATTTCTGTAGGAACTTACTCAAGAATGAAGAACTCAATAAGATAAACTAGATATTGAACCGTAATCAAGAGAAATAAATATTCTCATCCCACCCACATGAGACTTCCTTGGGTAGGAAATTAGGAAATAGGGAGGGTGGGGAGGGAAAGAGAAAAATCCTCACAAGAATTATGGAAGCCGGTGGAGATAAAGATGCAAACTACTAAACTCACATTATTAGTCCTTAGCTAAAGTAACTCAACCAAAGGTCCCAATCAGAAGCTTGTAGACAAGCTGTGCATGAAATTTATTGTCAAAAACCCAACAATTCAAACATAGGTGGTAAAAGTCGCACTTCAGAATTCCTAAACCAGCTCAATTTGATTGAATGCTAATGTGGGTGGTGCGGAGAAAGAGGCACGGTTCTAGCTTCCAAACAATGTAATTTCTACTTCAATCAGAAAAAGGTCACCCCACAATTTGACATATGCACCAAGGTTATTGATCACTAAAATTGCCACCACAATTATCATCCAATTATGAAACTACATAGTGAATCAATCATATCAAATCCTAAAGCCATGCCCAAAAACAGGTAGAGCAGAAATCTAAGAGAACATGAACTTACCTTGCAACTAGCTGCCAAGTCCATCTTCTTAAGCCCGTGAAAAGATAACCTCCGCCACGGTCAGTCCTCTGGAGAATCAGCAAATGATCAATCAAAAATTCCAGTCAGCAGCAACTCTCCTAAATCAAAAGCTGATCCAATCAGAGAAACGAAGATTAATCCAAACCGTCCGCACCGTCCAGAATTTACCTCAATAAAAACCAAATAACAGTTACTAGACATACACAAGTCATCAACAATTGAACCTTTTAAAAAAAAAATTAAATATAAAGAGAGAAAGCTTACAGTAAAAAGAACAAGATAATTTGACAAATTAATTAATCTGGTACCCGCGAAAACTGATGAGTTTCTGGCGGTAATTAGGGTTTTGGAGAGACCAAAACGATGACTCTGTTTCTCCGCCGCCTCCCTCTCTCTCTCTCTATCACACACAAACACACACCAACAATGGTATGAAATGTGTGTTTTCATTTGACCCAAGGAACCAGCAGGAAGGAGAAACTACCAATATTGCCGGACGTATCGTCCGTTTATCAACTCCGGTTAATTCCCCGCAGACACGTCCGGGTTTAGATTGTCTGTGCTCGACTCCACGTGTCGACGCATTTCTTTTTCTTTTTTTTCTTTTTATGATACAGTTTTTTTTCCTGTCATAGGTATTGACGTAAGCGAGGTCGTGGCAATTTCTCCACTTCAATTATTAGGGAAAAACTGAACCTACAGCGGGAGCAGGTACGGATTAAAAGAGGTGTGCTGTAGATGGCTGTACCTTAATGACGATTTTGGTGTTTCTTTAATTTGACTAACAAAAGGTCAAAGGTACAATGCGTTCGTAGATCAGGAAGAGAAGTCGTTGCAGTTGTACGAGATTCCAACCGGATTTTGGATTTAGGAGGGCCGATTAGTAATAACAAAAAGTTGCGGCAGGGTTCAAAAAGTAATATTGTTTAATTTAATCCACCTTTTAAATCTACTAATCACTCGTAATTGGCAAATAACAGCAAATCACACAATTTAGTGCGGCCGAAGTTTGAAATATTTTCAAACATATCCGTATATCAGCAGGAATGTCACTTTGGGTCCTTGCCCTTGTGTAATGAATAATTATGACGATTCATTTATGGGCGCGTTCTGCTGTAGGGTGGGTGGATAATGAAATATTAATTTCTCAATTAGCTCTGATGGCTTACCTGGCCACCTCTTAAACCAATTCTAGTTATATTATATTTTTGGTGAATTATTATTTTTTAGAATGTATTTTGGTTATAACTAGGGTTGGGTATCGGTTCGGGTCAGCCCAAAATCGCCCTGAACTGCCAAAATTGACAAGCCAACTTTTTGACAAATTGCAAATCGTCGCCGCCCCGATTAGGATTTTGGGTCGAGCCGCCACCGACCGAAATCTTATGGTCGGTTTTGGGTCTGCCCAAACCGTCATTTCAAGAAATGAAACAAAAATGGGTAGAAACAATAATTGGCACAAAGCAAAAATGGGCAGCAAAGTAAAAATCTGACGGTGGAGGAACCGCCTGCTGTCACGTCCCAACAGATTCACTATGGGGCTTGTGTTGCTCCGTCTCGTTCACTTGAGACATCGGTGGTGGTGGGAGCACTGGGAGGAGAGGAGGCGGCGTCATGACGAGGGGTGAAAAGGCGGTAATGGCGTAGTCGCGCGATAAGCGATGGTGGGAGGAGGCGGTGAAAGGTGGTGGTGGTCCGATGAGCTAGAGTCGTAGAGGGTGGAGTGAACGGTGCTCGTGGTCTCCAATGAGGTAGAGTGGTGGTGGTGGAGTGGTGTGCGGCAGTAAGTGAGGGAGAGGGAAGAGGAGCTGATGACGGGGATGGAGGCAAAGTGAGGAGAGGATTTAGGGTTTGAAATTCAGTAATTATATACATATTTGGGTCGGTTCAGTTGGGCTTGGTATGGGAGGGGCGAAAACTGACGTCGACTAACAAAATCGACCTTTTCTTATTTATAGAATCGCTGCCAACCCACCACCTCTCCGAAACCAAGGCCGACCGACCGACACCGAGCGGTTCGGGATGGTTTGTCAGTTTCGGGGCGGCTATGTTGAGCCCCTAGTTATAACAAATAGTATGTGTGCCATAAAGAAATGAAGTTTTAGACTTAAAAAGTATTTTAGGAGAATAGTTGCATTTAATGACATAGTATTGGCAAAAAAAAATAATTTTTATGTAACTTTAAAATCGCTGCACATAATATAAATAATGTTCGCAATTATAATATCAATTTGAATTTAGGAAAATCAAAATTATTGTGATCCTTGTGACTCATAGATTAGTCAGTACACTACTTGAAATAACATTGTCATATCACAAATCTCAACCTCTCAAGATCAAAGAAAATAAAAATTGGACTAAAATCTCCACGTAAAATGACCGTACACTCATATTGCCACACCTCGCCGCTCATGGCCTGAACCCCACATTCATTGTCTCCCCTTACAACCTCTATCTAAACTCTATCTAGTAAGGGATTTAAACAAGAAAAAGTATCCACGTCTCTCTCACTCACTGCGATCAATGGCATTGAACTCAGCCATCAACATCTTCCCATCATACCACCTCCTTCAATCATAACCCAACCCGGAGCGTTGCATCCATGCAGAACTGCAAAATATAGTGATGATTGAAATGTCGGAACATTGAGTTGTCCGATCATGTTGATAATTCGACAAAGTTAGTGGTCAAAAGAAACAATTTATAACAAAGAATGTAACGTAACTATGGTTATGATTCTGTGGCATCAAAAAATTGTCCAATTAGAAAATTTGCTAAAGGATTTGGAGAACTCATAAATTTATTATAAATGAGATGAAGACTATTGATATAATAAATATGTACAGGCGTTGTTCCATTTGATTTTCGTGATTGTTGTCCATCACCCAAGTTGCTCATCTACAATATACGGTTCAGTAGATACTCCCTCCGTACGTCAAGTTACGTCCCATTGACGGCTTGGCACGTAGATTAAGAAAGTTGGTAAAGTTGTTTCTAGTGGGTAAAAGTTAGATAATATGGTTATTATTAATGATATAGGTTAAGTTTGTTAATTGTAAATTAAAGATAGTGGGTGATTGTGTGCACTTTAAATTCATTTTCTTTTGTTTTTTACTTGATTAAATAAAACTGATTTTTTTATCTAATCGAATTAATTCACTTACGTTAATTAATCACCTTTTTAGTTCCCATTAATTGGATTCAACCAATTTAATTACCACAAATACTTGCTTATCAATTCTCACTGCTTTTCATCATCAAACATTTTTTTGTTTTATGTATGGTTATGAATTCCCACTGATTTTTTTTTCAATCCGTAAATAAAAAACTTGTGAAAATAAAAGAAAAGCAAACAAATGAGGAAAGAGAGTATATACACATTACATGTGGAAAGAGACATGATTAGAACAAAAAATTTACGGAGGGAATTTCATTCATAATTATAACCTGGAGCAGTTTTACATGTTCAAAATTCCAACTAAAGGTACAATTTGGCGGCATTTTTTGGGGGAAATTTAAACTACACCTAACACTACTTTATCGCTATAAATACCAGCATTCAATACAGATTTTGGCCAACATTCCCACTACAAAAGATACAAAAAACAAGCAGTCATGCCAGAGTTAAAAAGAAGGCTGGATCTGACAGATTTGAAGCGCCATAACGTCATGCAATGGCTCATCCATCACAATACGAACTCTCATCTTCATTATGGAGCAAAAGAGGAAGCTGGTGAATTGTTCAAAATTGATGTGAAGTCTGTTTGGAGGATCTGGAAAGCTGCCTCCACTCAAATTGCCTTGGGAAAACCTGTAAAAGTTGTATCAATGAAAAAAGGAGCAACACATGTGGATTAGAGGGTGTTCGATGCAGAAAAAATGAAAAGTCTGTCAGTTTTAGAGAGGTCAACCATCCAAAAGCTAGCATTTAGCCTTGGGGCTAGTAAGAGATCAGTGCAAGAAATGTTTAAACAGAAAATGGTAAGGCCTCATACTAATGCTATCAAACCATTCCTAACTCCTATCAATATGCTTAATAGACTGCACTTTAGTCTTAATCAATTGCAAGCAAAGACATAATCATACAAAAACATAATAATACAACAAGCAGATGGATTCAATATTCAGCTTATTTGCCAACCAGCCAACTCACCGGACACAAATATAAATGACCTTGGTTTTTCCAGAGCACTTCAATCACTCAAGGATGAAAAGATGGCAAAGAATGTTGATGATTTGATTACTACTGTACAAGAAGCATTTGCAAACTTCCCATCATGGAGGTTAAACAATGTTTTTCTAACATTACAGGGGTGTCATCATGAAATCATAAAGAACAAAGGCAACAACAACTACAAGACACCACATATGGGCAGAGAGAGGTTGCTTAGGCTTGATTTACTGCCAGAATGCTTGGAAGTTGATGAACAACTTGTAAGGGATAGCTGAGATTATCTAAAGGTGCATGGAATTGAGTAAGAGCAAGAGCAAGAGTCAACACACAACAATGACAACATAGTTTAGGGACTGCAACAACTAGTTTTAGAAGATTAGGAGATCTGAAAATCAGTTTTTTGGTCATGATTTACAGGGACAAATATGAAAGATCATATTTTGTTGTTTGGAATGTAAATTTTCCTTGGATCAGTTGTTTATAAATTAATGAAGTCTCAACTTTAAATCAGTTCAAAATATTTTTTGCATCACTGACTCAATCACTATGCTGTTTCAACCTCCAAAACTAGGATTTAAACAATCCTAATGGTGGCATAAACAGGATCAACAACTCCCAAACAAACAAAAATAAACCAATACCACAAACCAGCATGCAATTTCAGCAATCAGGTGTAGCATCAGTTATTAAAAACCTCAGACAATGAGCCCACCAATTGTCATCGCAGGTATCATAATCAGTTCATGAGGCAACATAAATTTGTTCATGAGGCATCAAGTGCAGCATGCATCAGTTCAAAAATCACAATAAACACAAATGAAGCATCACCAGTGATAAGCATCCATTTTGTAGCAACTAAACATGTTTTAATGTCGCTAATTTCATTGCTCTACCTTTAAACGTGATTGGTTTTTGTATTGTTTTAACTATTTTGGATTAGTTTCACGTTTTGGTGGAGTTTATGCATTTGTGTAGGGTGAGCTAGGGACTTGAAGTCGAGATGAAAAGGCCATAGAAGGGCGGAGACGAAGAAACGGGAAGGAAATAATGAAAAATGGGACGTGAAGGCACGAACCAGAGAAAATCGGCGGTTAGAACAAGAAAACCGGCTGTTTGTAGCCAAACCGCCGAAAAGCTGCCCGGACCGCCGATCAACCCTCCGAAACTCACTAGATTCACTTTCGAAGAAGAAACCTGAAATCGGCGGTTCACTCGGCGGTTTGGACCCAGACCGTCGATTTCCGGTGCCAGACCGCCGAAAAATGCCCCTGAACCGCCGGTTTTCACTGGATCCGCAGCGGATTTTCTCCCATTTTTCGCGATTTTAACTTGGAGTAACACATTTTCCTCCCTATATATATTACTTGGCAACCCCAAAACGGGGAACCTATCTCCTTTAGCATAGATTCCATTTCAAATAGTTTCCAATTAAGGTTCTAAACACATTTTACTTCATTGTAATAGTGATTAAGGTTGGATTTGAAGACTTTGTGAAGATTTCAACATTGGATTCCTAGTTTTTCATCTATGCTATCATTTCTCTTTTGCTTTATGTTAATTTACATTATGTCTAGCTAGATTTCTTGTTGGTTTTAGGGGTTTATGTGGATTTGATGATGGTTTGATCATATCTTGCTATTTCTCCTATCCTTCATCTTCTTAGTTGTGGATTTAGTGCATGTAGAAATTGTTGATCACCTTTCTTGCATGTCTAGTGTTTGTGAAAACTCTTAATAGGTTTTTGCATGCATGGAATTCTAATTTCACTTCATGTTTTGGCTTGAGACTTAGTAGGTGATTGTTCAATGCATGGAAGGTTATGATTCTTGTGCTTTTTGGAGTTGTTTGATTGGCTTGAGTCGTAATAGAGATAGTCGATTGAATGATCCGTTTTTGCTAATTGTCGAGAGAGATTAGTGAATATCTATGTGGATTGCTTCCTATTAAGAGGATTAAAAATGGTTTGCATGATTTAGGAAGTTGTAATCAAGCTATCTAGAATCGAAATAAATCCCTAGGACCAACCCTTTCTCTTTATTGTTCCTTATTCGTTTGTTTGATCTTTTGTTTGTTGATTTTGCACGATCTTGTCTCTTATTTGTTTATTTAGTTTTGAATTTGAGTTTAAGAGTTTGAATGATTCCCGAACATTGTTTGTGCAAAGCTTGAATAGTAGGAATTCATATGAATTTTATTTCCACTAAAAACTCGGCTAAATAATCTTTGTGGATACGATACTCAATCCCTATTGCTTCAATAACCCGATTAAAGTGCGGATAAATTGCTTAGATAATTAGGTGATCAACCAGCCCACCCACAGAGAACCACAAGCAGTAAACATCAAGTGTAGTATTATAATCAGTTCATTATCACCATAAATCAATATCAGAAATCACAATAAACTGAAATGCGGCATCACCAACCACCATAGAGAGCCACAGACAGCAAACATCAAGTGTAGTATCATAATCAGTTCTTAATTAGAAATAAATCAATATCAGAAATCATAACAAACACAAATGAGGCACACCAACCCACCCACAGAGCGCCACAGACAGCAAACATCAAGTGTAGTATCATAAATCAATTCTTAATCAGAAATAAGAGAAATAAGAACACAGTCACCTAGTGTTTAGGGTTAAGACTCATCGGTAACAAACTCCTAGCCATGTATTTGGCCTTCCAATCGTCATAGCTCAGACTTATATCATCAAAGTCATCGAATCCCATCTCAGGAGTCTTTGGCACCACCGTATCAACTCCGAAATCAAAGAGAGGGCCATGGTGGAAGCAATTCAGAGAGATAGACTCCGATTCAGAAATGGAGAGATCAACCTTCTTCGATTTAGAAAGAGACTCCGAATCAGTGGCCGCCATCGGAGTAAAAATTTCGAGAGATGCATTTGGAGTTTGGGTTTTGAGAGATGCAATGGCCGCCATCGGAGAAATGAAATTCGAGAGATTGAATTCCTTTGATATAGCTCGAGAAATCTAGACGAAATTCTTCGATAAAGATCGAGAAAGGTAGATCAAGGAATAGAGATCGAGAAGAAGAAGCAGCAGAAGCAGATCGATGAATGAATATGAGGGACCAACAGATTTGCATCGATTGTGGAATGAGGGTGAGTTAGGGTTTTTAGGTTTTCAATTGGGTTGGGTTTCATAAAATAAATTGGATTGGATTTTTCATCGGGTGATATTATTTGGGCTGAGAGCATTAGTTATTGGTTGGGTAATTAGTTTAGGGTTAAGAATTTTATTAAGTTTTGTTAATTATATTGAGTGGATTCAATAATGACATTTGACTGTAAATATTAGAGATTGCTTAGGGGTAGAAATGTCCATAAAGTGAAGTAGGGCATTACTTCACATAAAAAAAGGGTAAGTAGAGCAAGACTTGATGTACGGAGAGAGTAAAGAAGATTTATAATGTGAATAACAACAGTGACATGAGCATAGTACATGTATAACATACATTCATTCTGCTTATATTACTCCCTACTTTATTATATCACATGAGTTTCAGTTGATAAAATTTGAAACAAAAATGGTTAGTTTAACATTTATCCAATCTGCCACAAAAACCACCAACAATTAAAAAACACACAAACCTATAAAATGTTAAAATTCAAAAGGCAAATAATAAGCATTTACAAAGAACTATTAGCATTGAGTGTAGAATTCCAATTTCTCAACGTACAACAATAGAGAAAATCCATATATTTTTATGAAAAATGTAAGACAAACACCAACAAACAAGAGCAATGTAGCAAGAAACCATACATTGATAAATGAGTTTAATATCTCTCCAAGAATACACCTATAGAAAATGCCTCGGCAACGCTTAAAATGTAGGAGTAGAAAACCAAGACAAAAATCTTGAGCCACCCAAATAATCTGGAGTACCTCAAACAGAGAAAACAACAAAGATACCCCCAAATGTAGAAGAGATCTGCCACCGACGATCAAGTACCCAATGCTGGGATCGGCTACCCAACATCAAAAGCAGAAAACTAGAGCACAGGAAGAGCAACGTACCCACTAAACAAGTAACATAGATTATGTTTTTACGAATCATTTTATAAAATTGATACACTTCAAAACCAGCTAAAGACAAAGCAAGCACCATTCACTTTGCACCCTTCTTCACAACAGCCTTGGTAATTTTGGCACCAGTTGGGTCCTTCTTCTCCACGTTCTTGATGACACCAACAACAACCGTCTGTTGCATGTCACGAACTACAAAACGACCCAGAGGAAGGTACGTGGTGAATGTTTCCACCACCATGGGCTTAGTCGGAATCATCTTAACCATACTAGCATCTCCATTTTTCAAGAACTTGGGCTCATTCTCCAGTTCTTTACCGGAACGTCTGTCGATCTTGGTCAAGATCTCAACAAACTTCACTGTAATGTGAGAGGTGTGGCAATCCAACACCGGGGCATATCCATTTTCAATCTAACCAAGGTGGTTCATGATGATGACCTGGGAGGTGAAGTTGGCAGCTTCCTTGGCAGGATCATCCTTGAAGTTCGACGCAACGTAACCACGCTTCAGATCCTTCACTGCAACGTTCTTCACATTGAACCCCACATTGTCACCATGAAGAGCCTCTTTCAAGGCCTCATGGTGCATCTCAACGGACTTGACTTCAGTAGTCAAACCAGATGGGGAAAAAGTGACCACCATACCAGGCTTAATCATACAAGTCTAAACACGACCCACATGTACGGTACCCATTCCACCGATCTTGTACACATCCTGAAGTGGTAGACGGAGGGGCTTGTCTGATGGCCTCATGGGCTCTGAAATTGCATCAAGTACCTCTAGCAAGGTTGAGCCCTTGTATCAGTCAAGGTTGGTGGACCTCTCAATCATGTTGTCCCCTTCAAATCCAGAAATGGGGACGAATGGGATCTTCTCAGGGTTGTATCCAACCTTCTTGAGGTAGGAAACCACTCCCTTAATGATTTCATCATACCTAACCTTGGAGTATTTTGGTGTGGTGGCATCCATCTACACAACATTGTTTTCAATAGGTTAGATAGTTGCAAGGCATAAAATTGAATGATTACCCATGAAACAGTCAATTTTTAATCATCTCTATTTGTTTACCTTGTTGCAGCAGCAGATCATCTGCTTCACTCCAAGAGTGAAAGCAAGCAACGGATGCTCACGGGTCTGACCGTCCTTGGAGATACCAACCTCAAAACCACCAGTGGTGGAGTCAATGATGAGAACAACACAGTCAGCCTGACAGGTACCTGTAATACCCCAAACTTTCCTAGGTCATTAAGTGCATATTAAATAAGATAATATGCCTATATGATGTGTTTTGAGTGTTAAAAAAATTTTGCGAAAATAAATTTTTCTGTGAAATGACAAAAATGCCCTTATGTGCTCTAACGTGATTTTTCTCGTTTTGAATATTCGAATCGAGTATGTGATGCATTGTTTGAGCTTAATTATATGAGTATGATCTTGAGTATGAATTTCGGAATTTTCTGAGAACTTTGAATTTTAGATGAATAGTAACGTAAACCGAAAAATCACTATTCATCGACCGACTCCGAATTTAGTCTAATTAGTTTCATTTGAATCTAGAATTGATTCTAAGACTTTTGAGATAAGTTGGAGAATTTTCCGAGATCATTCGAAGAAGTTTTAAAAATAAATTGATTGACGACTCGTTTAGTTGAGCAGTTTTTATGAAATTATTCGTTAAAAGGAATCTTGGCATAAAAATGTAATACCCCGAAAATTCCTTACGTTCTAAAAAAATTTAAAGTTAATTAAATAAATGGCTTTGCACGCCTAAGTTTATAATTTTTGAATTCCAAGGCTAACGGTCAAATCCGTTATTGAAAATAAATTACAGTAGTCTGCTAGACGACTACTGTATTTAGGGTTAGCGCGTACGAGAAGTTTTCAGTTCGTAATGTTAGAACGGAAAACCGTTTAATTTTTACGTTTACAAAATTGCGATACGAACACGCCGAGAAAGTTTGTTTTTATGTTTTTCCAGACGAAACTCGGACTATGACGTCCCGAGTTTTTGTCAAAATAAATTTTGTAAATTTATTTTCTAATTAAGATCATACGTTAGAATTTTTAAGTCAAATCGAATCGCGACGATTTTTGTACCGAACAACGTTTTTCGTCGTTCGTTTTCCCGTAACGTCGGATCGCGCCGGAAAAACCCGTAACCCTTTATTTTTTTTCTGCATGCAGCCGAGACACCTCATCACTTAGGTGTAACTTGCATGTTGACTTGATTAGCTTAATGATACCTAAACTACACTTTACACCATTCAACATTTTCATCATTTCATCAACTAAGACAAAACCATTTTCTCTCCATCTCTCACTCTATCTCTCGGCTGCAGCACCACTCCCCCATACTTCATCTTCTTCATTTCTCCTTTCACCATTGAAGACCTCTCAAAGCTTGAAGAGATCACACAAGTCCTCAATCCAACCTTTCAAACACCATACATCCTTTGTTAATTCTCTAGGTAATGATCTTCTCCACAATCCTATCCATTTAGTTTTCTTTTCTTTTCTTTTTCTTTCTTGTTCGAATTTTTAGAGGTTTGATTTAGATATTTTGATCTTAGAATAATGTAATTGGATGTGTTAGATATGATAATTAGGGATTAGAATTGATCAAAACCAAGAATCCTAAAACCTATGTAAATGCAGAATTTTTTGAGGATTTTGTAGGATTTTTGTTTTTCTTCTTTTGATCATGGATTCATGCTTCATAGATGTTTAATTAGTGTTTGAAATGAAAATAAAACAAAAGCCCTATGTGTGTTGGTGAAATTACAATTAAAATTGGATTGAATTTAGGGATTTTATGCATGTTAGTTGTTTTTGGAATTATAATTGATAAATGGATGATATAAGATGTTGATTAGTAAATAAATGTAGTTAATTGGAGAAGAAAATCAACCCCTTAACATATGTTTAAAACCAGAAAATTATAGAGTAATTGGGGGTTTATACATGTTTGATATAAGTGATCATTTGTTAGTTGATTTATGTTGCAAATCATGTTAATTGATAATAGAAATTAAATGAGAATTTTCGAAAAATGTTTTGTGAAACATAAGAGGCAAAGATCACCATATAAACTGAGTTATAATGATGTTATGATATATTTGCATGCATGAAAATGATTCACGTTAGACGTAGTTTAACGTCGTAAAGTTCGAACAAAAACCGACAACGTTGAAAAAATCGCGTAAGAGACGAATATGTGGTTGTAACTAATAATCGAGAAGTCAGATGGGAATTCTAATATGATATTACTGTTTATAATGAAATTTAGAACATCTTTCTAGTTGACGTCATAAGCTTTCGAGTTAATCTAATATGAGCTATAGTTGTAATCGAGAACTAGAACGTGTTTTGAAGTTTTTGTTGGTATAGTACTTGTTAGTTGAAATCCGACGTTAGAACGTTGTGCTTTTGAGCGAGTCTTGAGAAGGAGTTTGTCACGTACGGAGGTACGTGATGACTTCCTTGAGAGTTCAGTTTCTAAAAAAAATGAATACGAGAGCTTAGAACGAACCTAAGACGTTATACATCGAACCTTCAAGCAATTAGGGTTTTGTTCGGCAGTTTTGCGACCCTTGCCGGAAACTGTAATATCTTCCAGCTCGTTTATCGGATTTGTGATCCGTAAATTGGAGACCGAACTAGACTTCCTAAGCTTTCTAGTGGTACAGGGCTCACCCCCTGTTTCTAAGTCCTCTGTTCTGGACAGCCTCCAGAGTTACTGGACTGTGCAGTGAAATTTCAGTTTCTTGTTTTCTAAGTTGTTTAATTCACAACTTAGTTTCTTTCAAACGTTTAAGCCGTTTTTAGCTAACGAACATCTCCCTACTGACCTTAGAGTCAAGTATAGAACCTTGAGTGATGAAAATCAGTCGAGATCTTATATCTTATCCTTTCATTAAAGAAGTAATAGACGAGAAATTTCATAAGTCATTCAAAGAACTAAAATGTAAATCGCCTAAGTTGATTCTTTCCAACTTAGTTTCTTTTAATCTTTAAAGTCGTATTAAGATATCGACTATCTTCTCTACTGACCCGAGAGTCAAGTATGAGATCTTCCGAGTTCTAAACGAGATTGGTACGAGTCTCGTTTCCCGTTTAAGTAAAACGAATCTAGTAAGCGTGCAAATGCCAAAAGAATAAAATAACTAAATCTTTCTTCGATTATTCTTTTGCGAACCGTTTTTAAGTATGTTTATTTTACGATGAAGGAGGAAGCCAACTGTAGAGAAAGGACGGAAGATCCCAAGTTGGAAGCTTTTGCGTTAAGTTCTGTATTTACAAGGTGGGCTTTTATATACAAATAAAACGAGCAATACTCGGAAAATCTTTCTTTATCGCTTTGATATCTGTGTTTTCAAAGTGATATTATGGCATGAACTGTTTTATATTTTTATGTGAGTTATCTTGCACCCATCTGAGTCAACATTCGTATTTTCCAGATTTAGAGTTAGTCTATTTTAGATTAACTAACGATCGGCTCTGAGTTAGCTGCTAAGTGCTTTCCAGAGTTAGTGCACTTTGTAACCTGTGGTGTATGTGGTATCCTGTTGAGGGGTAGCCAGCTACGGTGAATTAGTTTTGGTCAAGATTGAACATAGCATACCTGAAATTACTCGGCCGAGTGATTTATGAGAAAAAGTCAGAAAATATTTAGTAGACACGGATTCTTTCAATAAAACTCCGATGTGCTACGTTTATAAAATGTCATATTTATCTATATTTATGATTATATTTTCGGCATCGTGCCCACTAAGTACGTTTGTACTTAGCCCTGCATTGTTTCTAAATGTGCAGGTTGAAGCGACGGTGAGCGGCGACGGTTGATGTTGAGTTAAGGTATAGGATGCATAGTTAGAACCCTTCCGCTGCCAAGCTCTGTGTTTCTTTTGAGATCACTTTTTGAACAATACTTGTAGTCAAAGTCTGTAATATGAACTTAGTTTCTTTTATACTTTTGTTAAGTAATCCTTAGGGATTAACTCTTTCTTTTATATTCAAGTCTTGTTCATCGATGTTTATCATGTATGTTTAGTCAGTTAACCCCCTTCTTCCCCGCTTCTTTAATCCAACCCCAGTCGCACCCCGGCTTCTGCCGTCCCTCGGGATTTGGGGCTGTGACAAAAAATTAGATATTTGGATTCCTTAATTTATTTTGGGAGATATAAGAAGAATTAGAGAGAATTTTGATGTCGGAAAAGAGACGAGAAGGGTTATTAAATATTTGAGGGAATAAAATAAAATAACGGGGATATTTTCTACCGGAAAATTTATTAAACCGGGCGTATTTAGCAGCCAAAAAATTGCATGCTTATCCCTAATAGTAACCTCAAACCTATTTCACTCTCACTCAAGAGAGTGAGAGCTACTCTCCTTCTCCATGTGACAACACATTTGATTCCCTCTCTTGATCTCACCGCTCTCACTCTAATCTTTCCTTATCTATCTATCAACTTAGATGCATCCCCTCACTCCATAACTTCACATTCATCACCCTTTACCAATCCCCTCTCTCTCATCTCTCTTCTCTGTCGAAGAACATCAAGAGCAACAGCTCTTTCCTTCATTTCCATTTGCTGCCGAGAAACAACAAAATCCAGCTCCCTCTCTCCTTCGTCTCCATCTCAGTCGTGAAGCACAAGAGAGCAGCCCTCTCTTGCTTCTCCTTTCACTGTTGAGAGCAGCCACCCTCTCATCTCTCCCTCTCACTGACGAAGAGAGCAGCAACAACTCTCTTTCATCTCTCTTTGCCGAGAGAAGCAGCAAAAACCAGTCACCCTTTCCTCTCTTCATCACTTTGCCGTGAGCAACAAAGAGCAACCCTTCTTCTTCATCCTTTTCATCTCTGCCGTGGAGTGCAAGAAGTGTAGCAGCTCTTCCTTCTCCTTCACGTTGAGCAGCAACTCTTCAATTCCATCTCTTCACCATCGGCAAACACACACCTATATATATACAACACTCTTTGATGAATTCATGCAACTTGTTTGAGGATTCTTTGATGTAGATCATCACCTTCATCTTCAAGAACATATAAATAAGTAAGCTACTATCTTTATCATTCTTTTCAAGCTTGAAACAAGCTTAAGAAGCCCTATTATTTCATCGATTTTTCTTAGTTTTCAAATAAGGATTTAATCCTTATTTCTCAAGCTTTGATTCTTATACCTTGTATCTCTTTTCATGCAAGGAAAGGAAGTAAAATCCATCTCCTTGACACTCTCAAACCCATTGAGTTCACCCCAAGCCAAGGAGAAATTGATTTAATTTTTAAAAGTATGATCTATTCATGAATTTGTATATATGTATATGTATGTGGAAGATAAAGGAAAAGCATGCATGTTTACTTTACGTTTAGTCAAACCTTAGGATCGATGATGATGGTATGATAATCAACAAGAGGGTTAAAAATCGATTTAGGGTTTAAAAAGATGAAGGAATTAAGATAGCTTAAAAAGACCTAAAAACCGACTAAAAGAAAAAGAATAGGAAAAAATACTTTCTTGATGAATTTTGGTGATTATTTGATGATATGATGATGATATATGCTTATTATGCATATATGTGATGACGAGAATTTTTGGTGAATTTATTTCATTTTTATTGAATTTAATCGACTAAAAATAGAGAAAATATGATTAAATGATGATTTATGAATTTTATGATGTTTATGATGTTTATGAGCATGATGATATATGAAGATATGATCTAGATGTGTTTTTATGACAATATATGAATTTTGTGATTTTTCTTAAAAAATTCGAAATATAAGTATTATGAAGAAAAATGAATTTTTGATGATTTTGATGAAATATGATGATGATGTTAAGATGTGTTAGATGAATTTTTGAATGAGTTTGCAAGCATGAAAATTTAGAAAATAAGAAGATATGATTTTTAGTAATTCTTATTGGATTTTTGAGAAGAAAATCGAAGAAAATAGATACAAAAATAAAAATGAGCATTTTGAGTATTTTGAGTCTAATATGAGTTTATGAAGATGTGTTCTTCATGTTCATAAAGAAATATTGAAGATTTGAAGATGATATAAAAAAATTAGAAAAATAATTATTTTTATTATTTTAATTCAAAAATTATATAAATATAATATAATGAGAAATTTCATTAAGTAAAAATGAAATTAAGGAAGTAAATAAGAAGTAGAGTAAGTTTTGAGTGATTTGAGTAGGAAATAATATTTCATGAATTTCCTTTATTAAATATATATATATATATATTTATATATAATAAAAGAAGATATGAGTTTAATTAAACAAAGAAAAGCATTTCTTTGTAGGTGATGATGTTAGAAGGTTGATAAGTAAAGATATGATGTGAGTTTGATGTTATTGTTAAAAAGAAATAGAATATGAATAATAATATTAATATTTATTTGAGAATAAAAAGAGAAATAAAATTAAGAAAGATGAAATTTTCTATAAGATAATGAGTTAGAAGTTAAGTATATGAGTTAAGAGTTAAGATATTCGTATTTGAGTTCGTTTGTTTCAAACGAGAAGTTAAAAGAGATATTATTGAAATAATAATAAAAATAATAGAATATTTAATTTAATGGAATATTTCCATTAAAAATGAAAATATTTGAATGATGTGAATTCTAAGTGATGTTTATGCTCTTAAGTGTGCTTTGAATGTTTAATTGATGTGATGAGTTATTAATCGAGTAAAGAAAAATGATAGAAGTTTGAAAAACGAATAAATAACTAAGTTATATAAAAAATGATGGAATTAAGTTTCAAAATATTTGAATGATTGAGTTATTGATGATATGTGATGTGTTAAGTGATTTGATGATAATATTTGAGTTGAAATAAGCAAGTTTGCTTTTTGAATCACTTAAAAAAAAATTAAAACATAGAAGTTATCGAGCAGTGAAGTTTTAAAATAAAAAGCCGAGCTTTTGATTAAATAAAACGAAAATTGAGTTTTAAAATAAAGAAAAAGATTAAATAATAATTATTTAATATTAAGTATTAATATGAGATTGTATACGAGTATGAGTATGTATTTTGAGGAAAATGATGACGTATTTTAGAGTCATGAAATACGAAGTAAAAGTTTGAATATTAAATTCAAAATAATTATTATTATTTGAGTTTAACGAAATGATTTTCGTTAAGAGTTTGAAGTTATGAGTTTTAAAGGTTAAAAGTCGAGCAATAACTCATTAGTATGTGATTATGTTTAAGATATAGGTTATTTATGGAAATTCAATACTTGATTGTGATTATATGATTAAGTATGATCTTATTAACCTATTTACTTGAGAAAGGTTAATCACTTATTTAATATAAGTATTTGAATATTGATATCGATGCTTGAGTATTATGATGATGTTTGAGTATTAATGAGAATACGTGTTTATGATGTGAACGTTGAAGTGAACGTTTTATTTTCAAAATAAATGTCTGAGTATTGATATAAATGCTCGATTATGATGTGAAGTACCTGAATATGATGTAAGTACTTGATTATCGACATGAATGATTGATTGTTGATATGAGTGTTAAATGTTAACATGAATGATTTGAGACTTTAATAGTTAAGAGTTGACGATATGATTTTCTGAATTTATATAATAGTCGACAACTTGAGAAGTATAAGACGAGTTGAATAGTAACTTATCGATTTACGTGAAGATTAAAATATTATTATTAGAAACGAGAATCCGAGTTTGAGAAGTAATTAGAAACTGAGTAAAGACGATAATCTGAGAACGAGAAACCGAGAAAATATCGATGTAGAGAAGTTTAAATAAGTTAAGAAAAACCCAAGTCATGAAGAAGTCCTTCAGCCGAGCCCTAAGTCTATTATACGTTTTTTTCGAGTCGATTAAACTCGATCTTATTCAATGTTGTGATTGAAAGGTCGAGCGGGACTCTAAAGTAGTTGGAAAGCGTAAAGTAAGCAACCTTGACCCAATATACCAGAAGTCAGGTGGGCTATCTGAACTAAAATCAAATGATGAAAGCATGTGCTATTTATGTATTACGTGCACTTTTCAAATTGATTGACTTGTCTGAGTTTTAAATATTTTGGTATGGAATCATCTACGTGTTAAAGTTATAAAGGTCCTGTGGACGCACGGGATAAAGGTCCTATAAGATACGGGACAATGCATGCATTAGTTAAGGTGACTGTGAGCCTTGCTTCGCTTGGGCCGATCACGGTGTTCGAGGAGGAGGCCTACTTCTCGACACCACAGAAAGATAAGTTGTAGACTGATTCATACCTAAGTATAAATGTCTGTAGACGATTTCAGAAAAGTATGAAAATATTTTTATGGCTGTCACAAGCGGTAAACTGTTTTTAAACGATTATATCTAACCCTTGTGATGCAGCAAAAGAGGCAAGTCTAATCATATAGCTCTAATGAACAGAGTTTCAAATATTTTTGGCATGTGTTCACTGAGTACGAAGTACTCACGCTCTGCATGTTATTTCTAAAACGTGCAGGTTAGCTTGGATGAGAAGAACGTGGTGTGCTTGGGCGGCTTATTATTAATATAAATCTATTTTGGAAGTTTGGCTTGAGGTTATGTGTCTTCATACATATAGCCTTCAAACTTGATGTCGTTAGTTATGTTCCGCTGCAACACTGTTATTCTACTGTTTTTGATTGCATGTTTGAATTTTGTTACTATGAGTTGTGTGCTTGAAACTATCCCATGTTTGTCTTTCAATGTTGCATGCCTTGGATTTACAAAACACATGTTATATTTTGAAACCGATGTAAATTAATTATGCTTGTTTTAACCAGTCGTTAAGTGAGTGTGAGCTTTGTATCGGTTGGGCCGGTTTGAAAAGACTGTGAGCTCTACTTTGATAAGGCAGGTCACAGTGTTGATTTTAAAGCATGTTGATATTTGATAATGTTCTTGTCGATTACCCTCATTCTCGAGCATGATTCCTTGTTGAGTCAAGTTTATTTGATGGTTTCACCTTCACACTCCAATGGAGTCTGGTCGTTCCTACACACCGGATTTTGGGGTGTGACTCGTAATCATGTTCTTGATGAAGTCACGATGTCCAGGGGCATCAATGACAGTGCAGTAGTACTTGATGGTCTCAAATTTCCACAAAGCAATATCAATGGTGATACCACGTTCACACTATGCCTTCAGTTTGTCGAGTACCTACGCATACTTGAAAGACCTATTGTTCATCTCAGCAGCTTCCTTCTCGAACCTCTCAATGACACGCTTGTCAATACCACCAAGCTTGTAGATTGAGTGACCAGTGGTTGTCGACTTTTCGGAGTCGACATGGCCAATGACCACAATGTTGATGTGAGTCTTCTCTTTACCAATGATTCAGTCTGGAAACAAAGACAGAAAAATTCAAAACCATGCATATATCCAAGATTAATAATAAAAAATAACGAAGTTATACCAACAAATATACACGATTGTCGAATTTTACTATTAGTCTAAAAAAACTAACTAATTAAATTAATCAGCTAAGACCAGAAAAATAGGTTGAAATCGGAAAAGGAATATCAAACTACTACAAGTAATCTATAAGCTGGACAAACTATGACATAATCTAGCGTTAAATCATGATTTGAGATCAGCATGATATAGCACACTCTACAGCATAAGAATTTGTGATCTCAACAAATCAAAGGTCGTTTGCATAGAATTCACACATTGGAGATACAAAATACACATAATGCGATACAAAACTAACGAACGGACGGTTTAAAATAAGGCACAAGAAAAAAAAATTACAAAAAATACCAATCGAAATCTCAATCAGTTACACGGTAAAATCACATAGTTATCAGGCAAAAATGATAGCAACAAGTAATTAAAAATGCATATAAATTAGAAACAAAGATATAAACAAAAGCATAAATCCATGGTGAAAGGGAAGAGCTGACCTTTGATAGAAATATATCCCCGAACAAATGCAGAGAGAGAGATGTATGTTCAGTAACGATGTGAGCAAAGACCGATATATATAGTACTATATCTAAAAGCTTAAAGAGTGGTTAGGGTTTTTCTTGGATCGTAGGGTTGAAATAAGATCCGACGCTCACAAATAGACAGCTGCAATACGCGTTTTCTGAATAGTAATAAAGATTTATTTTGGATTTTAATTAATTACACCAATTTGTGATTTTTATACTACTATCCGTTTTTTTTAAAATTCAAAATTAACTTATCAATAGCAAGATTTTTTTTCTTCTGAGGAAATAGGTAGAACTATATTAAAATTTATGTTTTATTTAGAAGTATTAGTAATTTATTGCATGACAAACTCTTGCTTTATACAGTCGTTTTCCTTCATAAATGAACCTTTATGAGGCAACAATATGATTATCAAATACATTCATTAGAATTTTGAAGAGTACAATAAATTTCAACACATGGAAAAATTGTTTCTCAAGTAAAAGAAAATTGATATTTTCCATGAGCATAAAAATATTAGATCAGTGCTAGTAGAAGTTGGAGAAAAACTTGTGTCAGATCATTGTCCACAAGTGGTGGAGATTGGGAATGAGAGAATCAACAGAAACACTCCCTTCTGTTTCCTTAATGTATTAGTGGATCACCCTGACTTCTATCAGATTGTTACTGAGGTCTAGAGCCAACCAAGCCATGGAAACAAGTTGATACATATTTGGAGTAAACTGAAAAGCTTGAAAGGCCCCCTTAAGCAACTGAATTGTCAAGAATTCAAGAATATATCTGAGAAACTAATTTTAGCCAGAATACATCTTGAGGAGATTCAAAAAGCTTTGAGAGCAGATGTGCTGAATGGAGACCTATTGCATGAAGAAAAACTTATTCTGTAAGAAATGGAGAAGTGGAGTAGCATTGAAGAAAAGATTTGGTAGTAGAAGGCTCGAGTGGATTGGGTTCAACTAGGGGATTCCAACACTCGATTCTTTCATGCTTATGCTAAAAGTAGAGAGGGAGCCAAAGCTATAAGATACTAATTCGGCCTGATGGTACACGATGCATCACTCATGATCAAATTAAGGTAGAAGTTAGGTCTTTTTATGCAGGACTCATGGGAAGTGCAACTTCTTCTCTACCTATGATTGACAAGAACATAGTGAAGAGAGGGCCTAAATTATCACATGATCAACAACTTAAAGAAATCACAACAGCAATGTTAAGTATGGGTGCAAACAAGGCACCCGGAATGGATGGATTCAATGTCTATTTTTTCAAGAAAACCTGGGGGATTATAGAAAAAGATATCATTGTTGCAGCAAAAGAATTCTAGGAGACTGGTTTTATGCACATGAAAATCAATAATACACTACTTACTCTTCTTCCTAAAGTGGAGCAAGCTCAAACCATCAGAGATTATAGGCCCATAGCATGTTGTAATGTGCTATACAAAGTCATTTCCAATGTATTGACAAACAGAATGCAAGAGGTCTTGGGCAGAATCATCAGTGAGCATCAATCTGCATTCTTAAAAGGAAGAGCTATTGTTGATAACATCATTTTGAGCCATGAATTGGTGAAGGGGTATACTAGAAAAGTTGTATCACCTCATTGCATGATCAAGATCGATATTCAAAAGGCATATGATTCAGTTGAGTGGTCTTTTCTTGAGCACCTTATGCTGGAACTAGGATTCCCTTTTACCATTGTGCATTGGATAATGGCTTGCATTAAATCAGTTACTTACACTATTAATGTAAATGGTGATCTCACAATTCCATTTCCTGCACGAAGAGGGTTGCGACAAGGTGATCCCATTTCTCCCTATCTTTTTGTAATATGCATGGAATATCTCAATAGAGTTTTGATGGAACTTAGAGATAATAAGGAGTTCAAATTCCATCCACGCTGCAAGAAATTTGGTCTTATACATGTTTGTTTTGCTGATGATCTACTACTCTTTTCTAGAGTTGATGTTAAATCTGTCCAATTGCTCTTGCATGCATTTGAGATATTCTCACAGGTGTCTGGCCTGAAAGTTAATCAACAAAAGAGTTGTGTGTATTTTCGGGGTGTCAATGAGGCTACTCAGACTAGCATTCTTTCTGAATTTGGAATGAGCAAAGGGGATTTGCCTTTTAAGTATTTGTGAGTCCCCTTATCCACTAAAAAACTGTTAGTACTCCAGTGTCAGCCATTGCTCAAGAAAATCCTGGCCAGGATAGAAAGCTATACCTTTAAATTGCTCTCCTATGCTGGTCATCTTCAACTAATAAAATCAGTTTTGTTGGGTGTGCAGATATATTGGTGCAAGATTTTTTTAATACCCAAGAAGGTTTTGAAGCTGATTCAAAGCGCATGCAAATCTTTTCTATGGACTGAAGTTGTTGGGGTGTCCAAGAAGGCTCTTGTATCTTGGGATCGATTGTGTTTGCCACAACAAGCAAGAGGATGGAACATTATATGTTTTTATAAATGGAATAGAGCTGCCATTTGCATGCTATTGTGGAATGTGGCCCAGAAGAAAGATAAATTGTGGGTAAGGTGGCTCCATGTTTACTATATCAAAAATAACACTCTCATGACCATGCCTATGCCTGAACAGACTTCATAGATTGTGAAGAAGATTATAGCCTCAAGAACATACTTGGAGGATCTTCGAGATGATGGAACAGTGCTGCAGTAAATTCAATTCTCAATAAGGAGACTTTACCATCAAATGAGGGATGTGGGGGGATAGAGTGCCTTGGCATAAGTTACTTTCGAGCAATCTTGCTCCTCCCAAATGTGTGTTTATCACAGGACTAGCAATGATGGAAAGATTGGCTACTGTGGAGCAACTAAGTAAGATTGGACTATCATTTGAGGAAGATTGTTGCTTATGCAATCAGGAGAGTGAGACTTTGGATCATTTGTTTTTCTCTTGCCCCTACTTTGCACAGATATGGACAACTCTAACTACATGAGGGGAGGGGGGTTTCGGCGGTAAGTCAGGGATGGACTATGGAGAAGTAGTTTCTGGTCTCACGGTGTAAAGCTAAGTGTGGGAAACAGAAGCTATACCGAGTGATGATTAGTGTGGCTATATATCAGTTGTAGTGAGAGCGCAACATGAGGAAATTCCAAGACAAGTTTCAGGACCCGTCCATGATATTAAGGGCATGTAAAATAATAGCTATATGTTGTAGGAAAGACCCTCAATTGGCCAGTATGTTGGCTGATTAAGGTGGTGTTTTTGTTGCTCTTGTGTTTGGTTGGTTGTGCTTGTACTCCTCTTGCAGTTTGGTGAATAAAAATCTTAATTTACCAAAAAATTATATATATATATATTAGATTGAAGAAAATAAAATGTTCCACAAAAGTTAAAGGTGTACAGTCCAATAGATATAGAGATAAGACAGAATCAAATTTGCCAAGCGAACTAGGGCAGACATAAAACAAGGCAAAAACTTGCGTACATACGGATGTATGCGTTAGACGGGTTTTAACCTGCCCCCGCACGCGCCCCAACCCAGCCTTGACTAGCGCTCTTGACCCGCTCGGCCTGAATCAATATATAATAATTATTGGACACGTATATAAGAAAGGTGCAGTTGCCTAGTGGGTTGCTTACTTGCCTACACCTTATCTCCACCAATAGGACCTGTGTTCAAAACTTATGTCGAGCACTTTTATTGCTTTCCTATTCTTTGCTTTTATTTTAATTTCCTTTTTTCCCCACATACGTTTTCTTTCCCTTTTTTTGTTTCTTTTTTTTTTTTGAGAAGATTTTAAGAGTAGCACTTCTAACATAGTTTTTTTAAAATCTAACGCTCCTTATAAATCTTTAAAAATATAGCACTTCTTGACAATTATACCCTTACTCTACAATTAACCTAATTGATTGGAGAGTAACAAAAGGATTTACGCGTTTTTTTCTAGCCATTTCAAATTCTGTCTGCTATTTTCAATTTCTCTCTCTAGAACTTCCGTTCTTCTTCTTCGGCGATGATTTCTGACTGAAATCTCATTTTCCTAGAGGCGTTTGTTGATAACAGGTATAGTATACATACGTTTTTGTAGTGGGAGTCGATTTTATAATTGATTTGTTCTTCTTCGTCGATTTCAGTATGAAATTTCAATTTATTCATGTTTTTTGGTTGTCGGAGCAGGTCCAGTTCGGCGAGATGTCGGCGATGGTGACAGCGCTGACTCACGTGGTCTCGGGCCAGCAGAGAGGCATCGGTGGGTCCAGAAGCTTTAACCTCTCCACCGTTGATTCGTAGACCTCCACTTATTCGTCGTCCAGATCCGGCTCGTGGGCGGGGCAGAAGCGGCGTCATATTATATTTCCAGCACCACTGCCTCCAATCCATCAACAAAGCGCACGACGACGCCATCAACGCCGTCACGATATCGAGCGACTGACTGATCTATACCGGCTCCGTCGACCGGAAAATCAAAGTTTGGAGAAGAGAGGATTAGAAGTACGTGGCGGTCGCAACGCTGGAGAAGCACAAATCGGCGGTGAACGCACTCGCGCTGGGCCGGGATGGTTCGGTTCTGCTCTGCGGTTCGTGGGACCGGTCCATTCTGGTGTGGGAAAGACAAGGCAGCGTCGCCCACATGGCGGTGGTGGAGGCGTTGAGGGGTCATGGAGAGTAGTCTTCTTCGGTCAAAATGGTTTGTCCGACAATTAATTTTTTGAATTTTTCTTTTTTGTTATTAGATTATGTTGATCCACTTCTTCAATGTCTGTCATTTTTAAATTATTTCGTCATCTACTTTGGATCTCAATCTTACTATTTGAATATTAGTTTTTTATTTCAATCAAGATGAACATTTGAATCATTGTTTGATTTTGTGAACTTGTTATGGAGATTAGTGTTACTCGCTACAGATCTGGTATAATGTTGAGTAGGTAAGAATAAATATTTGTGTTCTGGGTCTTTCTTTGCATACAGATCTTGTATATTTGGTGAAGTCACCAAAGTATTTATAGGTGTACTCATCAAAAAATTTAGAGTAAAATTTTTTGGTTACTGATAGAAATGTTTTTTTGTGATGTAACAAAAAGTTATATCATATTTTGTAATACCCAGATATTTTCTTCCGACGAGAAATAAAAATTTAATTATTAATTAAGGCTTTGCATGCCTAAGTTAAGGATTTTCAATTCTAAGACTAACGGTAAAATCCGTTTCTGAAAATAAATTCCAAAAGTCGGTTGAACGACTACTGTATTAGGGTTTTCGCGTCCGATAGAAATTTCGTTCGAAAACTCAAATCGAAAAACCGTCAAACTTTATATTCACTTATTTTGCGATACGAGTAAGTTAGTAAAAATCAGTTTTATTTATTTTTCCGGGCGAAATTTGGACTGTGAAGTCCCGACTTTTTATCGGATTTCGGAAAACGAATTATGCTTTCCGAGTAAGAAATTTATTTCTAATCTAATGGTCGAATTAGATTTCATAAAAAACGTAACCGTCTAGGATTTTAATTTCTCAATTTATAAACGTCGTATTAGACCTGTAAAACGCGATATTTTCGACTTAAAATCCTATCCAAACCGCCACCTATGGGCATGACTCACCTAGTTAGATTTTTATCTACTTTATGTTATAATTCTATCCTAACACCTCATTTCTCTCTTCTCTCTCCCAAGATTGCCCCCCCTCCCCCCTTTCTTTTCTCTCAATTCTCTCTCTCAATCCTCCATTGAAGTGTTCTTCAAGCTTTCAAAAGCTCCACAAGATAGTCATCTACCGATCATTCTTATTTCCGAGTTCATAATCGACAAGGTAAGAGCTTTCTCTCGAGATTGAACCGAACAAAACTTCCTTCCCTCCACTTTGATTTTTTTCGAAAAGTTTGAGGATGATAGCATGATGATTCTATGTTTAATTCATGTTATTAGATGCATAGAATTGGATTTCCATGGTTGGATTGAAGAAGAAATCATCCTCCTAATAATATTGTTATTACCGAAAATTAGAGGATTTAGGGGTTTGATATTTAGTTTGATTTTTTAGATGATTGATTAGTGGATTATTGTTCTATGTATTGATAGATGAATGCATGAATTATTTTAGAATTTTCTAAAAATAAAAATAAAAATGTAAGAGAGAAATAAGTGAGGATTTGATGTAGTATGTGATATGATTTGCATAATATGATGATAGAAATGGTATGTAGTAAGTGTGTAGATGATTATATATTTTAATTGGATTTTTCTAAAAATAAAATAGAAATCGTAAGAGACGAAAACCCGATGATAAGTTGAGATTCGTTAATAATTTGAGTATGTGATTTATGTATTAGTGAATCTTGACAGATGATGAACGATATTGGAAAGTTTGAACAAAATCGGAGAACGTCGAATTTTTGTTAAGAGACGAAGAATCGTCGATAAGTCGAGATTGAATAATGATTTAGGTTTATGATTTGAATATATGTTAATTTTGTTAGTTAATGATCGTAATCGGAAAATTTGAACGAATTCTAAAGAAGTTGAAATATCGGTAAGAGACGAAGAAACGAGTCTAAACGTCGATATAAAAGTCAAGTAAGGAAACTAATCGGATATTAGTATTTAACGTTGATAAACGAACAAGTTTGTAGTTGACGATATTTCAATCCGAGATACAAGATGATATAAGTTATAGTTTATGAACTAGAAGTCGTTGAATGAGATTGATTTGAATTGGAATTTGGTATAGTAAATGATTAGTTGAAAAAGACGAGGAAATGCTCGTCGTGTTTTTAATCGAGAAATATAGAGAAGTTCGTCATGAAAGATTGTGCGTGTTGACTGTCATGAGACTGAAAATTCGTGAGTATAAAGGTGGTTAAACATTAGTCGAACCTAGGAAGTCGTGCGTCGAGATATACGAGCACCTAGGGTTTCACGCGGACTGTTTTGCGATACGTTACGGAAACTGTCATAACTTTCTACTCGCTTAACGAAATCGAGATCCGTAAATTGGAAAATAAACTAGACATCCGTAGCTTTCTTTTGGTATAACTTTCATCTCCTGTTTTGCGGGGATCTGTTCTCTATGAACTCCAGAACCTCTGCTTTGTGCAGAAACTTTTGTAAAGTCTAATTTCTTAAGTTGAATCCTTATTAACTTCATTCCTTGTGAACTTCTAAGTCGTTATAAGTTATCAACTCCCTTTATTAACTGACCTAGGTGTCGAGTAATGAGCCAAGTCAGTTTCTAAACGAGAATTGAACAAGTCTCGTTTCTTGGATAATCAAAAGAATGTAGTTAAGTGCAAAGGCCTAAAAGTCTAAAACGAATTCGATTTCCTTTTTCCTTTACTGTCTCGACCGCTTATTAAAATTTGATTATTTACGTTCAAAGGAGGAAGTCGAGTTTAGAAGACAGGACGGAAGACAGAAGATGGAAGCTTTAGTTGTTCTGTAATCGCCTAAGGTGGGCTTTTCTATATACGAAATAAAATGAGCGATGCTCGAAAATCTTTTATTTATAGCTTTGATAATTGTGTTCTCAAAGTGATAATTAGGGCATGAAATATTTGTTTTATGTGAGTTCTCTTGTTGCCTTTCTGAGTTAGCCGACTGCTATTCAGAATTATTAGTTAGCCGACTGCTAACTAAATCGATCGAACTCTGTGTTAGCCAAAAGGGTGCTTTCCAGGGTTAGTGTACACGGTAGCCATTGTGTGTGGTACTCTGTTGAGGGGTAGCCAGCCATGGTGAGGAACGTGCGCGGAAGAAGAAAAGGCTTCTTCCTCGGCGTTGAAAAGGGCAAGATGAATGTAACAACAGAAAATCTTTGCGCAAAGTGTTTAGAAAAGAGAAAATGTTTAGTAAGCACGGGCCTTTAAAAGAAAAACCCCGTTGCGTTACTGTTAAAGATGCCTGATTAATCTATACTCTTATGAGATGTTTTCGGCAATGTGCCCACTAAGTGCTTTATGTACTTAACCCTGCATATGTTTTTAAATGTGGAGGTTGAGTAACGGACGCGGCGGAGGTTGAGTAGAGTTGTTATAGGAAAGAAGATCAGGGTTTCAGTTCTACGTTTTCCGCTGCAAGCTAGTTCTCGTTAATGTATAACTTTTGGTCTAAGTCTCATACTTTGGACTTAGTTTCTTTTTTAGAACAACTCTGTCGAGCGATCCTTCAAGGTCGACTCTCTTTCTTTTAATAAAGTCTGTTCATAGATATCAGTTATTGTTTAGTTATTGTGTTTATTCATTTATTCCCCTTCTTCCCCGCTTCTTTAATCCAACCCCTAGTCGCACCCCGGCTTTGCCGTCCTTCGGGATTTGGGGCTGTGACATTGTAAACACAAATTTTATGTATTTATATTAAACACAATAAATCGTGTACAAATAAATATTTGAAGATTTGAAGTAAGATGCGGGTTCGATCTCTAGCTTTTATCCTCTGATTCGTCTCTTCCACTTGTTCTTGAACGATCTTCAAGCAGCTTCCGGGATCCTTGGAGATTTAGCCTCCTTGATCTTGATCGGTTTTGATACTTGACTTGATAACGTTAATCCGGAGGGCCGACGCCTTGTTTTTGGAACTCCTTGAACTCCACGAAGAACGCCTTGAATGCCACGAAGAACGCTTTGAATGTTGTAGAGAATTTTCCTACAACTCTTGAGCTCTTCAATATGATTTTTTTTGGTGTCTCTTGACCTCTCCAATCACCCCTAGTTATAGGTGAAAATGTAGTGGACTTGGTGGGCTTTTGGTCTCCAAGACGGGCTTTAGGGCTGAAGTGGCACAATTCTATTGTCTCCTCAATTTTGGTAGTTATCTCCATCAAATCTTTGAGTTAATGACCAAGAAATGACATTTGTCAATTTCTAATTGGTCGAAAATCTCCATCTTTTAAATATCAATTTATATTTATTTAATTTAGGAATTATCTTTAATTAAATTCCTAAAATATAAATAAAATATAAAATTAATTTTTATGCGTCTACAAATGCCCCCTTGAGACTTGTTTGTGGACAATTGTATTTGGGAACGAATAAGTCTCAAGACTTGAAGTTCATTAGATAGTTTAAACTCGTATCAAGGAGTTCTTGAATTTTGAAGTACGAAAATTTAGACTCGTTTCATAGAGTTTTTCAATTTAAATTTTGAATTTATAAATAGTTTAGACTCGTATTTAAGAGTATTTGAATTTCACAACTTTCGTTTCGTATGGCCCAAATTAATTGACGAATGTCAACGTTATTAGCATAAGAAATAATTTAGTATCTCTTTATTTCTTCTTGTCCACACACATACAGGCCCAAACTATCAAAATATCACCCTCGATTTATTGGCCCAATTAACCAAAAGCTAATTTGATTCCAATAAAGCCATTTGATCAAAGCTTATCAGACGTCATCCTTGAGCAGCAAGTTTCTCGATTCCTTTTAGAATTAAGTAGTTACCAAACTTTGGGTTGTCTCCTACTCACGCAAAAATTCTTTTCCTTCTGAAATTCATGTACGTCCCAACCTCAGGCGCATGCCCCTTATAAATATATCCTTCTTCTCATGTTTTCTCTTACTCCAAGTCCTTGTGCATTCGGCTCTTCTCCTACCAATTTTGCTGCAGCAAGGTAAGGATTCTTTTTTTTATGGCCAATTTTCCAGTTCGTCTTAAAGTTCTGATCTTTGTGTTTGTGCCTGTAACTTGTTCGTCGATTTACCTGAAAGATTATCCGCTTTGTCAACGGCGCCTAAATCTGCACCGTAATTATTTTTTATTTTTTTATTTTTTTGCTTTTATCTTGCAGGGGGATACCAGAAGCAGAGAGCTGGCATTTCACATCCTGCTGTGTTGAATTTTTTCCTGTAAGCTTCAACCTTCAAGTCCATCAAACTATGCCCTTCCACACGCTGCACACCACCTGTTCGACGAAACGTCTGAACAGAAAAAAATAGATTTTTTTCTCAACTTTTTTTTTCGAAACTTTAAACGGACCCTTTTTGTAACTTTTTGTAGGGAAGCAGCAGCAAGAAGAAGTCCGAAGATCACAAAGCAAATTCCCAACCTCGTTTGCGTTCAATCCTTCTACTTTTATTCATTTTAGAACGAAAATTCTAAAGCCAATTTTGATCGTTTCTTTTCTTTTATTTGTTTGTTTTTGTTCCTTGCAGTTCCATCATGGTTTACTTCATGGACATTGCCGAGAACAAAAGAACTTATTTACTCATTTTGGATGACAAACGTCAACACTTGGAGAAGGCAACGCGTTTGAGGACGCACAAATCTAGCATCCATGATCAATGGCCGAAATATTCAACTTCGCTTCATACCAACGGATGGTGCCAAGTCACAAAGTGGGAAGATCTCTATCTATTGTTTACTCTCTTTGCTCCACTCATCACCATTCTATGGGCAACTCGGAACCACTACTGACCTTGGGAAGACGCATGATGGCCGAAAAGACTGCATGTGGAGAGTGCAAGAGACCCTTGATGGCCGAAAAGGCTGCATGTGGAGAGCGCACGGGACCCTTGATGGCCGAAAAGGCTGCATGTTGAGAGAGCACGGGACCCTTGATGGCCGAAAAAGGCTGCATGGGGAGAGCGCACGGAGTTTCCTGGAGAAGCACACTTCATAAAAGGCTTTTGGGAGTGGACGGAAGACGTACTTTGCCACTGCAAAGATGACCTTCGAGCGAGCGGACTCTACGATGCTGTTTACGCCTCCCTCTTCACTTATGATCGCAACGTGGAAGTTATTAAAGCCTTCTGCGAGTCTTGGTGCCCGTCCACCAACACTTTACTCACTTCGACCGGGGAGCTTTCAATTTCACTTTGGGATCTGCATTACCTGTCCGGACTTTCTATAGACGGCATGCTTTATGACAAGGTGGTTCTATCCGCGGAGGAGATGTTCGAGAGAGGATTCGCTATCCGTCCGAGTTGCAAGCACTTGCTTTACGGCTACCACATACTTCGGAAGAAGACGAGAGCTCCCACCACTTCAGTTTCTGTTGATGAATGGATCCGATTTTGGTTCAAGGACAACTTCAGACATCCAAGGCCTCCAACTCGAAAAGAGTCTAAGAGGAAGACGCTGATGCGTCTTCGACTTTTGGGCCGTTTGGCCCTATTTTTCATATATTTTTTGTGTCATTAGAGTCTGTCCAGGGGAAGGAAACTGTTGTTCGAAGGAAGGAAGCTCAGTCCAGGTCAAACATTGGAAAGGTGGTCAGAATGAGCAGAACTGGATGCGAATCCAGTCGGTTGCAAGGACTACGCAAAGGAGTATGCAAAGCAGGAGATGAATTGAAGCAAGAGACGAGGTTGAAAGGAGGATTCCATGTGAACCCTGAAACTAAGTTGCTGTTCATCATTCGCATTCGTGGTATTAACGCAATGCACCCAACAACAAAGAAGAATCTTGCAGCTGTTGTGCCTACGAGGAATCCAATCATGAAGCATGCAACCAGTTTGACCACTACAAAGATTTCCAGTCTGTCGTCAAAGCTCAAGAAGGAAAGCCGCGTGGAGAAGATACGCCCAACATCTGCCGAGCATCCATGAAAGGAAGGATTTGGAGGTCAGCGCCCTACCCTAAATAAACAAATCAATCGGAGATCGCCAATCATCAATCCAGCCAATCGCAGATATTCAGAATCTCGCTCAACATGGTAACTGCCAATCATGCCATTTCAAGCTACCCGCCTAGGGTTTTGCTCGCTGCCACTACAACTATAAAAGTCCAGCCAAAGCGGCTGGCATAATGGTGGGAGAATTTATCAGTTTAAAGTTCTTAGTCCGAAGAAAACACTTTTATATTTTCTGTTCAAAACAATCTTTATCTGCTTTTAGTTACATTCCGCTGCGAAGAACAAATCCAAGGTTGTTGCCTTAGGTATTTTTAATCCGAGTAATTTCATATTTTCTTTTATTAATGTGTTCTTTTCGCTTATCATTATATATTTAATTATGTATGAGTAGTTTAGTTGGTGAGATTTGGGTATGGGAAATGATTGACTGTTGATATGTGAAATATTCATGAGGCACTTGTGCCATCGGTTGAGTTCAGTAGTTCCGGAAGGATTGGAGCAGAACTCATGGGCAGTTCTAACCTAACGGGTGATCTCCGTTTGGTTGGAGTTGTACCATGTCAAGCAAAGGCAGGGCATGACAAACGGCAGCGTTCGATGTGCCCAGGACCGAGTAGCTAAGCAGCACCTGGCATGGTGCTGTAGATCTGGATGGTGAGGATTGGACAAGGGGATACTGCGTCCTTCTTCAGTCTTGGACTTCTCTAACAATCACCCATCAACTGTGACGAGGCATCAAGCCATGGTTATCGACCAAAGAACTCATCTCGCGTATCGTAGGCATTGCAATGACCGGTTGGACGTGGTCCCGGAAATGAGTATCCCGCGAGTGATGTTTACTCTGTAGGTGCGGACATGGGAAGTTTGGAAGAGAAGGTTGGTGAGGGTCATACTTGGAGAGATCGGGTATGACTACTATCTAAGGAGGAGTGAAGCACGGCCTTGTGACCGGGATGAAGCGTGACCTTCGGACTAGGACGACAACAAGGGATTCAACCATCCCAAGTGTGGAGTATGAACTCTTGAAACGCCCCAATGTCTTTGGGCCACGCCTTGAGTTTATACGAAGCATGGATGGATTCTTAGTGTGCCCATGACCGAATTAACATGTCAACAATGATCATGACCTACCCCAAATCTTACCCCCTTTTATATTTGATTTCCGTCTATTTTATTGTGCAGATACACAGATTGAGATCGTGACAACTCGATTTGTATACTGAAGAGTAAGGTGGTTCATCACTCTCCGTGGGATTGACCCTAGCTTGCCGCTAAGACTAACTAGTTCGGTAGTGGGCATAGGAGCGTGTACTGTCCGTCTGGGGCATACACAGGTATTTTGATCGTACCATACGACGGGTGCATGTCAAAATTGGCGCTGTTGCCGGGGAGTGACGCGCAACAATTTTAGTCTTCTCATTCCATCTTCCACTATTGGTGTATGCGTGGAACTCGTCGAGTACAGAGAGCATTAACTTTTGATCCAGATATTGAACGAACTGAACGACGACTACGCGCACTTGCACGGATAGCGAGACGCGACGCTATGGTTGACCAACCACAGCCACAGCAGACCCTCAAGCAGTTGGCTTACCCAACTAATCTGAATCTCAGGCCGAACGGGATCACCTTACCGACAAATCCTTTCGCGCCTGAGCGGTTTGACTTGAAACCTGCATTAATACAGGTCTTACCGAAATTTAATGGATATCCAGGAGACGACCCGCATACCCATCTCCAGGACTTCGAAATGACAGTGATGCATCAGTCCAATGAGAATCAGCAAGAATATGTGAAACTGGTTCTTTTTCCGTTCTCATTAGTGGACAGCGCAAGGAGATGGTTGTACAATCTACCGCAAGGAAGCGTTACCACTTGGGCAGAAATGCAGCAGAGTTTCTTGGAAGAATTTTTTCCAGCCACAAGAGTTGAAAGGATGCGATGGGACATCCGAAACATTAAGCAAGATGGACTGGAAACTTTTTATGAGTATTGGACTCGTTTCAAACAGTTGTTAAGCAACTGTCCTCACCACCAGATCACTCCAAAAGATCAAGTGGAAAGCTTCGTAAAGGGCATGCGGAGGAGTGATCGAGGACTGGTATTGGCTGCATGCAACGGATCACTGCTGAGCAAAACACCTCAAGAGATTTTTAAACTCTTGGGAACAATGGCAGAAGAATCCAGAGATGATGGACATGAAAGAAGCAGAGAGATACCAGAGAGAGGAGAGGAAAAAGATAAGCTGACAAATCTGGAAAAGGAGATGAAGGAAATAAAGACATTGCTGAGTGGTCTGACCATGCAGAAGAAGGTCAGACAGTGTGGCCTATGCGATGCAGTGGGGCATCAATCTGAAAATTTCCCTAACTTTGGTGAAGATATAATAGACGTAAATGCCATGGGGGGAAATGAAGGATTTCAGAGGAAACATGACCCGTTTTCAAATACGTATAACAGAGGATGGAGGGATCATCCTAACTTTAGATGGAAACAGGATGGTCAACCACAACAGAACGGTGCAGGTCTACCAGGATCATCTCAATCATTTGCCCAGCACCAACAACAAGGACAATATCAGGGAGGCCCACCACAACAACAACACTACCAGCCACAATAGCAGCAGGTGTATCAATCCACCTCATCAGAGGAGAGCACCATGGGAAGAGGCCATGGAGAGCATGGCTAAGGAAAGTGAGAAGTTCCGCAATAAAATCCGAGCTGGTATGAATCAAACCAACGTGCAGATTGGTCATCTGGCAAAGGCATTGGCAAAAGTAGAAGAAAATACAGGGAAACTTCCATCTCAAGGGATCAATCACAAGGAACAGGCACAAGTAATAATCACATAGGTAGATGATGAGCAGTCTGAAAAAAAAATTGGCAGAAGCAGAAGTTAACAGGCAAAGAGAGGAGGGAACCAACAACAGAACTTCAGGAGAAATAGGTGGTGATGAGCAGACCGAACCCCCTTATCCGGGTAGACTTCGACAGAAAGCCAAAGAGAAAGAGGCTAATGATATGATGAAAATCTTTCGGAAGTTGGAACTTAGCCTACCCCTACTGGAAGCAATTAAGCAAATCCCAAAGTATGCCAAGTTCCTTAAAGATCTTTACTCTAGGAAGGTGAAGATTGATGAGGATGTTCGATATGTCATGGGAGAGAGTGTGTCAGCCATCATACAGCAGAAACTGCCACCGAAGAAGAAAGACCCAAGGATGTTCACTATCCCTTGCAACATCGCATGAAGGAACATGGACAAAGCCATGATGGACTTGGGGGCATCTATAAACGTTATGCCCCTGGCTGTTTTCAACAGGCTCAACTTGGGGGAACTACAGAACACTCGAGTTGTCATACAACTAGCAGACAGGTCAAACGCTTACCCAGAGGGAGTGATCGAAGATGTGCTTATCAAAGTAGGAGAGCTGATTTTTCCTGCTGACTTCTACGTGTTGGATACCGATTTGGAAGCAAAGGAGAACTCCATCCTGTTAGGCAGACCATTCATGATGACTGCAGGAACTAAATTGGACATGAAGTCTGGAATTCTATCGTGTGAATTCGATGGTGTAGTGGAAGAATTCAGCATTTATGAAGCCATGAGACGGAAGCCCGATTTAGAATCTGTAGAGATGATTGACATATTCGAACCATTGGTACAAGAGCAAAACCTGTCATTCAGCTCAAGTGACATCACAGAAAGGGTTATACAAGCCGGTCTTACTGATCGAGAAGCTGTACAAATGGAGGACCTCGAGATGAAGGAGACCATCATGGAGTTGTATTCTTTAAAGGAAAGCACCTTGGAAGCAGCAGTGGAAGTTGACAGGAAGATTAAAAATATTATCTTGGAAGTGTACTCCATCGGAGGATCAGGGCAGGGCAAACCGGAGTTGTTCTCTCAGTATGGGGAACACGAGAAGCTGATGCCCTCGATTGTGAAAGCCCCAGTCTTGGAATTAAAAAAGCTGCCGAAGCACTTGCAATATGCTTACTTGGGACCGGAGGAAACTCTTCCAGTGATTATCAGTTCTAATCTAACCTTGGTGCAGGAAGAAAGACTGGTCAGAGTATTGAGAGAGAACAAGGAAGCCATTGGTTGGACCCTGGCATATATAAAGGGTATCAGTCCAACAGAGTGTATGCATCATATATACTTGGAGGAAGGAGCACGACCAGTACGGGATTCGCAAAGGAAAATGAATCCTATTATGAAAGAGGTGGTACTCAAGGAGATCCTAAAGCTTTTGGAGTTGGGTATAATCTACCCTATATCCGACAGTCAATAAGTCAGCCCGGTTCACGTCGTACCGAAGAAATCTGGAGTACAGGTTGTGGAGAATGACAAAGGCGAGCTTGTTCCAACAAGGCTACAAACTGGGTGGCGAGTCTGTATAGACTACCGGAAGCTGAACATGGTCACACGGAAGGACCATTTTCCATTGCCCTTTATCGACCAAATGCTGGAACGACTAGCTGGTAATGCCTATTACTGTTTCCTGGATGGATATTCAGAATATATGCAAATATTCATAGCTCAAGAAGATCAAGAAAAGACCACGTTCACTTGTGTGTACGGGACGTTCGCATACCGAAGAATGCCATTTGGTCTTTGTAATGCACCCGGAACCTTTCAACGGTGCATGATGAGCATTTTTCAGATTTGTTGGAAAATTGCATAGAGGTGTTTATGGATGATTTCACGGTATATGGTGATTCGTTCGACACATGCCTTAATCATTTGGAGCTAGTACTGAAAAGATGCGTGGAGAAAAGCCTGGTACTCAATTATGAGAAATGCCATTTTATGGTGAAAGAAGGCATCGTACTGGGCCATGTCATATCGAAGAGGGGTATCGAAGTGGACAAGGCAAAAATCGATTCCATTGCCAAGTTGCCATATCCAACTACGGTCAAGCACATACGGGCATTTCTTGGTCACGCAGGGTTCTACCGCAGATTTATAAAGGATTTCGCAAAGGTTGCTCAACCTATGACCCATTTGTTGCAACAAGATGTACAGTTCGACTTTGATGACGACTGTAAGGAGGCATTTCTGAATCTACGGGATAAATTGGTATCAGCCCCTATTATTCAACCACCAGATTGGGAGATACCATTCGAAATCATGTGTGATGCCAGCAATTACGCGGTTGGAGCAGTACTGGGGCAGAAGAGAGGTAAGGAAAGCCACGTTATATACTACGCCTCGAAGACTTTGAATCCAGCTCAGTGTAGCTACACCACGACTGAGAAGGAATTGTTGGCAGTGGTTTTTGCAATCGAGAAGTTCAGATCATACCTTCTGGGCACAAAAGCGATCATTTACACTGATCATGCCGCTTTGAAATACCTCATGGCGAAGAAAGAATCAAAACCACGACTTATCCAGTGGATATTGCTTCTCCAAGAGTTCGACTTGGAAATAAGAGATAAGAAGGGAGCAGCCCATCTAGTAGCTGATTATCTAAGCAGGCTACAAATGGGAAAAGATGATGGCGAACCAATAGAGGACGTTTTCCCGGATGAGAAGCTATACGCCATACGCGATCATATGGAGGTGGAGACTCTGTATGCTCTAATCGAGAAGGAGCCTTGGTCTGCAGACATAGCAAATTATCTTTTCACCAAGGAAGTGCCACCAGGGAAGACCAAGTTCGAGAGACAGAAATTGGTAACACAGGCTCGCTCTTATTTTTGGGAAGCACCGCATTTATGGAAGATTGGTACAGATCAAATCATACGGAGGTGCGTTCCAGAGTTTGAACATGCTCAGATATTAGAAATGTGCCATAGCACGGCATGTAGTGGCCATTTCGGTGGAAGGAGAACAGCGTAAAGAATACTGGAAAGTGGATTCTATTGGCCTACCATCTTTGCTGATGCCAAGAAATGGGTACAGGGATGCCTGAAGTGTCAGATGGTAGGGGGTATTACCGCAAGAGATGAAATGCCTCAGATGCCTATTATGCCTGTGGAAATCTTCGATGTATGGGGAATCGATTTTATAGGACCACTCCCTAAGTCAGGGAATTATGAATACATTTTGGTGGCAGTCGACTACATATCCAAATGGGTCGAGGCAAAGGCTACAACCAGTAATGATGCTCATACGGTGGCTGAATTTTTGAGAGAGCAGGTGTTTAGTAGATTCGGAGTTCCAAAAATCCTCATCAGCGACCAAGGATCTCATTTCTGCAATTCCATCATTAGAGCACTAACCAAAAAAATGGGGGTGAAACATAAAGTCACGACTGCATATCACCCTCAGGCCAATGGGCAGGCTGAAATTTCTAACAGGGAGATCAAAGGCATATTGGAGAAGGTGGTTCATCCCAATCGTAAGGATTGGAGTAATTATCTGGGAGATGCGTTATGGGCATACCGCACTGCCTACAAAACTCCGATTGGCATGTCACCATTCAGGCTTATGTTCGGAAAAAGATGCCACTTACCAGTAGAAGTGGAACACAAGGCTTACTGGGCGATCAAGAGAATCAATTTCAGTATGACTAGGGCTGGAGAAGAAAGGAAGTTGCAAATGAATGAATTGGAGGAACTTCGGTTGGAGTCATATGACAATGCAGTTTTGTACAAGGAAAGAACAAGGAGAATCCACGATGCCAAGCTTAGGAAGAAGGAATTCTGGTCTGGCCAAAAGGTGTTGTTATTCAACTCTCGATTTAAGTTGATGAGTGGGAAGCATAAATCAAAATGGGGAGGACCATACATCGTGAAGGAGTTATTCCCTAATGGAAGTGTCGAAGTTTATGACTTGAATAGAAAGGATACTTTTGTGGTGAACGGTCATCGTTTGAAATCGTACTTCGATTATTCAGAGTTGAAGAAGACCAAGGAGAAATGCTCTTTATTGGATCCTATTTATCAGTAAGAGCAGAAGCTGGAAGTCGAGCTCAAGACATTAAACAAGAGCGTTGACTGGGAGGCAACCCAGGAGTGGTCGTCGGTAAGACTACAACCGCTTTCTCTTTAATTAGTTTTTAATTAGTTGTCTTGAGTAAGTGAGTATTTGGCTAAGTTAGAACTGGAGAATGTGGGCCAAGTTTGTTTCTAAAAGTCTATCTTGGAGTTCGAACCCACTTTGCAATGCAAAGTGTGTAGGTGGAGGACCGGGGTAGATTGTGAGCCCACTTTGCGATGCAAAGTGTGTAGGTGGCAGACCGGTGTGTGGAATGGAGACGGTCTAACCAAGGAGTGACGTGGAGGCGCATCTGACAAGGACGGCTGGTATAATTGCGGCGCTTGGGATTTCGCACGAAATTTGAATTTCAAAATTTGGTAATGATTTTATTCCCTTGATTGTTTCGACTTCCCATAACTGTCACTTCGCCTCTACATCAGTCAGAAAGAGAAAACCCTCCTCCATTAACCCTCACAACCTCCACAACCGCCCTACACTCAGCCACTTCCTCCACTCCGCCATAACCGTCGCCCACAATCTGCCATTTAAGCACAGAAACCCAGTTCTCATCCCACATACTTCACCAACCTCGCCGTTTTTCTGAAAACCCTAAAATTTCAACCGTTACCATGGTCAGAATCAAGAAAACCGCTCACAAAAGAACCAACAAAGGCGTCGCCGGCCCCAGTACTCAAACCAAGAGCCCAACCGCTACAAAATCTGTACCGGTGGGGGAGAAGAGGAAAACTCGCAGCACCACATCGGAGGAAACTCCAGTGCACAGTTCAAAAAAGACCACACCTACTCGGGGGGTGGACGAAGAGGAACAGGAAAGGATTCCCTCACCGGAGAAGCCAGCCACCGGAGAAGGAGGCGTTGCGGGTGACCAGGAGCAAGTACAGGTCGAGGAAGAACCAGATGTCCAACCGCCTAGGAAGAAAGAGAAGAAGAAGCCTGCGGTCAAGGGCACCACTACTGCAGCAGCAGCGAAGAAGAAAACCACCGGAAAGAAAGCAGCTAGCCCTCCACCAAAGGCGCCTACTCCAGTTCCCAGTTCTTCCCGTTCTCAATCTCAATCGAAGAAGGGTGGTCTGACCGCTTCTGACCACGAGGAGAAGGAACGAGAGGAGGAGGCAGAGAAGAGCATTCCAGTGCGGGCCCAGAAGGATGTCACCCCACAGAGTAAGGAAAAAGGGGTGGGAGCAAAGAGGAAGCTTGAAACCTCGAAACCTCCCCTATCGCAGAAGTCCAAACAGAGCAAATTAGGGAGCAAAGTGGGTACTACGAGCACGGTGAGGAGGGTTACAGCTGAGGAAAAAGGGAAGAAGAAGGAAGGAGAAAAAGAAGGAGAAGCGAAGGAGATCGAAGAGGAAGAAATAAAGAGAGTGGAGATCATCGACAGCTCTAACTCGGGGGAGATTCAAGCACCTATGAAGTCTACACCCAGTGTCACCGCCACGAAATCAGGAGCCAAGAAGAAAGGCGTGCTACGACCTGCAACATCTGGAGCAACCATACCACTAGACAGCCAGCGGTATGCCATCTTGCAAAACAGGGAGATCCTCCCTTGGTACTACCTGTTGACAGAAAGCTTGGAAGCCTTTGGTATCAAAGAGAGGGTGGAGGGATACTTCAAGGGTATCGGCTGGGGAAAGGTGTTGGAATGGAATTACCCTGCGTTCAAGAAGCTATCGGAAGAATTCATGGGGACAGTGGAATTCAAACCCCGCGGCAAATACGGCATCGAGACTTCGGGCACCCTGCACTTTCAACTGAGGGGCAGGATGTTCCCTCTCTCTATCAATGAGTTGAACATCCAACTCGGAGTACTCGAGCCGCGGGAGGTGTATGAGGAAGAGTATAAGGAGGCAGAGACGGTGGCCTTGGATGAATGGAAGTCTCAGATTGACCACTACTGGTCAATCATCTCCATCAGGGATAGCTATGTGAAGAATAGCAGCAAGTCCAATGAGATCAGAGATCCAGCGCTACATATTTGCCATAGGTGGTTGGCTTACAACATCTACGGGCGGTTGGAGGGGTCTAACGTGGTGACTTAGCAGGAGCTGTTCATTTTATGGTGCATGATGGAGAAGAGGCGGGTGAACTTTGGGTTCGTAGCAGCGCAGCAGTTTCAGTTTGGCGTGACCCACCACAACAAGTTCCTCTCACTCTGCCCTTTGGCGATGATTCTTGCAAAGAATCTCACCAATTTCGACTTGGAGAAGCCAGATGATCTCGCAGCTGCTGATACAAGGTTTCTGGACCAAGAGCGCTTCGTGAGGTGGAGAATTGTTGAGGTGGACGAGCATGGAAATTACTCGCTGGTTCATCCAGAAGGCACAGCAGGCAGAGCAGAACCGAGCAAGGCGAAGGAGCAGGCGGTTCCGCGCCGCTCGAACAGCGAGATGGTGGCTATACTGGCAGAGTTGAAGGAGCTACGTGCAGAAGTAGCGATGTTGAAGGCGGAGATGACGGCAATCCACACCAACATGAAGAAGAGCTTTGAGAAGTTGATGGCAAAAGCGGACGGGGAGGAGGAAGATGCCTCCGACCAAAACGAATAAGTTTCCTTTCCCCTATCTTTAGTTTAGGTTTTTTTTTCTTTTTTGTTCTTTTCGTTTCTGTTTTTCTTTTATGTTTTGTGTCAGTTGGAGTCTAGTGTACATTGAGTCTTGAATCTGTGTGTGCGCATGATATATGGATCAGGGAAGGTGTGCATGTTATTTGGTTTGACTGGTTTGAATGGTATGCTGAGCATGCATTACATGTATAGCAGTAGAAGGAATGCAGAAATCCACACCTGTGAGAATTGAGCCTAATTGTTTCTATCTTTTGTGTGTTCATGCTGCTTAGTAATCCTAGAATTTGTTAGTGAATTTTAGCTGGTGGTGTAGATTAAAAGATAAGGGCAGTTTATTTATGATTAGAAACCCCAGAATTTTTCATGCTAAACACTATGATCCATTGCTAACCACTTTGAGCCAAAATGATTTTTTCTTTCATAAGCCCTTGTAATGATATTTGACTAAGAGTGCATCTCCCGCACCATACAAGATAAGAAGGGTACATAGCTGCCCTAAGAATCAAAAGTGAAAGAAGGGTAATAAGAGAAAAAAAAAGGTGGGTGGTCAATGTTTAAGAAGAGGGGCAGAAATGAAAAGAATGAAAATTCTAAGTACGATCAAAGATCAATGCGTGCCTAAGAAAAGAATACCCCAAAGAAAGAAAGCAGTATGAGGATTAGTGGGAGCACTTATATTAAAAGAGCAGCCCATGTGGCTAGGATCAAGTTTTAACCCACTATCCAGAAAATTCTCACCCTGCTCCGTATGCCCCATTACAGCCAAATAAAGACCTTTTGATAATTTGCACCAGATTAACTAATAGCCATAAATCCTCGAACAAGCTAATAGGAAAGCTAACGCAGCATGAAATGAGAGTAAACACTAGCCGAACACTTGAGTGGGTGTGAGGAAAACTGCTAATACGATCATGTGGTGTAATTGCTCAATGGGTTGTGGAATGTAACAAGTGGATACATGCATGCACAAACTGATTCATTTGATTGCACACTTTCGTGTCTTGTAGTTTTATTTCTTTCTTTTTCGTTCATCTTTTTTCTTGGTGTCTTTGTGAATCCACCAACATACTTGAGGGCAAGTATGGTTTAAGTGTGTAGGTGTGATGCGTCTTCGACTTTTGGGCTGTTTGGCCCCATTTTTCATGTCTTTTTTGTGTCATTAGAGTCTGTCCAGGGGAAGGAAACTGTTGTTCGAAGGAAGGAAACTCAGTCCAGGTCAAACAGAGGAAAAGTGGTCAGAATGAGCAGAACTGGATACGAATCCAGTCGATTGCAAGGACTACGCAAAGGAGTATGCAAAGCAGGAGATGAATTGAAGCAAGAGACGAGGTTGAAAGGAGGATTCCATGTGAACCCTGAAGCTAAGTTGTTGTTCATCATTCGCATTCGTGGTATTAACGCAATGCACCCAACAACAAAGAAAAATCTTGCAGTTGCTGTGCCTACGAGGAATCCAATCATGAAGCATGCAACCAGTTTAACTACTACAAAGATTTCCAGTCCGTCGTCAAAGCTCAAGAAGGAAAGCCGCGTGGAGAAGATATGCCCAACATCTGCCGAGCATCCATGAAAGGAAGGATTTGGAGGTCAGCGCCCTACCCTAAATAAACAAATCAATCGGATATCGCCAATCATCAATCCAGCCAATCGCAGATATTCAGAATCTCGCTCAACATGAAAACTGCCAATCATGCCATTCAAGCTACCCGCCTAGGGTTTTGCTCGCTACCACTATAGCTATAAAAGTCCAGCCAAAGCGGCTGACACAATGGTGGGAGAATTTATCAGTTTACAATTCTTAGTCCGAAGAAAACACTTTTATATTTTCTGTTCAAAACAATCTTTATCTGCTTTTAGTTACATTCCGCTGCGAAGAACAAATCCAAGGCTGTTGCCTTAGGTATTTTTAATCCGAGTAATTTCATATTTTCTTTTATTAATGTGTTCTTTTCGCTTATCATTATATATTTAATTATGTGTGAGTAGTTTAGTTGGTGAGATTTGGGTATGGGAAATGATTGACTGTTGACATGTGAAATATTCGTGAGGCACTTGTGCCATCGGTTGAGTTCAGTAGTTCTGGAAGGACTGGAGCAGAACTCATGGGCAGTTCTAACCTAACGGATGATCTCCGTTTGGTTGGAGTTGTACCATGTCAAGCAAAGGCAGGGCATGACAAACGGCAGCGTTCGATGTGCCCAGGACCGAGTAGCTAAGCAGCACCTGGCATGGTGCTGTAGATCTGGATGGTGAGGATTGGACAAGGGGATATTGCGTCCTTCTTTAGTCTTGGGCTTCTCTAACAATCACCCATCAGCTGTGACGAGGCATCAAGCCATGGTTATCGACCAAAGGACTCATCTCGCGTATCGTAGGCATTGCAATGACTGGTTGGACGTGGTCCCGGAAATGAGTATCCCGCGAGTGATGTTTACTCTGTAGGTGCGGACATGGGAAGTTTGGAAGAGAAGGTTGGTGAGGGTCATACTTGGAGAGATCGGGTATGACTACTATCTAAGAAGGAGTGAAGCACGACCTTGTGACCGGGGTGAAGCGTGACTTTCGGACCTGGACGACAACAAGGGATTCAACCATCCCAAGTGTGGAGTATAAACTCTTGAAACGCCCCAATGTCTTTGGGCCACGCCTTGAGTTTATACGAAGCATGGACGGATTCTTAGTGTGCCCATGACCGAATTAACATGTCAACAATGATCATGACCTGCTCCAAATCTTACCCCCTTTTATATTTGATTTCCGTCTATTTTATTGTGCAGATACACAGATTGAGATCGTGACAACTCGATTTGTATACCGAAGAGTAAGGTGGTTCATCACTCTCCGTGGGATTGACCCTAGCTTGCTGCTAAGACTAACTAGTCCGGTAGTGGGCATTGGAGCGTGTACTGTCCGTCTGGGGCATACACAGGTATTTTGATCGTACCATACGATGGGTGCGTGTCAGACGCGTCCTAAGGTAACTCACAATTTAAATGGGAAGCTTGAAAGGCATGTGGCGTGGACTTTTACTCACAAGGCCCCATTCATGGACATAGGCGCTAAAGATCACCAAATGGAGAAAGCTTATTTGGCGGCCTACCTTGCTTGTTGGTTGAGCACTTTCGCTCTTCCTGAAGATGACGCAATGTAATTTGGCCGAGTACTTTCAAGATGACGAGCACCATGGCGAATAGGAACAAGGTTTCACTAGTTGTCCCTGTCTTGACGAGCATCTATAAGGGTCTTAACAAGATCTCAAAACTTCATGACCTTACTCAAATCGATGCAGTCTTTCCCATTCAGTTCGTATATGGTTGGTTGGCGTTTTACTTCAAGACTCACTTCCCTCTTGATGACAAGGTGCGCGCGCCTCAAATGGTTCAATTCTTGGGCGAAGGAGGAGCAAGGAACTACAATATGGAAGATGCACGGAAGCGGATCTACAAGTATGATCAAATTGCTTGGAATTCCACCATGATCGAGAACAAAGAAGTTACTCCATACAAAGATGACAAGAAAGTAAACGAAGTCGATCGTCGCTTCTTTATGGCCATCCGCTCCAACTACTTGACTTGGCGACTTGGTGAAGAATTTATTGTTGAGCCTTATAGTCAGCATCGTTTTGGCCGTCAGTTTGGATATTATCAGCTTCCTCCCGGCATCCTCAAGAAAGATGTTCATAGAGCTAACTTGGATGATGGCATTCAATTTTGGCGGGCTTGTGTGCTTGAAGACTCCCAAGCTGGGGCTATGATCCCGAGCTCGCTTCAAAATCCTAAGAAGCTCACTTCGCCTGGATACAAGAATTGGTGGCACGAAGTCTATGGAGAGTTTGTTGAGAAGAAATTTAAGACCTCGGCCCAATTTCAAGAACATGATGCTTCCAAAGAATGTGAAAAAAATGTACAAGTTGTATTACAAGTGAGCGAGGAGAAAACAACTTCGATTCCGTTGAAAGGTTCAAGAAAAAGAAGAACATCTTTGGACGAATCCTCTAATGGAAAGCGAAGATCATCATCAAATCACTTGGATGGTTCTCTTAGCAACAATGCAAATCCTCGTTGGCAAAGTCATGTCAGTCTGCCTAAGGAAGCTTCTTGCGAAAATAGTATCGATCGTAGACGCAAAGCTACTCTTGTGGTTTCACTTCTCCATTTTTACTTTCCTCTTTTTCATGTAAGTAGTTATTTCTAACAAACTTTTGTTTTATCTGTTTTATAGTTAGAGAAAGTCCTTGGCATTGATAATCTTGAAGACTCTCAAAGCTGTCATCCATCTTGCGGGTCAAGTCAGTCACTTGGGACGCACCATTCCAACAGGCAAATTCCACCAATCGAAACTAAGTCTGAGTTCAATAGTACCGCTCTCTTTGCCGATCGATGTAAGAGACTTTTGCAAGAGTTTTGGGGCGATCTTCAAGCCATGATAGCAAGAATTTCGGTTGATGACTTGTCATCCATAGAGGATGAAATTCGCAAGGGAATGTCATGCATGCAGAAGTATTCTTATGGCTTTGATATATCTCATCTTGAAGAGAGCTTGAACACACTTTTTGATAAGGCTGGTAACTATGACAAAGCCTGATCGACCTCTCATAACTTTGAAGGATCTGCTGCACAACGCTTGAAAGAAGCCCAAAAGAAGTTCCATGATGCAAGTGAAGAGGCAAAGGAACAAGCTGCTCAAGTCGACTCCATGAAGGAAGAGGTTGCTAAGCTATCATCGAAGATGAAGCAACTCCAAGGCACACTCCAAATTACCCAAAACAAAGTGCTTGGATTCAAAGAAGAACTTGACAAACTTATGGATGCACCTTTAGTGAATGATGAAGTGTTGAAGAACTTGAAGGACTCGAAGGAACTTTTGGAGGCCGCTCAACAATCATTGAAGGACCAAAAGCCCTTTGCTTAGGCATAGTTTTCCTTTTTGTTTCGTACTTTGTTTTACTTCTTTTCTCTTTTTGCTGCATTTTTTATAAACACTTTTATGCAATGAAGTATTTGTTTCTTTTTTCCTCTTGCTTCTCGTCATTCATGGATGTCGTCTTTTTATCTTGAATACTTGCTTCAATTTTGAATTTCAATTACTTGCATCCATCCAATTTAAAGGAAGACACAAAGCATGATTGACTTAAAAGCATGACTGAACTTAGAATCTATCCAAGCTGCCTACGTACCTCTTTATATAAAAAGGATCAAGTCAAAACGTAGTTCAAGAAATAAAACTAACTTGAGTTTTAAGGGGAGGGGGGGGAGAAGCCGTACACAGTTTATACTCATGCGGGCCAGGAGTGACTATTTATTTAACCACTATATAGACAAAGTGGAGTAAATAACAGTTTAACCACATAACTTTACCTTTTGGTGGGATAATTAAGTTTAGCCACATTAACTTAACTCTTGGTGGAGAAGTTAGCAGTTTAACCATGTACACTTTCATTGGTGGGTGCCTTTACATAGTTTATACTCATACGGGCCAGGAGTAACATGCAGTTTAAGCTCGTGCGTCATGGAGCAGACTTCTTTCTCTTTCTTGGCTTTTCTCCTTTTCGATTTTTTTTTTTTGTTTTTTTTTGTTTTTTTGTTTTTTATATATATATATATTTTTACACAGGTAGCACTCCAATCTTCAAGGATAGTAGCGCTTTAAGAACTTCCCATTAATCGGACCAACTCTCACACGTTCTTCATCAATCAACTTGTATGCACTGTTGGTGTAAACTTTGGTGACGACATAAGGCCCGTCCCATCTAGAGACGAATTTGTTTCCAACACGATGAGTGGTGATGATCGGCCTTCTCACAGCTAGCACTAAGTCTCCAACTTGAAAAGAACGCAACCGCACATTCTTATTGAAAGACTTTGAGAGGCGAGCTTGATAGCATTCCAATCTTTGTTGAGCCTCCAATCGTTTTTCATCCAAGGCTTCCAGCTCCTCAAGCCGTAGGTGAGCATTCTCTTCTTCAGTTAAGCCCTCTTGGATAGCAATCCTTAGCGATGGAATTTGTTGCTCGAGAGGATTCACCGCTTCTACACCATACACCAAGGAATACGGGGTCGCTTGTGTCAGAGTTCTATAAGTCATTCTATAAGCCCACAATGCTTCTCCGATCTTCTCATGCCAGTCACGCTTCGTCTTTGCGACAACCTTCTTCAACAAATTGCACAAAGTCTTGTTAAAAGCCTCGGCCAATCCATTAGCCGGCGCGTTGTACATGGATGACTTCCTCTGCTTAAACCTAAACTTCTCACATAACTTGTCAATGAAGGAATTGCTAAAATTCTTTCCATTGTCAGTAATGATGTATCAAGGGATGCCATGACGATAAATGATATGACCTTTGATGAAATCAGCAACATTCTCCTTCTTCACTTCCTTCAAAGGTATTGCTTCGGCCCACTTGGAGAAGTAATCCGTTGCAGCCAAGATGTATAAATGCCCCTTTGATGATTTCGTCAAAGGTCCAACGACATCCATGTCCCAAGCATCAAAAGGCCAAGACGCGACCGTGGGGTGTAGCGGCTCGGGTGGTTGATGAATTAGATTTGCATGAAACTGACAAGGCTTACACCTTCGAGCATATTCCATGTAGTCGTTTACCATGGTTGGCCAATAATAGCCCATCCTCTTGATTCAAAAGTGCAACTTTGGGCCAGATTGATGAGCACCGCAAATCCCGGAATGTGCCTCTTCCATGGCTTTTGCAGCTTCTTCCTTTCCCAAACATCTCAAGAAAATTCCGTCAAACGAGCGCCTATAGAGCGTGCCTTTGAAGTATATAAAGCGAGCAGCACGACGACGAATATCTATTCTTCTATGTGGATCACTTGACAACTTCTCATACTTCAAGTAGTCAACAAACACTTGACGCCAATCTTTTTCTTCTATTTTGAAGACTTCTACGACATTACTTTCGTCATCTTCACAATCTTCCTTTTCATCCTAAAAATAGGTGGAACAACCCATTTTTGGCAAATTGGTACAGAAATCTTTTCCTCGGACATAGCTATTGTAGAAGCGAGTTTAGCCAATGCGTCAGCTTGCTTATTTTCACTTCTTGGAACATGCCCAAGTTCCACATCTCCAAGCCATGCGATGATGCGTTGAGCGTACTCGACATATGGCAGCAACTCTAGCTTTTTTACTTCATACAGTCCAAGTATTTGGTTTACCACTAACTTGGAATCTCCATAAACCTTCATATGCAACCTCTTTTTATCCACAGCTATCTCTAAACCAAGGATCAATGCTTGATACTCCGCTACATTATTGGAGCAATTTTCAGTCAAAGTGAAAGAATAGGGCAACACTTCCTTTTCGGGTGTAACAAATACAACTCTGGCTCCGGCTCCCTCTCTATGAGATGCCCCATCAAAATACATAATCCAAGGAGGGCAAACATCAATCAACAACACGTCTTCATTAGGGAGATTATCAGTTAACTCCCACTCAGCCGGTAGTGGATGATCAACCAAGAAATCCGCTAGTACTTGCCCTTCAACTGCCTTTTGGGGAACATAAACGATTTCGAATTGCTGTAACTGCAGGTACCAACGTGCAAGCCTATCCGACAGAACTGGTTTGGACATGACATATTTTAACGGATTTGCCTTAGAAATTAAGCGCACCGTGTGAGCTTGGAAATAGTGTTTCAGCTTTTGAATCGAGAATATCAAGGCTAAGCATAATTTCTCGACTGGCGAATAATTGAGCTCATTTGGCATCATTGTCCTACTCAGGTAGTATAATGCATTCTTTTTCCCATCTTCATTAACTTGTGCAAGTAATGCCCCCATAGAGAGCTCTTGAGCAGCGAGATACAAAATCAACGGACGGCCCGCAACCGGTGCAGCTAGAACAGGAGGTTTCATCAAATAATCCTTGATGCTCTTAAAGGCATTTTGGCATGATTGATCCCACTCGAATGGTATACCTTTCTTCATGAGCCGACTGAAGGGTTGACACCGTCCGGCAAGATTTGAGATAAACCTTCTTAAATATGCCAACTTCCCTTGCAAGCTTTTTAACTCATGTATATTTCGAGGCTCCGGCATCTTCATGATCGCGTCGATCTTAGCTTGCTCGATCTCTATACCTCGATGGCGGACAATAAAACCAAGGAATTTTCCAGACTTCACTCCAAATGCGCACTTCAACGGGTTCATCCTTAGCTCAAACTTTCTCAATCGTTCAAAGACCATCATCAAGTCTTGGAGATGATCACTTCTTGCCTTCGATTTCACAACCACATCGTCCACATAACATTCAATGTTTTTATGGAGCATATCATCAAATATCCTTTGCATGGCCCTTTGGTATGTGGCGCCAGCATTCTTCAATCCAAACGGCATAACAACATAACAGAATATTCCCTTCGGAGTACGAAACGCTGTCATCTCCTCATTGGCTGGCGACATGCGAATTTGATTATAACCGGAAGATCCATCCATAAAAGATAAAGCTTCATGTCCGGTGGCAGCACCAATCATCAATTCAATGATAGGGAGTGGAAAATCATCTTTAGGACAGGCTTCATTCAGATCTCTAAAGTCAACACAAACACGGATTTGTCCATTTTTCTTCCTTACTGGTACAATGCTAGAGATCCATGTCTGATACTTCACCTCTCTAATGAATCCGGCTTCGATGAGCTTGTTAATTTAGGCTTCAATCAACGGGATCAACTCCGGTCGAAATCGACGTTGAGATTGCTTGACAGGCTTTGCCCCCTTTTTAACAGCTAAGTGATGAACAGCTATCTTTGGATTCAAACCAGGCATCTCCTTGTATGTCCAAGCGAATGTGTCCCTAAACTCTTTCAAGAGCTCAACATATGCATGCTTCTCATCCGGCATTAATGAAGCGCTGATGTAGGTGGGTCGTGGATCATCAATAGTACCCAAGTTGACCTCTTTTAACTCATCGACGGTGGAATTGACTCATTCTTCAAATTGTGGGGGTGCTATATCCGCATCTTCTTCTTCAACACTCTCTTCTTCATAAAGAGTAATATGATGTGACAAAGCGACCTCCTTAACAGGTTCTTCACTCCTTTGCACAGGACTTTGGAAGTCTATGCGCAATCTCATCGTTCCATCTCTTTGTCTTTCTCCTATTATTCTAATGTCACTTGCTCTAATGATGCCACTCCTAAGTAGATGGGCGATATCTCGACGTAGCTTATCCTGAGCGATTTGATTTTGAGTACCTTCCATGGCATAGTTACATGATGCCACACTTTCTCTATCTTCTTCATCTTCATCCTTTCTAGGGACTAGCGTATGAATGACCGTCTTCATCTTGGCTTTCAACATCTTTCCACATGATACAGTCAATATAGTACTTCTCTTCATCTGAGATGGAACAATACTCCTCAACTTTCGAGTCGTTCTTTGCTCGACCCCTTTATCTTTACCAAGCCTCTTGAAAACAGAGACTTGTTTCACCCATCCTTTTCCTATCCTCTTGAAGGCCGACACTCTTTCAACTTTCTTCTTTTTAGGAGCATACGATTCAGATGATATTTCTCCTTCAAAGACATAATTTGTAGTTGCCCTTTTGATGGCAATACGAACTGGACCTCGTGTAATGAATCCCAAGCCTGCTTTAGTACCTTGGACTACAGGGCCATCTTTCTTTGATGCATTCATGCCTACCTTTTGTTCAGGCTCATGTTGGCTCGTAACCTTCGAATTCTCCTTGGGATCGTATCCGGCTTTCACAAGCAGTTCATATGCCTTTGGTCCAAAGCACTTAGCAACTTTAGGGCTTGTAAGTTCGCCATGCTCCGTAGCACTACCTTGTTTTGGCCGAACAAATCCTCCAAATGATTGTTGAGCGGGTTTCGTAGCATCAATCTTTGTTAAAGGCATAGTGAGCCCATCTAAAGGCTTATCCTCCTTCTTGCTCCTTTCAACTCTCTCTTGGAATTGAACTTGTTCTTCTTTTGGAGTTTTTGGCCTTACCATGTAGTACTTTGCTTCGGCGAAGTATGGTTCGGTTTCCGCAAAGGGCTTATGATCACCAACAACTGTCTTTACCGCACCATCTTGGTGATATTTGAAGCATTGATGCCATGTCGAGGGGATAACACCATATTCATGCAACCATGGTCTACCAAGAAGCATGTTGTACGAGGTCTTTGCATCAATTACTTGGAATAATGCGGTTGATCTCATATCATCAATCAGTAAGTCCAACCTTAATGTCCCAAGAGCTCTTTGTTCTTCATAATTGAAGCCATGAATCAGCAACCGACTGCTTGCGAGCTCCTCAACTTGGATTCCTAACTCTTTCAAAGTTCTCAACGGCAATATGTTTACCGCAGATTCTCCATCTATGAGTACTCTATTCACCCTTTGCTCGTTGGTATAACAACTCACAAACAGAGGTCGGTTATAAGGCTCGGATCCAAGCTGTAAATCTTCATTGGAAAATGCCACCATCAACGCATCTTCATTCTCTTGATTCACTACACCGCAAAAAGCTTCATTATCTTCTTCTATGCTTTCGACAGGGATGAGGTTTGCCCCGACATTGTCTTTTTTGAGCGTTATTTTTCCTTGTCTAGCTAGTTGCATAACCTTGTCCTTGAAGATGAAGCAATCATGTATGGGATGACCCACTAACCGATGGTACTTGCAATATTTTGGATCATTAGTCTGCCCTGCTTCATTCGGTCGCTTCATTTCAGGCAGTTCAATAAGTCCCTCCTTGATTAAGTCATCAAATATGCCAGAGACATCCGAATCCAAGAAAGGATACTTCTTTTGTTGTTGCTCTTTTAGAGTCGGCCTCCTCTGCCCCATGTCTTGAAAAGCATTCGGCTTATCCTCTTTATTGACTTCTTTCCTTGCAAACTTAACAGGAGTTGTTTTCACCGCCATTGATTCTTTCTTTGGAACTTTGTCAAAAGAGTTGCCTCCTTTCTTGAATTCTTGCTTCTCTTTAAATCGACGGGGTTCTTGAACAGGCGGTCCTCCAACTCCATTTGATGGCATGCTCAACTCCATATCATGTGCTCTTGTGGCCAACTCCTCGAACGTCTTGGGTTGAATTCCACGCAGAATATATTGCAGGCCCCAATGCATCCCTTGAACACACATTTCAATGGCAGATGACTCGGACAATTGATCTTTGCAGTTAAGCCAAAGGTTCCTCCATCTATTGATGTAGTCAATTACTGGCTCATCTTTAAACTGCCAGGAACTTGTGAGCTCCACCATGCTGACCGTCCTTTTAGTGCTATAAAATCGATTGAGAAACTCGTGCTCAAGCTGCTCCCAATGGTCGATTGAGTTTGGCTCTAAATCCGTGTACCAATCGAAAGCATTCCCTTTAAGTGAGCGAACAAACTGCTTCACCAAATGATCTCTAAAGGTGTCGGCATTATTGCAAGTTTCGATGAAGTGAGCTATGTGCTGCTTCGGATTACCCTTTCCATCGAACTGCTGAAATTTGGGAGGCTAATAGCCGAGGGACATCATTAAGTTATCAATTCTTTGAGTATATGGTTTAGAGTAAACCAACGAAGACTTGGAACTCCCATCGAATTTATCTTTTATGGTTCCTTCAATGAGCTGCTTGACTTGTTCGATTGAGATGAGATTGCCTGAAGCGGATTTAGACTCTTTATCATCCAACTGCTTCTCTTCACGTCTTTTGGATGCATCATCATCATCATCCTCGTCTTCATCTTTCTCATCTTCATCATCATGCTTAAGTACTCCTTTTCCTTTTGCAAGCTTTAGGATCATAGCATCTTGTTTGATCATACGCTTGTCCATAGCCTCCATCATCGCCATTAGACTGCCATTTGCTCCTCTAAACCCGTAGCACCGGTTGTCATAACAGCCACCTCAAATGAGTGATTCTTCGTCGAACTGTCTTCGGAGGATTCAAAACCATCACTTGCATCATTGTCATCTTCCTTGACGTGTGGCTCCTTCTCCATGGCGAAAGTTGACTTGGCAGCTTTAGCAGCTTCCGCAGCTTCTTGCAACATCTTAGCTTTCCTCCGCGTCATCATGCCGCCACCTTTGACAAGGTTCTTTGAAGTGGAGTCACCAACATCCTTACCTTTCGGAGACATTCTTCAAGATTTTGGGAAGAGTTGAGATGAGAGGTAGAGAGGTCCCACTGGGCGTGCCAAAATTTGTAAACACAAATTTTATGTATTTATATTAAACACAATAAATCGTGTACAAATAAATATTTGAAGATTTGAAGTAAAATGCGGGTTCGATCTCTAGCTTTTATCCTCTGATTCGTCTCTTCCACTTGTTCTTGAACGATCTTCTAGCAGCTTCCGGGATCCTTGGAGATTTAGCCTCCTTGATCTTGATCGGTTTTGATACTTGACTTGATAACGTTAATCCGGAGGGCCGACGCCTTGTTTCTGGATCAAACGCTAGATTTGGGACGCTTTTGGTGAAGAACTCCTTGAACTCCACGAAGAACGCCTTGAATGCCGCGAAGAACGCTTTGAATGTTGTAGAGAATTTTCCTACACTCTTGAGCTCTTCAATATGATTTTTTTTAGTGTCTCTTGACCTCTCCAATCACCCCTATTTATAGGTGAAAATGTAGTGGACTTGGTGGGCTTTTGGACTCCAAGACAGGCTTTAGGGCTGAAGTGGCACAATTCTATTGGCTCCTCAATTTTGGTAGTTATCTCCATCAAATCTTTGACTTAATGACCAAGAAATGACACTTGTCAATTTCTAATTGGTCGAAAATCTCCATCTTTTAAATATCAATTTATATTTATTTAATTTAGAAATTATCTTTAATTAAATTCCTAAAATATAAATAAAATATAAAATTAATATTTTTCATTAATTTTTATGCGTCTACAGACATATTTAGTGAATCATCAAAAAATGTGTACCCATTTTTGTGACTGCTCAAAAAATGTAATTCAATTGTTATATGTAGTAATCGTAAATTTTTTGTGAAGTCAACAAATTAGGTTTTGTGAAGTCACAAATTGTTAAATCATATCATATCTGCTAAATAGTTTCCAATTATATTTTGTTATATAATTTTAGGAAATATTGATGGATAAATATTTGTCTATGAACCGTACAATTTGTTACCACACAACACAATTTGTAGTATTTATTTGCTTATTTGACATTGGCTTTGGCGAAATTTTGTTTATCTGTCTTCCGTAAGTTTATTTTGATAATTTGTGTAGGAGGGCTGGAGGTATAAGCGGCAAAAGTGCACACAAAGTTTGTTGGATTTTGCAGTACAGGTGCTTCTTTTGGGTTTGGATGGAAAACTGAATATTTTGTGTTGGAGTGGAACTCAGAACAAATTATGGTGTTGTTGATGTATATTATATGGTTGACATTAGTAATTATTTTGTGTTGTGTGTTTGTGCAATTAAGCTTTTGTTGGATCCAGAAATAGTTTGTGTATTTATATTGGGTTGTATTGATTTTGATTGTAAAATTTGGTGGAATAACAAATACTTCTAATATTAATGAAACTTCACAAATTTTATTTTTGTGACATAACGTCTTTTTTGTTAAGTAACAAATAATTTAATTATTTTTATAACATAGTTGTATTCTGGGATATAACAAAAATTGATTTTGACGAAATTTTGGTGTTGTAACAAAAATTCTTTGTAAAATTTAGTGTAAGAACAAATAATTTATATATTTTGGCTACTTATCAAAATTTATTTGGTGACTTAACTTTTTTTTTTTTGTAACAAAGTTTGTTTTGTAAAGTAACAAAACTTAAAATTTGGTGAAATAATAAATAATTCTAGTATTAATGATTTTGTACATTTTTTTTGTGACCTAACGACTTTTTTGTTAGGTAACAAGGTTTATTTTGTAAGGTAACAATAATTCATGCTAATAATGTAGATTTGGTGCAATAAGATATAGGTCATACTAAAAATGAAGACAAGTTTAGTACATAAGAAAGTCAGAAGTTTAAAATAGAGATTTAAGAAAACAATAACAACTCAACAACATAACTAATTCAATTAACAAAATAAGGACATTTTCTGAAGGTGTAAGAATTCCTGAATTGTGCTTATTAGTTGACAAACGTACCAGTAATCGGACCTGTTCACCTTGCAGGGACATTAACAGATGTTTAAAAGCAAAACCAACAAACAAAACATAGAAATGAATTGAAGGGATTAAGGACAAACAACTACCAGCGAAACGAAGTTATGATTTAAAGAGTGATAGGAATGTATGTCCGCTGCATCTGGCCAATTGTTAGGAATTTCTTCAAAGAAAAGCAAACTAGGAGTGTCAAAATTATTAAATGTTTGCAAGAAAAAACTAACCATATTTGATAACATCATGGAAATTGAAGTCAATAAAGAAATAATGTGGTAATAAGATGTTGGGAAATTTATTAGTAAGAGTTTTAATGAATTCCAAAACCAACTGACCCCAATCGAGTAGATGTTGCCAGAACCTAATGTTAGCAGGTAGGCTCGCTGTTTGAGCATTGTTAAGATTTTATCTTTACAGGACTCCAGCTGAAGATGGCAACATGGCATCACTCGGACAGAACATCAGTTGTTAGGAAAACAACTGAGCGTTCATCAGATGAGAAACAGTAAAGGGGAAGAGAACATCAGATGAAAGAAAGCCATCTAAGCGTTCGAACCCAACTGATCAAATACAAGGAAGACAACTGAGTGTTCAGTTTCAGAACATCAGTTGTAGAACTCAACCGAGAAGATCAACAGCTTTGAAGATGAAGTCAGCTGAGAGTTCAACTGTTAGTTGTCAGATAAGAACATCGGCTGAAGAACAAGTTAGTTGAAGATCGAAAGTCTTAACCGACCACTCCTTGTTGGAAGTCTGTTGTTAAGATTTGAATTTCAAAAAGGAAGTCACGTGAGGGTTTGACCGTTCAGTCATTACCCCATTTGGCCCAACACAAGGCTATCTCAGATGGAAAGCAGATGAGCATAGATGCCATATCGAGAAAGTCTGCAGAGATGAGAGACAAGCCATCGCTTTCAAAGAACAGAGATCAACAGCTCCTCCAACGGCTAGTTGATACTCTCCGCCTATAAATAGAGGCCTTCATTCATTCGAAGAGAATATAAGACACACACGCGAGAAGAAACTAGAGAGCGAAAGAAAGCGCAATATTCTTCACGAGCTGAACTGAATTTAATCTCTTAGAACATCACTTGTTGAGAGTTCTAGAATTAGTTAGTTTTTGTATCTTTAGATCGAACCTTGAGAACATCACTTAGTGAGAGTTCGTAGAGAGTTAGATCATAGCTCACTTCACGTTCGAGCTTTTAGTTGGAACCCCATTTTCTTTCACCTGAAAAGGTTTAGGATCCTACTCTTCCTGCAACTGAGTAGATAGGTTGTTTAGTACCCGGAAACAAAACTGTAAGGTTGATAAGTACCCGCAAACTTATCCTTAACGGTTGCTCAGCCCGCGTAAGCTGAGTGGTTTGTCCAGAAGAACTTGGACAGAGTTGTGTGGACTCACAACTCACCGTGGACGTAGGAGGGTTATCTCCGAACCACGTTAAATCTTTGTGTGCTTGTGTTTATCTTTATTCAGTTATTTCTTGCATTCTCAACTGACTAACCAGCATACAAACTGCATCTGCTCATACTCAACTGTTTTGGTTATTGATCAACCTTGCACAAAAGCGTGAGTTGTTTTACGAGTTGTTAATTTCCACCACATTCCGCACAACACCACTCTTCCAGCTGAGGTTGCTTACTCAGCAGTGAGATTCCAACTGAGTCTTTTTACTCGGTTGAAGTATTTTTCAGGGTTAAGTTTGAAAATCCTAACTGGTGTATTCCCCCTCCCCCCCCCCCTATACACCAGTAACTTGTTTCGGGACCATCATAAGACTTCAAGTAGTAGCTAAAATGACAAGTTGATATCACAATTCAAATTCATAACTTAATCCATGTGTGAGCAATTAAGATGAAGCAAGATACCATACTATCTTCTGCAATGATTATCAGTCCCTCATCTTCAGCACCATCAATATTGCTATCGACTTCAAAGATACTCTCTCCACTTACACCAGCCATGCTGCCATTCTCTGTTCCCTCTAAGAATGTATCGTTTTGAAATTTCAATTCTCCAATAAACAAACTATCTTTTCAGGGAAGAACAATTTGACTCTGCCCTTTTCTCCTTGACAGACCACTGTTTTTCTGTAACACCAAGACAAGCTTACAAATTCTAAGATCAAACTTACTGTAATCAGAACAAAAAAAAAATCCTAAAAATAATTAAGCATACTACATACACACACAGAAAACCCCACTTTCTCAGTATTTAACTCCAACATTCTATTCCAAATTAATGTCCACATGTATCGACAGAAATAACCTACCCCATTCACAAAAGAATTTCAACCGATAATCTCAATAATTGCCAAAGCGCTGGGTGCAAATATCCAAATTTCAACCAATTCTGATATGCGTCGAAGTAGATCACATTGCCAATTTAAATTGATTGTGTGGAAAGATATCATCAAACATCAAGCAAAATAGAAACAAAAATTCAGATATCAACCCGCTCTACAAACTAATATATCTCTAGCGCGAGTTCCAGAATGAGCTCTCCCTCGCCTCGCGCATCGACACTGCCTGCTGCCCTTTCGTCGTCTGCGTGCTCGGATTCTCCACCTCCGATGCTGCAAAAAGCTGCAATTTTCTTTATTTCGGTCGCCGGAGAAAGAGGAGAGAGAGAGAGAGAGGGAGATGTGGAAGTGAACCAGACAGATTCTTACATTTGTCGAAGAAGAAGAAGACCCTTCTTTTAGTGAGAGAAATTGAAACCCTTCTTTTACAGACAGATTTTGAAATTCTTCGAAGAAGAAGAAACCATTCTTTTAGAGAGAGAAATCCAAAGGAGAGAGAATGAGATGAAAATGAAAAGGTGGGGATATGATGGGAAATACAAATTGTAAAGGAGGGTAATAAAGAGAGAAAGTGCTAAATTTTTAAATTTTTATAAGGAGTGCTAGAATTTGAAAAAATTATCTAAGAAGTGCTAGATTTGGCTACTTATCAAAATTTATTCAAACAAGTACGAGTAAACAAATTTTCAAACTATCTAAGAATAATCTCAAACAATTTATTCAAACTATCTAAGAATTTTAAACAAGTACGAGTACACAAAATTTGTCTTTTTTTTTCCTACTTTTTATTGTTTTCACTATACAATTTCTTTTTTCTTTTTTTGTGTTTTCAATTTTTGATTAACGACCTTATTTTTTTTAATCTTTTCTTTTACTTTTATTTTATATTAATAATTACTTGACGAAATAACACGTTTTGTGAATAAAAATAACAATTTTCATGAAAAAAAAAGAATTTTGAAATATTATTTTTCTTCATATCAATGCTTATTTTTCTTACGACAATAATTACTTGACCAAATAACTAAAAGCACAAGTTTTCGTTAACAAAAATAAACATTTTCGTGAAGAAATATTTTTGAAACATTACATTTCTTCATATCAATGATTACTTTTAATCAAATTACTTAACCAAATAACTTAAATTACACGTTGTCGTGAACAAAAGTAAACATTATCCTGAAGAAAAGTAACGTCGATATCAAACATCATTGTAAAGTATTATGATGAATTAAATATGTTACAAATGGAAAAAAAAAAGTGCAAAAGATGGTGTAGACGAATATACTAAAATTAAAAGGTTTATCGTTCAAAATACAACCAAATCTGAAATCTTATGGCAAACAAAGACTACTTTTTTAATATTTGGTCTAGACGGGGATTATAATATTAATAGTTATGTAGGGAAATGATGTTTTAATAGCAGAACAAAAGGATGTATCTTTAACAGAAGAAAAACAAATTTCAAAAAATTACAGTCAACGGAAAGAATAATCAATATAGGATCATAAACAGAAAAGGTTAACAAACGCATAACAAATTAATTAATAAGAAAAACACAGAAATTAAAGCTAACAAGACAGCATAATTAGTTCAAAACTTCAAATGTAGTAACTAAAAAAAAAACGACACAAAAATTTCCAGCCGCCCTACATGAGCAGAAGCACCTCAAAGACACATACTAAACGAAATATCAAAACACAAGGGATATCCCGCCACCTTCTATCAAGAACCCAGTTCTGAGAAAGACTAACCATTACATTACAACAAATGAAAAACAACAGACTCAACAATTGTCTCAATATAAGAACGAAGTTTTCATAACAAATATCGTTAAGCTTCCTCACCCAAAAATCATGCACCATTCACTTAGCACCCTTCTTGACAGCAGCCTTGGTAACCTTGGCACCAGTTGGGTCCTTCTTCTCCACGCTCTTAATCACACCAACAGCAACCGTCTGTCTCATGTCACGAACAGCAAAACGACCCAGAGGAGGGTACGTGGCGAATGTTTCCACCACCATGGGCTTGGTCGGAATCATCTTAACCATACCAGCATCTCCGTTCTTCAAGAACTTGGGCTCCTTCTCCAGTTCTTTACCAGAACGCCTGTCGATCTTTGTCAAGATCTCAGCAAACTTCACTGCAATGTGAGAGGTGTGGCAATCCAACACCGGGGCATATCCATTTCCAATCTGACCAGGGTGGTTCATGATGATGACCTGGGAGGTGAAGTTGGCAGCTTCCTTGGCAGGATCATCCTTGGAGTTGGATGCAACGTAACCACGCTTCAGATCCTTCACTGCAACGTTCTTCACGTTGAATCCTACATTGTCACCAGGAAGAGCCTCTTGCAAGGCCTCGTGGTGCATCTCAACGGACTTGACTTCAGTAGTCAAACCAGATGGGGCAAAAGTGACCACCATACCAGGCTTAATCATACCAGTCTCAACACGACCCACAGGCACGGTACCAATACCACCAATCTTGTACACATCCTGAAGTGGGAGACGTAGGGGCTTGTCCGATGGCCTCTTGGGTTCCGAAATGGCATCAAGGGCCTCCAGCAGAGTTGGGCCCTTGTACCAGTCAAGGTTGGTGGACCTCTCAATCATGTTGTCTCCCTCAAATCCAGAAATAGGGACGAATGGGATCTTCTCGGGGTTGTATCCAACCTTCTTGAGGTAGGAAGCCACTTCCTTAATGATTTCATCGTACCTAGCCTTGGAGTATTTTGGTGTGGTGGCATCCATCTACACACCATTGATATCAATAGGTCAGATTGTTATAAGGAATAAAATTGAGTCATTATGAAAGAAACAGTTGATGATAAACATCGCTTTACCTTGTTGCAGCAGCAAATCATCTGCTTCACTCCAAGAGTGAAAGCAAGCAATGCATGCTCGCGGGTCTGACCATCCTTGGAGATACCAGCCTCAAAACCTCCAGTGGTGGAATCAATGATGAGAACAGCACAGTCAGCCTGTGAGGTACCCGTAATCATGTTCTTGATAAAGTCACGATGTCCAGGAGCATCAATGACAGTGCAGTAGTACTTTGTGGTCTCAAATTTCCACAAAGCGATATCAATAGTGATACCACGTTCACGCTCAGCCTTCAGCTTGTCGAGCACCCACGCATACTTGAAGGACCTCTTGTTCATCTCAGCAGCTTCCTTCTCAAACCTCTCAATGACACGCTTGTCAATACCACCAAGCTTATAGATCAAGTGACCGGTAGTGGTTGACTTTCCAGAGTCGACATGGCCAATGACCACAATGTTGATGTGAGTCTTCTCTTTGCCCATGGTGAATCTGCAGATTGTATCAAATACAGTATCTTTAATTATTACTTGTAAACACAAAAAAGTGTACTAGCAACATCATAAAGTCGAATCTAAACTAGCTTTTCCAAACCAGATTGCAAGATTGGCAAAATGTAATGGCAAAGGCATTATAACATAGAAAACATTAATTTGAATCACCATACACATGCTTCAAAACAATCAATCAGGTGATATATTCAAATCTGTACATACACTAACACCACCAATTTTACATACTCAATCATTTCATCATTCATTAACAAAAATAACCATGCATCTCAGTTGGATAATTATAACAAAGAGTTCATGACATGAATATTTGCACCATTTCCGAAATTCGCGTGCATGAATATTTAGATAACAGTGTTTAGAATATGAAACGCGTCCATTGAAAGACGCGTGAATATGAGAAACATTTAACCTGAACAGATCGGATGAAGGAATCAACAATTCTATATTTGAACAAGAGGAGACCAAAAACACACTAACGATTAAAAATCTCACGGAAATTCATGCAAACTGGAGAATCAAAATTTAAAAGGATAAATCTATGAGAAAAGTAGAAGAAAACCTAACCTCGTGAAGAGCTGATAGAGAGAGAGTGAGTCTGTGAGAGCGATAAAAACTCAATTCGGATTTCGGAGAGGGTGAAGGAAGGAGGCGTCCCTGGGTTTATATACCGAGCAGCCGCCCGAGAATTAGGGCTTCTCTTGCGATATCTTCAAATTACAAATTTGCCCCTTCGATAACTTTCGACTATCTGTCTGTGAAACAGGCAAATTCCAATTACTCTTTTCCCCTCCCTTTTCTTTCCTCTTCAATTTCACATTTATTACTACTAATATAACTATTCCCTCCTACCATTGATATTTTTATATAATTATTCATAGCAAAAGATTAAAAATAAGGATAAAAATATTAAAAGTGAATAAATTCTATCTATTTACTTTGAAAGATTTTGAAATTATAAAACTTTTTTTATTTAAAAAAAATAATATAAGTGGACACCTAAATAATAAAATAATGATAATATGAGTGGGTCGGAAAAAGTACTTCTTTTTAGAAATATATTCTATACTTACACTAAAATAAACTAGACTATACTTATGTATACCGAAATACATTCAAAAACATTATCATGTATATAAATATAATATTTTTTAGGTTTAATTGCATATATAATGTTTGACCAAATTGTCAAATTGCACACAAATTTAAAATTATGTTTCTAAAATACACAATGTTTCAATTTTTGGTAATTTTACTTTGGTGCCCATTTTCGGCAAAATTAAATTTCGTGTGGCACGTGGACTTGCCACGCTGGACTCGTCGGACGACCGACGCGACAACATCATTTTAGTGCATGAAGGAAACGACGTCGTTTTAGAAAAAGGAATATCGTGTTCTCCATTGTGAAAGAGCATAAAACAACGTCGTTTTCTTAATGCGCTAAAACTACATCGTCCCGTTGGCGTCCGACGAGTCCAGCGTGACAAGTGCAGGTGTCATGGGGAATTTAATTTGGGCGAAAACGGATATCAGAGTAAAATTATCAAAAACTGAAATGTTGTGTATTATAGAAACATAATTTTAAATTTGTGTGCAATTTGAGAATTTGGTGAGACGTTATGAATTTAGGTGCAATCAACCCATTTTTTTTTATGATTGAAATAGTACTAGACATATTATGAAACTATGAGATAAGTTTGCATTAAAAATTGATAATTCGGATTATTCTGAAATATAATTGAAACTCATGATTATTCGGATAATAATAATAATAATAATAATAATAATAATAATAATAATAATAATAATAATAATAATAATATGATGGCCTCTTCTGAAATAAAATTGAGAATCATGGGGTGAATCTTATTTAATTAAACTATTAATTTAAATAGTTAAAGCTGATTAAAAATGTAGATTATTCATAAATTAAAATTGATCAAAATCCCCCTTAAAAAACGAAAAAAAAAATGGTGTGAAACGGCCGACCAAAATTGTAGCCGGTATGGCGATATGTTCCATTGGTTGAATCCAACCTCAGCATGGTCGGCCTAATGTCGTTGTCACGTCTTTAAACTTAATTAATAAGCTAACGCTAGTTTTGGGGAATTCCTCATTGGAGAGGATAGTTAAAATAGTACATTTTCTCTATCACTTTTAAATCTTAGCACTTATTATAATTCATTATAATTTTAGCATTTTGTGAATTTTTTACCCTTTTTACTAATTAAAAAATACCAAAAGACCAAGTAACAAAAATTATTTGGTGATTTAATAGTTTTTTATATTTCTCTACTCCAAACTCAAACCTTTCCACCGTCTTCCGATCGTCGCGCCTCCACCAACGCCGCCGCCATTGCAGGCGGTGGTCACAAGAAAAAATTTGTGACTCACCACAAAAAAAAGTGTGACTGACCCCCAAAAAAAAAAATCACCGTTCCGCCGCTGCCCCAGCCACCGGCAGTGGTCACAAAAAAAATTGTGTGACTCACAAAAAAAAAGTGGCTGGCCCAAAAAAAAAAAAAGGAAACCGCCGCTTCGCCGCCACCAACACCGCCAGCGGTGGTCACAAAAAAAAATTTGTGACTCACCACAAAAAAAGTGTGACTGAGCTAAAAAAAAAAGCCTCCGCTCCGCCGCTGCCGTTGCCGCCGGTGGTCACAAAAGTCACAAAAAAAAAATTGTGACTCACCAAAACAAAATGTGATCCAAAAAAAAAGAAACACCCGACTCCGCCGCCGCCGTCAGTGGTAACAAAAAAACAATTGTGATAGACCAAAAAAAAGAACGTGACATACCAAAAAAAAAAATTGTGAATCACAACAAATTTGTTGTAAATCACTTTAAAAATAAAGCTATGCTACATGGAAAGTGAAGTACGTTGCTCAACAATATAACTTTAACACATTCACATCCCAAACTTTGCGAGTGACATTAGTGAAAAATAGTGAAAATTGTATGTGTATTCACGTTTTGTAATATGTGAATTCACATTTTATAAAATGTGAAAATATTTACAGAAAACAAGTTACATCAAACAAAGTTCGCACCCGCGTGGTCTTTATCCGCCCCCGCCGGCAACACCATCCTCCACAGCGCGTATACGTCGTCCGGCGTCAAAAGCAAGCCTCCGCCAGCCTCACTTTCGCCTCCGTTCGCTCCTCTCTACCGAAGAATGGCTGCACCGACATGATCCCGGAAAACGTCAATTTGTCGAACACGTGGCGCGTGTGGCCCGCCCTGACCTCCACGTTGTGGGCGATGTTCGCATTGGTGTTGTCTCCGGCCAAGAAGCATAGCCTTAGATCAGCTTTTTAGACGAAGTCGATGTCGTCGGCGCCGAGGCAGTGGAGGAAGCGGAGGTCGGAGAGGGAGAGGAAAGCTGGGAGGCGGCGGATGGAGTCCCAGTAGGAGTCGCCGGAGGGATTGGTGAAGTAATGGGGTTTGGCGGAGGGAAGGAAGTGGGAGGAGGAGGCGGTCCAATCAGAGTTGGAGCTGGTGGAGCAGTGGACATCGGTGGCGGCGCTGGTGGTGGTGGTGGAGTAGAAGCTCATGCTCTGGAGGTCGTCAGCGAGATCGTCGGCCCACGGCTCCATCGGCGGAAGTGAGTGAGGAGGAGAGAGAGGATTGAGAGTGTGAATTTACAGAGAAAATGAAGTCATAAATGGGTAATGAGTTTACAGAGAAGAAAGGAAAATAAATGTCTAACAAAGAAAGAACGAAAACAATAACAACACAGGAAAAATGAAAAAAGTGTGAAAAACAATAGGGAGAGGTAAAAAAGATCAAAAGTGCTAAAATTATAAAGAACTATGAAAGGTACTGAAATTTAAAAGTAATAGAGGAGAAATGCTATTTTAGGGGAAATTCTCTTTCATATTTCTGTGTATTTTTCTTTTTCCATGATTAAAAGAGATAATATAGAATATACTGTCACCTAAATAAAGAAGAGTCGATAGTTGTTGTGGCCCTGTGAAGTTGTGGAGTTGTGAGTCATGCCTTTATTTGTTGGATGCGACACAAAAGTTTGGAGAATATTGGACGGCGGCTTTTCTTTTTTTAGTTTCAATTTTTCATGGTAAAAACTTAAAAAAAAAAGAATCGTGATAAAAACTTGTGAGGCAATTAGTCGGAATTAAGGATGATTAACAAGAACTAGCGTATAACCCGTCCAAAATCGACGGAAAATTATAAAAATTAATAAAATTATTAAATAATACTAATATGTGATAGATTAAAAAAATATTATTTGTTAATTATTTTTACGTTAAATAATTCGATTATGCAATGTGATAAACTCGCTTAGAATTTATATCCCTTGAACACATCTCAAATTCAATTAAAAAGTAATTTTACCACATGTTTAAGTCTCAAACCCATATAGTTATGTTTGTTAAAAATTATAACTAACATATTCTCATTAATTTCGATAATTGTTAAAGCTCTGTTCTTCTATAAAACTGATGTGGGCAAAAATATATTTCTCTCTCAAAAGAAAGCGACTCTTAAGCTGAATTTTTTAGTGTTTTATGAAGAAAAATAGGCAAGGGAAGGAGCGGGTAGAGAGAGAGAAGAGATATATAAATAGCGATTAATACTATAAATGTTAAGATTGTCTATAAGATGAAAGTGACCCTAAATACCCACATTATGAATTCAACACAAGATTAAGAAAAAAAAATAAGTTAAACCACCGCTTCACAATCATCCCGTCTACCCCGACGGTTCTGACCTGGAACCGGCCTATTGACTACAATAATGATTTTAAATTATATAAATAATCATCTTCCAAATATATTCACAAAAAAATTAATCATGACATTTGTTTTCTTTTTACCTGAAATTAATATTTAATTATATAAATAACTATATCCAAAAATATTCACACAATATTTAATAAATAAAAATTTAATTATAAATTGTAGTATTATATAAATAATCATCTTCCAAATATGTTCATAAAAAAATAAATGATGACATTCGTTTTTGTTTTTACCATCTTCGAAAATAATTTTTTTAACTAAGAATAGAACTTCAAGAATTGTTTCACTATGTACTTGGTAGTTTTTCCTTTTTACAAAACTTTATGTGGAATGATTGTGATTCATAAAATTATTTAGTCAATGATATATGATAAAAGTTGACCATAAATATTCTTAATTTTATGAGTTCAAAATTATATAATATATTAAAAAAAAAGTTGTCCCGCTAATACTGAATTGGCCAATCTACGCGCACGATTATTGATCGAAATTGACTCGTTGATAAATCGTTAGTAATTTTTCTGCCAATTTTTCTACATATTCTACGTTTTCCAACGAAGATGATTAATCAAACAATTTGAGATGATGTGTTTAGGATTATTCAAACCTGTTTGAAATTTATATACTCGTACTTGTTTAAAATCCGATTAAAAAATTAGTCATTTGTGTTCCTTTCTAAAAAAATACGTATATTAGTCTACCGCCACAGTTTTGCGTCGGAACTGGCCCGTTGACCACGACTCTGATTTATAAGTGCGTAATTTATAAAATTTATTTAGAATTTATATAGATCCAAAAATTTAATAAAAATAATGATTGTATCGTTCGTTATCGTCCTTAATCGTATAGTAATATTCGTTAATTAAAATTATAAATTATGCAAAGCTCGAAACTCAACTACAAATAACGTAAAAATTATTTCATGGATGACAATTATAGATATTAGAAAATACATGAGAAAAAAGCATAAAATGAAAAATTTCTCGAGTGTCGATTGGGAATTGGCTCGTCTAACGCCACGGTTCCGAGTCAGAATTGACCCGTTGACCACGATCTTGATTTATAAATGCACAATTTATGACGAATCTAGATTTTAGAAAATACATGAAAAAATGAATAAAATAAAAATTTTAAAATTAATAATAATAAAGAATGAAAATGTGTCACGTGGGATCCCGAGTTGAGGTACCCGTCAGTTGGGAATTGACCGAATTGACAAATTAGAAATTACTTATTTTCTATCAAATTAAATAAAAAAATATTAGACAATTTCCAAATTTAATTCGGTCAACCAATAAATTATCCAAACTATTTTGTAACCATTTATTCTACCGACTAATAAATTGGTTCCCTAATAAAAATAATTATCTATTCGGTCAATTAATAAATTGATCAAATTAAATTAAATTAAACTATAAAAAAATAGCAGTTATTTATTCGACCGATTAATAAATAAATTGGTCAAATAAAACTCCTACAAAAAATAATTATCTATTCGACCAATTAATAAATTGACCAAATTAAATTAAATTAAACTATAAAATATAGTTATTTATTCGGCCGATTAATAAATAAATTGGCCAAATAAAACTGGTGGAGCAAAAGATGAAAAAATACATATTGATTCTAGGTATTTATAGGTTTTTCAATAGGTGAAGTTTCATTGAGAAACCGATGTGGGACACAAGATTTTAGTATAGATATTTAAAATCTATTATTTTACTTTTAAAAATTCAAAAATTTGAGAATTTATATAAATATGAATGGAGGAATATAAGGGGTGCCACATAGAATTTTTTCAAAGCAAGAATCGTTTTCCTTTTAGTAATATAATAATAATAATGATAAGGAATATTTAAAAAGTAAGTAGTTATAAATAATAAGTTTTTGAAAATTTAAAGTTATGATTGAAAAAAAAATAGTGATAATTAATCTCAATTATAATTCATGTGTGGTTAGCCGTAACTAAACATATATAAGATCAATTTATATTAAAAGGGAAAAAGAATATGGAATATGTTGCACCGCAAATAAGAGCGTTTGTAATTTCATGTTCTTATAGTTGTCCAATCTTCTTTATAATAAGAGAATGGATTTCTAAACTCACACTTATTGGTACGCTGATGTGGATTTTTCACATTATTTCTCTGCTTATTATCTAAATTCTAAGAAAAATCGTACAAATTAGGAAGTTTTTTTTTTCTTTTTGTGTGCAGAGATAAATTCATCCCTTCCTTCACGCTGAATTGTAACGCCCAGAGATATATATTCATCCCTTCACTTCACTCTGAATTGTAACGCCCTTAAATCCTGTTTCAATATTTTTCTTTTTCTTTTTCGTGGGGCAGAGATACATTCATCCTTTATTTGTGAATTACTGCCCAAACTTCTAAATTCTAAGAAAAATCGTACAAATTAGGAAGTTTTTTTTTTCTTTTTGTGTGCAGAGATAAATTCATCCCTTCCTTCACGCTGAATTGTAACGCCCAGAGATATATATTCATCCCTTCACTTCACTCTGAATTGTAACGCCCTTAAATCCTGTTTCAATATTTTTCTTTTTCTTTTTCGTGGGGCAGAGATACATTCATCCTTTATCTGTGAATTAATGCCCAAACTTCACTTTGAATTATAGCAAACATTGAAGTGGGAACCGTCAAATCACTAAATTATTCGCATTCAGATTGACTGAAATCACGCAACCACCGTCTGAATTTTGAATCTCTGATTGAACTCATAATTGGAAATATGAAATCATCTATCTTGAGTGTTGCAAATCAAAATCATATGAGTAATAAGGTAAGGTTGCTTCCATCTTCTTCTCTTACAACTTCACAAGCTTCGATCTTCTTCTTTTCAACCTTGGATTGTTGTGCGCTACTTGGTAAGTTTCTTGGAGACCCTTATTTTATTTGTGCCATATTGGATTTAAGAGGGTGAAATAGTTTTTATTCATAATTATTGTAGCTTTAAAATGAAATATTTATTTTTCAAAATTATTGTATTTATAAGAACTTACAACGTAAAGTAATTCTCCATCAATAATATCTACACGTGATGATCTTTCATGTAACAATAATAAAACAACAAGATGATCATTCATGTAATACTTATTTGGAATGTTTAATAAAATCAAGTTTACAGTATAAAGTGATTCTCCGTCAATAAATTCTATACGAGATAATCCTTCATATAACACTTTTGTGCAATGTGATGATCCTTCTTGTAGCACTTATTTTCAATGATTTATCAAATGAATGATAATCCATCATGTAAACTTATTTGAAACAATTTGTTTGAATTGTCATCACTTTCAAAATGAAATATTTTTTTTTTTTCAATTATATTAAGTTACAACGTAAAACAATTGTTCGTCAATAAATCATACACGAGATGATCCTTGATGTAACACTTAATTTACAAAAAGATGAACCTTCATGTAAAACTTATTTGCAATGATTATCAAATTATATCAATTTAAAATAAAACTAGCTTGTTACCCGTCGAAATTCGACGGGATAAACTAATTATATAAAATATAAAAAAATTTATTTGACGTCATGTATTATATTATGTGTTGCTAATAACTATAATTAAGTGCAAAAATTAGTAACACTTCTTTTTCAATTTTTTAACCATCAATGACGTTGCCACGTATTTTAAATGGCGTATCTTAAATGCATCTTAATTTTTTTCCACATGTGTAGCCACATATTTTAAACGACGTTTGTATCTTAAAATTTATATACATGTACTCGTTCCAAAGTCGATTAAAAAATACTCTTTACCATGTGTTCTTATCCAAGCTACTCATTTATGCTACAACCTCGTATAGAAATACTTATTGATTATATGAATACATTTATTTATATATTCGTACCCTTATCATATCATATTAAAAATATAATTTTACATCTTGAGAAAAATAGAAATATAATATTTTGAAAATTAAAGTACTTACGCTTCCAACTGATGATGTAAACTCCTTTTATATAAGATTTTAGTGATTAGATAACAAAAAATTCACGAAAATATGACGATTTACTCCTGCAACACCACGTTTTTTAGTATATTATTTGTAGAAAAATAAATTTTATAGTTATTCGATTTGTTTTAGAACCCGTATAGTAGTAAATATCAATTAAGTTATTGAACGTATTTACCTATATACATATACATGTTCAATTCGATTAAAAAAGTCAGCTTATTGTTCACATCTTATGCCTATATAGTACTCCCTCCGTCCCGTTGAACTTGTCCCATTTGGAATCGGCATGGAGATTAAGAAAAAAAGTATTAGATGATAAGTGGTGTGTTTAGTGTAGTTAATAAAGTGATATGAAGTGCTTTTTAATTGATAAAGTGATATAAAGTGTTTTTGAAGTGATGTAAAGTTGTTTTGAAGTGATATAAAACGAATAAAGTGATTTCTTAATTATTTCCTTAAAAGGAAATAGAACAAGTTGAATGGGACACCCAAAATGGTGAAATGAGAGAAGGAGTAATATATTCTATTATTTGAATATTACTAAGTAAATTTTAATAATATATTTATAAATACTTGTGTATTTATATACCCATTATACTCTCAAATTCGATTAAAAAGTAATTATATATTATATATCTTGTCATCAATTGCAAACTCACATAGTAATATGCGATAAATCCCTGAATATTACAAATGACACATTAACAAAATTTTAAAAAATAAAGTTTCAAATACAAATTTGAAAATTATACTGCAATTTAAGAAACATGTCTCAATTCTGATTAAGAAGTAATTTTACAACTCATTTTTGCCACAAATGTATAATAATTTATGCTGACAATCTAAACCCGTTTATTTATATATACATGAACTTGTTTCTTCCCGATTGAAAAAATCAAAACTTGTTCATATTTTAAATAATATCATACTATAAAATTTGAATATTTTAAAGTAAACATTATTAATATATAGCACCTTTTTTTTAAAATTGTCATCATTCCAAACTTGCATATTTTAAAGTAATACACGATAAATACTTAAATATTACAAATTAAAGTAAACATTAACAAATTATACTACAATCCCGATTAAGAGATAATTCTATAACTCATTCCCTCTATGCATAGTATCTCTTCTAATAACCTTTACCCATTTATTTATATATATATACATGTACTTGTTTTCTTTCTGATTGAAAAAAAATTACAACTTGTTCACATCTTAAATATTATCACACAATAAACTTGAATATTTCAAAGTAAACATTATTAATATATGAATACAAAAAAATTAAAACTTAATTTTCATATACTAAAAGATCATACAATACACAAAATCAGCCTAAAAGTTATACTCAACCAAAGTTGATTAAAAACTAATTTTCCTATATATTCTTGTCCTAAATTATTGTTTCATCTCTCAAACTCGTAGAGCAATACCAACTAATTACATGAGCCAGTTTATTTATATTTGAAAAATAATTTTACTGTTTATTATCTCAACCTCGCTTAGTGTGTAGTTTCTAATATTTTTATACTTCACAACAAATCCTATTTTGTACACACTAATTTGAAATGGATAGAGTATATTATTTGTAGAAATTAATTGTGTAACAACCTAATTTGTTCTGAAACCCGTATAATGATAAATATTCATTAATTATTAACTAACTCATTTGTTTAATATTTATATACACAAACTGATGTTCATGTCCAATTGAAAAAAAAAATCAACTTGTCACATTATAAGCCTGTATAAATATCACAAAGTAAACATTAATGTTATATTGTACTCTATAATACATGTTTATTTATATATCAATTTTTATACATATACATATTTTCTTATATATATACACTTTACTATATTACATTGTGTTCTCATCCAAACTCGCATAGTAATATGCGATAAAACCCTGTATTTTATAAAAAAAATATTAACTAAATATATAAAATAAGTTTCAAGTGTAAATTTGAAAATTATACTATAATTGCAAAACCCGTCTCAAGTCCGATTGAGAAGTAATTTCACTACTGTTTCCATCACAACACTTACACTAATGTCAGCTAGTATAACTCATTTTTTTATATACATGCACCTGTTTCTATTTGCTTAAAAAATATTACAACTTGTTCACATCTTAAATCTATATAATTATATATGCTACAAATCCATTTTTTTATATACATGTTACCCGCCCGTCTTAAATCCAATTAAAAAAAAAAAATTACATCTTGTTATTTCGATACAAAATTAGAAAATGCCACATAGAATAGAGATTAATTGAATTGGCTAGAAGATTTGAATATTTCTAATGACAAAAACTCTGGTGCAACTGTTGCACCGTAGAATAACCGCCCGTTTGACCTGACCCGACCTGTTTGACCCGGGTCAAACCCCCATTTGCCAGTTTTTTTTCCAATTTTTTTTTATTGTTTGCCGTCTATGGTCGAGATTCGAGCGAGGGGAGTCGAAGGCCTTGGAGCGAGCCAAAAAAGTCCAAATGATTGCCCTCCGATTATCATTATTGTAGTAATCGGAGCGAAGGCGGAGCCGTAAAATCGGAGCCGAAGGCTCCGCCGGAAAAAAAAATCTGAAAATAAATAAATAAATAAAATTGGGCGCGTGAGACCCACGCGCTGGTCGGGGCGGGTCGAGTTATGTGCAGCTTGGGTGCATAAGTGTGCACCCAATTCCTTCTCATTTCTAATATAATGAAAATAAGGCAACGACATTGGGACTTCATTTTACCTAAAGCTTACAACCAAAATGCTAAGAATATAAATTTGATAAATTTGATCATTATTGACTGATTTATGATACAAAATTGAAAAGAAAAATTTTGTACAGTCTTCCATGATGACTTTTTATGTATCGGTTTTTTCTTGTTTATGTTTAAAAATGTATATTTCAAAATTCTAAATGGCCTTGTAAATATTTTTTTTTGTTCTTGTATTTAGAACGAAAAGTATAATACGTATTATTATATTGTTTTCTAAATTAGATTAATTGATTGATACTACAACGGTTATCTATAGAACAATCCAATATTTACATGTATAGGGCGGCTAATTTCTTGCGATAGATATTCCATCAATCATCGTAACTTGCCCATCGTTACGATTGACAAATTTCGCAATTCATTAGACATTCATTAATTAATTTAATGTATATATAGCTCAATCTACTTTTCTGGATTGATGATCAAATATATTGTAGGCTATTGATTTGAAGCTACATAATCCGAATTGATGATATTTATCCAACAAAAAATCATGATAGCTATTCTGAAATGGGAATTTGTGAGATTTTAGAAAAAATTGTCGCTGAACTGAGATTTTAGCATTCTGAACTGAGATTTTAGTATTCAATTACATAATCACCAAAAGCAAACTAATACATATGAATATTGTTAACATTAGTAATAAGCTAATGCAACTATATATACTTTGATGGTCCCGATACGAGTTACTGGTGTATGGGAGGGGGGGGAATACACCAGTTAGGATTTTAAAACTAAACTCCTGAAAAATACTTCAACCGAGTAAAAAGACTCAGTTAGAATCTCTCAGCTGAGTAAGCAACCTCAGCTGGAAGAGTGGTGTTGTGCGGAATGTGGTGGAAATTAAACTCGTATAACAACTCACGCTTTTATGAATGGTAGGTCAAAAACCAAAACAATTGAGAATGCACAGATGAGGTTTGTATGCTGGTTAGTCAGTCAGTTGAGAATGCAAGAGATAACTGAATAAAGAAAAATACAAGCACACAGAGAATTAACGTGGTTCGGAAATAACACTCCTACGTCCACGGGGAGTTGTGAGTTCACACAACTCTGTCCAAGTTCTTCTGGACAAACCACTCAGCTTACGCGGGTTGAGCAACCCTTAAGGATAAGTTTGCGGGTACTTATCAACCTTACAGTTTAGTTTTCGGGTACTAAACAACCTATCTACTCAGTTGCGGGAAGAGTAGGATCCTAAACTTTTTAGGTGAAAGAAAATGGGGTTCCAACTAAAAGCTCGAACGAGAAATGAGCTATGATCTAACTCTCTACGAACTCTCACTAAGTGATGTTCTCAAGGTTCGATCTAAAGACACAAAAACTAACTAACTCTAGAACTCTCAACAAGTGATGTTCTAAGAGATTAAATTTCAGTTCAGCTTGTGAAGAATATTGCTCTTTCTTTCGCTCTTAGGTTTCTTCTCGTGTGTGTGTCTTGTATTTTTTTCTTAAAATGAATGAAGGCCTCTATTTATAGGCGGAGAGTATCAACTAGCCGTTGGAGGAGCTGTTGATCTCTGTTCTTTGAAAGCGATGGTTTGTCTCTGATCTCTGCAGACTTTTCCGATATGGCATCTATGCTCTTCTGCTTTCTATCTGAGATAGCCTTGTGTTGGGCCAAATGGGGTAATGACTGAACGGTCAAACCCTCACGTGACTTCCTTTTTGAAATTCAAATCTTAACAACAGACTTCCAACAAGGAGTGGTCGGTTAATACTTTTGATCTTCAACTAGCTTGTTCTTCACCCGATGTTCTATCTGCCAACTAACAGTTGAACTCTCAGCTGACTTCATCTTCAAGATGTTGATCTTCTTGGTTGAGTTCTACAACTGATGTTCTGAAACTGAACACTGAGTTGTCTTCCTTGTATCTGATCAGTTGGGTTCGAATGCTTAGTTGGCTTTCTTTCATCTGATGTTCTCTTCCCCTTTACTGCTTCTCATCTGATGAACGCTCAGTTATTTTCCTTACAACTGATGTTCTATCTCTTGAATGTGACTTCCCCCTTTTTGCATTATGATGAAGTGAACGCTCCTGTCCTAGTGATGCCTTGTTGCCATCTTCAGCTGGAGACTTGTAAAGATAAAATCTTAACAATGCTCAAATAGCGAGCCTACCTACTAACATTAGGTTCTGACAACATCTACTCGGTTGGGGTCAGTTGATTTTGGAATTCATCAAAACTCTTACTAATAAATTTCTCAACATACTTCATAATAATGTCACCAATACATAACAAACAATCAGTCTCGATAAAGTAACCGCCCAATTTCTTTGATACATACTTTCAAATTGAGAATTTAAATTAATCTAAATAAAAAATCTGGAAAAATCCACCAAGGCATGAGAATATTTGTGGTGCCTCCAATCAACATGGTTCCAATCTACTGCTTCACTATTGTATAATCCTTAGCTTGTCTACATCAACTTCTTTCTCAAATTTGTAAAATATTTTGACACTAATGCTTTATTTTGCTCTTAAAAAAATCTTCGGATAAAGAAATAGAACAATAATGGAATGAAGTGTGGATGTTTTGGTTTTGGGAACTCTGCAAATATATAGGCACAAAATATCGGCTAAAAATAGAAAAGAAATTATATAAATCAGCCATAGCTAGTTTTAAGCCATTACAGGACGGTTACAATGTAATGCAATTATTCTTAATTAGATGAGATATTACTAAAGATCAATTATGCAATTAGTAATTTGATAACTAAAATATACCAAAAAAGAAAGGTTGTAACCGCCCAATTTCTCATAAACTAATTTTATCTAATACATATAATTTGAGCTTTAAGATAATTATAAAAGAAAATTTATAGTAATGCCACATAAGCATGTGGATTATTGTAGTGCTTGGAATCCACTCTCCTATTATAAAGAAGATATTGAATTAATTTTTAAAACAATAAAGATTTTCCGGCACAGTGTGGCCGGACACACGCGGCTGGACCGGCGAATAAATCGGCGGTTCGATCACTCCATAAAAACCTGTTTAGTTGATTTTATTTTATGACAACCCCACCCCTACACACATTTGGCTCCAAAATTCTACATAATGGCGGTATCTAATAGTCCTACATTTCCCTTCCATGCAATTCCCTCCAATCTTTCCCTCCCAACCTCAAATAAGTCTGTTAGGATTTCCTAATTAAAAGGGATTTAATTAAGTGAAGATATGAAGGAATATTATTTCAGTTTTGATTTCCTAATAAATTGTTAACTAATTAAGTAAAAAGAAATCTGATCGTATCTCAAATTAAGACGCAATATTCAGTGAAAAATTCGAGTAAAGAGAAATCATTCGTATCTCAAATTAAGAAGCAATATTCAGTGAAAAATTCGAAGTTCTGATACAACAACAGTCTCATATCGGCAAACAGTGGTTCGATCAATGATAACGAGATGTCAGATGATTCGGAATATTTAATCTACAAAGATTCTGATGATGAAGAGTATTCACAAGAACATGAGGAAGAAACTGAGACACATGAGGAAGAAATCGAGACTGTATTGACCAAAGAAGGTAGCGATGGAGAGAATTCACAACAGCAAGACGCTCATGCAAATGCAGCGCAACAAACTTTATTGCTCGAACAAGGTCCTCAATCTGGAATGGAGTTTGAGAGTAGAGAGATCCTTTTTGATGCATATCAAGCGTTCGCCAAGAGCAAGGGTTTTTGTGTGGCAATTCGAAATTTTCGTGACGATAAATATATCATGATTTGTTGCGACTGCGGTCGCAAAACGGAGACGAAGAAACAAACAAAACGGGTTGACTGTCAAGCTCGGATTAATGCTAAAAAGGATGAAAATAATAAGTGGATAGTGACTAAGGTTACTTCAGAGCATAATCACGAGATGGATCCTACGTTTTCTGTTTATATGGCTCCTCACCGTTCAATGTCAGTGCACATGAAGAGGCAACTTGTAAAGAATGATGTTTCAGGTATAATATTCAAGTTCTACCATTTGATGGACATTGATCGTCGTGGACGGCTCCGTAATGTGATGTGGATCCATCCTCGTAGCATAGCCGCATACGAGGAATTTAATGATGTTGTGAGCTTCGACACAACTTACTGCCTCAATCGTTATGAAATGCCACTAGCTACTGTTGTTGGGGTTAATCATCATCATCAGTCCACGCTGTTAGGATGTGCATACTCACACACGAGCAGGCAAATTCTTTCCGTTGGTTCTTTACCAATTGGTTGGATGCAATGGGAGGTGTACAACCAAAGACAATCCTAACCAATCAATGTGAGAGTATTAATTATAGCTCTGCGAGAAATCATGCCGAATACTATACACAGATTTTGTATGTGGCATATTTTGTCGAAGATCCGGAAGAAGTTTGGTGGGATTAAGAACTTCACTAAGACTGCATCGGCTTTCAAGAATTTGATATACCACAGTTTTAGTATTGAAGATTTTGAAAATAGGTGGTATGATTTTCTTGTGAAGTACAATATGAGTGAGAATGAGTGGTTGGGAAGCCTATACGAGCAAAGAGCAAAATGGGTGCCAATCTACTTAATTGGTCGATCATTTTTGGGCTGGAATGGTTTCGACTCAACGTAGTGAGTCGATGAATGCTTATTTTGACCATTATATCACACCGAAGAGTACTTTAACGATGTTTGTTGAGCAATATGAGATTGCTTTGACGAACAAGATTGATAAGGAGATGCACGCTGAGTATCAGTCCAAGTGTATTTTTATTAGCCGTCGTACAAAATATGATTGGGAAGAGCAATTTGGCAGTGTTTACACAAACAACGTATTTACCTTGCTGCATGAAGAGCTCGAGAAGACTATTCATTGCAACTTGTATGACCTAGAATCGTCAAGTGCTGATGCAGCCCAAGGAATTGAGAGGTACCAAGTTAAGGAAATAGTAATAATTGATAATTGCTTTCACAAGGAATTCACATATTGCATCGAATATCGTCCCAACGGTGGTTATTTTACGTGTGTTTGCCGAAAATTTGAGAGCAAGGGTATCTTTTGCTGCCATATATTGAAGTTTATTATTGCCAAAGGTATTCGTACCGTTGACAATAGATATATACTACAAAGATGGCGAAAGGATCGGTATAGACCGTACATGGGCATATTCTTTGCTGAGGGTTATCCACACATGAAAAAGGAATACAAAATGTTTCAAGAGGTTGAAAAGGTATTTGTTGAGTGCACTGACATTGCCTACAAAAAGCATTCAAAAATGAATCACCTCAAATTTCTAATGGAAGAAGCAAAAAAGCAACTGACTTTGATGGATGATGGGGTTGATAGTGATGCTGATGGGGGAGAAGATTCTGATGATCCAAGCACTGAAATAAACGTGTTGAATCCAAAGATTACTAAGCAGAGAGGCAGACCGAGAAAAAAACGTTTCAAGAGTGCTACGGAGAACAATCAGTCACGTGCATCAGGTGGTAGCATTTATGCAGATACTGGATATGGAGGGCGTGGTCGCAGTGGTCATGGTAGTCGTGGTGGTCGCGGTGCTCACGGTGGTCGTGGTGGCCGTGGCCGTGGTCGTGGTGCTGAGAGGAATGATGACACAATCATCGGGACGCAAGGTAGTGTCGTTCATTGATCATGAGTTAGCCGTTGTCTTTGAATTTGCTTCTTTCTAATTTTCATGAATTTTAGTTTATTGTTAAATTTGGTTTTGCAGTTATGGTGTTTATGATAATTTGATTTTGTTATGGTTTTGATCTTGTTCTTTGCAATGCTATTAAGGTTTATTGTTGCATTATGGTTATAATGAGGTTTGATTTCAACTTTGTAATTTGAAGACACTTTGATCTCTTTTGAACGAACAAATGTGAACTTGTTTTCATTTGAGTTATGGTTATTGAACAAGTGTGAGGTGTAAGTTTCAATTTCAAGTTAAGAGCGATACATGCATGGATTTTATGTTGGAACAGATCGCTGCCCACCAGGTGCTCGATCAAAGTTGAGGCTCAAGGTCTGAAATCAGAAATAAAACTGACGCACGCAACCTGATCGACAGAAGTCTTGAGTGAAAAAACATGCACAAAAAATAAACAAAAAGAAGAAATCGCTGAGCCGTGGTATGGAGGCAGTTGCCTTGAAACCGTAATTCGGCCGACCATAGAGTGCAAGTCCTACAAGCCGATTCACTCCCCAACATTTTATGCATGCATTCGTGTTGAAAATGCTAATAGATGTGTTGGTTTTCACTTGAATTATCCTTACAACTCCACAAGTTAAAAAGATGTAAAATTTTCGTTGTTTACAATTGCATGGAAAACTATACAATTGGAATGATATCAATTGAGAGAAATAAATATAACATTGGGTCGGCGACCCGAGGTGGTGGTGCCTGCTGCGACGGGCGCTCTCTCTCCTACAGGCAGTCCATTCTCCAAAAAGTCTAGAGTCGACTTGGAGATTGTCGACGTTTCGGGCAGCGACGCGAGCCCGTCTGCTCCCGTCCAGCTGGGGAATTTGCCTTTTCCCGAGGTGAAGATTTACTACTTAATTTTCTGTAATTCTTGCCTGTGTGTAACTAACTGTATTCCTTCTTGCAGGGCATTGATATGTTCACGGCCTGGTTGAAGAGTGGCGTCGGGGAGATGTCAGCGAAGCACGAGGACGAAAAAAGTCGGTACTCGGAGAAGCTGATGTCGACCGTGGCCAAGTTGAAGAAGGCTGAGGGGGAGTTGGCCAAGTCCCGGGAGGAAGCAAAGGCTATCAAATCCGAGCTGGCCGAAGAAGCTCGGAAAAGGTTTGAGGCCGAGCTGGGTGCCGAGGAGGCTCGGAAGAGGTTCGAGGCCGAGATGAGTGCGGCCAAGGAGAGGGAGTCCAAGCTGGCCGCTTGTCAAGGCGGAGTCCTGCGGGCTTACACGAAGAGGCTTCTTTTGTCGGACAGTTTCTCCGGCCTGGCCAATGACTTGGCTGGGCTTATCAATGGAAGCCACGCGTTGAGTGCTTTGGAGGCCGCCGCCAGGGATTTCCCCGATCTGGACGTCTCCAAGTATGGCTACGAGCGCCTGGAGGATGAGGCTCTCTTCTCCGAGTACGCCAGAGTGATCCGACGTCACCTCGGCCAGCTTCCTGTTTTGGATGCCCTTGCCAGCTCGTCCGTGCTCCTATCTGCCGAGCAGATTGCTGCCTGCTCGGCAGATCGGGACCCCATCCTCGATGCAGCCTTCGATGCTCTTCCCGACGAGGAAGGAGAGGACAAGGAGGAAGAGGAGCGCGAGGCTTCGGCTGATGAAGAGGATCCCAAGGATGCAGGCGCTGATGGCTCTTCTCAGGGCCCCCCCTCCGGGCAGCCACCTCTTCAAGACAAGGAGGTGGACGCTCCTTAGATTTTTTTTTTTTTTTTTTGTAACTATGTACTCAGACCTTTTTGAATAAACGAATTTCGCACTTTCTTCTGTGTGTAGATTTCTGATTTCCCCGGTATAGCTTCTCTACACAAGCAAATAAGTCTTCTCTCTCAAGATCTTTCTGAACAACGATCTCTAGCTCGGTTATGGATGGAGAAATGTCGCCGAGCTGAGGCACTGTTTGATGAAAAGAGTGCTCTTTTGAAGTTGAAAGAATCCGAGCTGGAGGAGTGGCAGGTTAAGTTTGAGTCGCTCTGCGCGGAGGCTGAGGTCAAGCAGGTCGCTTGTCAAGAGCGCGCCGATTTACTTCAGGCCAAGCTGCTTCAGGCGGAGGAAGAGTTGGAAGTAGCCCGAGGTAGGGCTGGGCGCGTGCTGGAGGATCATGAGAAGATCGTCGAGGAGCATGCCGAGTATGAGGATATCATCCGTCGCAATGGCGGTATTACCATCTCCGAGGCGGAACTGAAGACGAAGGAGCTGTTGGAACAGTATCTCGAGTTGAAAACAGCATGCGGTCCCGAGTCTTTTGAGCTGCAAGGGGCTCTTGAGATGCTCAAGGAAAGCATAAACTTGTATAAATGCGTGCTATCCCGTCGTCCAAAACTTCGTGCATTCCTGTCCAACATTGCGGATGGGTTTTCTCCGTCGTCTTCTCGGACTATGCCTGCTCGCGAGGCCAGAGCTGCTTCTCGGGGACGTCAGGCCGGAACGAGCCGAGGTGGCCGGGCCGCGGGGCGGAGTTCGGCTACGTCGCGAGGTCGGGGTTTTTCTTCTGGAAGGAATCGAGGTCGGGGACGAGGTCGAATTTCCATCGACGACCTTCTGGGATCTACTTCCTTCGAAGAGCGATGGCTCAACTTCAGTAGGCCAAATCCCCCTCCGTAGAGTAGCTCGCTTCTTCCTGTAATTTATGTACATACAATGTTGTAATTAGTCAAATACGAACTAATATATATTGTCTATTATGAACTTCATGTTTTTCGGGAAGAATGTTTCCTTGCGTTCGTGTTGTGCTCTTTTTTTTTTTTTCAGAGGGAGTCTAACTCGGACCTCTTTGTGTGACAAGGGAACCTTGGTTCAGACCTCGTGTTATGATTCTCTCGGGGGAACTTGGTTCTGACCCCGGCTAAGAAAATTTTATCCTTTGGAGGGAGTTTAATTCGGACCTCGTCGGATCTTCCCTTTTGAGAGAGACGAGCTCAGACCTCAAAAAGGGTTTCCTTTGCGCATTTCTTAGGATATAATTACCCCATGTCGGATCATTATTGACCTCGGAAGGGAACTTTAGTTCGTCCTTATGAGGGGATTTGTTTTAGGATACTTCGTATAAGCAAACTAAAAGACACAAAAATATGCAAAAAGAAGAGAAACTTCATTTAAAGAAAGATCAAAACAAATAAAGGTTTTGACGAGCTCGTTAAAAACAAAACATTAGGACTCGAAAAGAAAGAAAAAAGAACAGGAAAAAAAAACTTAAGACTTTATATGCAAGACTCGATGCTCATACGAAGAATCTCTTTAAGTGGGCGATGTGCCACGTTCTGGGTATCAGCTCGCCCGAAAGGTAGGCGATTTTGTAGGCTCCTTTGCCGAGAACTTCGTGCACTCTGTAGGGCCCTTCCCATGTGGCTTCAAGTTTGCCGAGCTTTTCCGAATGGCTTACTTCATTGTTTCTAAGCACAAGATCACCGACCTGGAATTGTTGGGGCTTGACCCTTCGATTGTAATATCGGGTCATCTGTTGCTTATACCGAGCTTCTTTTATGCTGGCTAGTTCCCGCTTTTCTTCGGTTAAATCCAGGTCGGTTCGGCGTTGCTCGTCATTTGCTTCAACTGAGAAGTTAATGGTGCGGGGGCTTGGTGCCCCGATCTCTACGGGTATGACCGCTTCTGACCCGTATACTAAACGGTACGGGGTTTCTCCCGTTGGAGTTCTAGGTGTAGTCCTGTATGACCACAGGACGTTTTGGAGGTTGTAGATCCATTCCGTTTTGTCCTTCTCTAGGCGGGCCTTGAGTCCGTTCACTATTGTTCTGTTGGTGACCTCGGTTTGGCCATTAGTTTGAGGTCGGTTGACCGAGGTGAAATTTTGCTGGATATTGAGTCCTTCACAAAATTCTTGGAATGCTCTGCTCGTGAATTGCGTCCCGTTGTCCGAGATGAGGACTCTTGGAACTCCAAACCGGCACACGATATTCTTCCAAACGAAGTCGACGGCTTTCTCACTTGTGACTTTTGTGGAAGGTTCGGCTTCGACCCACTTGGTAAAGTAGTCGACTGCAACTATTAGGAACCGTTTTTGTTTAGGGGCCGGGTAGAAGGGTCCCACGATGTCAATGCCCCATTCCACAAATGGCCACGGGCTCTGTATAGTAGAGAGGTCGGTCTGGGGTACCCTTGTCACCTTGGCATGCAGCTGGCATTTCAGGCACTTTTTCACGAACTCTTCCGCATCTTTTGCCATTGTTGGCCAATAGTACCTCCACCGCATGATTCATGATTTTTATTCATCTAGTTGTGTTTTTTTCCCTCAATTTCGTCGTTACTTTATTTATGATTAAGTCAGTCCATTAGGCCGTAATGGAGTATCTCTGTTGTTGCCCATATAGCCAGTACGGTTTCAATAATATGCTATATTTCCAGTATCGCTATATGCACGATAATTGTTATGGATGTTTCAGCATTAATTTCAATACTTCTTGTTCATCACAATTCAACGACCCGTTGGTGTGCATAAATTTCATAGTTAAGGAAATTGTTCGTAAAAATGCTTGAACGAAATAAAGATACAGAAAACATAGTAAAGCAAACTATTCGTAAAAATGCTTGAACGAATAATTAAAGATAAGCGAACATATTAAAAATGTTTCAACCAAGAATAAAAAATCATGTACTCTACAATGTCATAAGTTCATCAAGAATTGACTGAACAATACGAGAATTCCAGTACAAAATCACTTGTGATTACGGAATCATAACTTCATGAGATTCAAATCAAACTTTATTCCATAAACATACAAAAGATACATAGAATAATGATACTTCAAAATTGAGTACAACTATCAATCAAAACTTAAAAGAAAAAAGTAGTAAAACATCCGATTATAAATCCAAAACAAAAATACTTAAAAAAATGGATATTGATCATCGTCTTTTCTTGAAATGCTTCCCCATCTGCAATTTTTTGACTTTCTCTTGACTCAAAATCATCTCCACCTTCTGCATTTGTTTGCCTTTCTCTTGAGAAGTAATCATCACGCGTAACTTGGTATTGATGTTTAGATTTCCTTTAGTTTTCATAAGCCTCTATCGCTTCCCCTTGTGTTCGGAAACCCCTATACAAGCTTCCCTTGATTCCAATTACAAACGGCGCGCAGATTTCCCAACTCGAAAAAACACCGGTTTGTAATCCTTCAAACACAATATAACAATTTTTCTCCTTGCACCCTCGATATTTCATCTCCAGTTTCATTGTGCAATAGCTCGATCTTCAAACAAATGAATATCTATCGGAAAGGAGTTGGGAAAAAATGGAAGATAACCAAACAAATAATACCAAATCTTCAAAGAATTCGAATCTGATTTACCAAATCATCGGTGGTTTCAGATTTTAATTTGAATTCAAATCAAATTTTCGAAATTTGCTCCAAAAAATTTCAATACCCGGTTTATATTTTCAGGAGGCTAAGAATGTCAAACTATATTTCGTTATTATTTTCGGATTGAATAATAAATAAGAATTACCTGTTTTGCCACCGTGTGGCCACAGTGGCCACACTGTGGCCAATTATCAGCGCCCTTTTTAAAATTATATTTATAAGTTATTACATAAAGTGATTTTTTGGCAATAAATTATACACGCAATGGTCCTTCATGTAACATTTATTTGCAACAAGTAGATTATTCATATAACACTTATTTGCAATAATTTGTCAAATTAATTATATCATTTTGAAATAAAGCAATGAATTAATTTTTTACAACGTATAGTGTGTTTCCATCAATGAATTTTACATGAGATTGTCCTTCATGAAACAATTATTTACAACAAGATGATCTTTCACGTAAATTGGAAATGATTTGTCAAAATATATTACTTTGAAATAAAGTATTTTTTTGTAATTATATTTGTAAATTACAACTTAAAAGTTCTTACTCAATAAATTCTAAACGAGATAATCATTCACGTAACATTTATTTGGAACGTGATGATCCTTCACGTAATGCTTATTATAATGATATAGTTAAATATCTCTCTTTTCAATAAATTATTAAATTGTTTTTAAATTTTATATCTATTACATTTGCATTGAGATAATTAAACAATGAATACTTTTTAACAAGAAGTATGAATTCCATTCTGCTACATTTTAAAAATTAGTTCAATTGTCAAAAGAAAATGAATAAACATTACAAATTCTTGGAAGAATACTTTAGATGTGAACAATAAACGAGGTTTGGATTATCAGCGTGCAGTACGATACATATTGTGGCACAAAACGAGTACTAAATAACTTTTTAATCGGAGTAGAGGCAGGTTTATTTGTAATATTTAGAGCTTATTTATTCTATACGAGTTTGAGACGATAATAAGATGTAAATTTATATTTTTAATTTGATTTTAGACAAGTAACGGGTATATGAAACGGGTCTATATAAAAAAGGGCATATATATAAGAAACAGGGTATTTATACAATTATTACTACATGTTTACGTTGTGATATATGTATGAGTTTAAGATGTGGACAAGTTTTTTTTTTATTATTAAATATAAACAGTTTGTTTGTATAAATTTTAAATAAATGAGTTTGGTTAATAATTAACAGGATGTTTATTATTATAGGAGTTTTAGAAAAAATCAAGTAATTACACGACTTATTTTTCTTCACATAATATAAAAATATGATAATCCCGTCGATGTTCGACGGGCAACAAGTAAAATCAAATATTAGTAAATGTATGGCATGCATAGTTAGGGCAATTGAATAGTTAGGAGTTAGGACTGTAATAATCACTAATCTCATGTACAAGGGATTAATTCCTTCCACACTCGTAGTACGTACGTAATCCTTATTGTAAAGAACATGTTAATGTTAATTTATATTTTGACCAAACTGTCCTTATTTATCTACCATTTTGATATATTAAAAAGAAGAGTAAGTCTGTGGAGACTTGTACCATGCAACAACCCGCCCGACCCGTCCGCCCCGCCCTGCCCGACCCGGTGCGTAAGATCCACGCGCGCGTGGGTCTCACGCGCTACAGTAATTTTCCATTTTTTTTTTTTTTTTTTTTTTTTTTTTTTTTGTGACGGAGCCTTCGGCTCCGATTTTACGGCTCCGTCTTTGCTCCGATTACTAAAATAAGGATAATCGGCGGGCAATATTTTGGACTTTTACGGCTCGCTCCGAGGCCTTCGGCTCCCCTCGCTCGCATCTTGACCATAGAAGAAGCGGCAAACAAAAAAAAAAATGGAAAAAAAAAAAATTGGTCAAAGGGGGGTTTGACCGGGTCAAACCCAGGTCAAACGGGGCGGGTCGGGTCAAATGGATCGGGTGTTGCACGGTAGAGAATATGCACCCAAGTTTTTGTCTAAAAAGTCCATATATTATCGACTTGGGTCAAGCCTGATTGAGAATTGTCAAGTCGGTTAAATTGATCTAGCCTAACTGATCCAGGCTCGACCTCATTCCCAAATATATCATGGGCTTGGATTGGGCCTCTTTCTTGAAATGGGGCCCAACTAGGTCGGGCCATCCCGAAGTTGCAAAGTGGGTTGGGTTATACCTAGCTCAGATTGACCCAGATTCGGCTCAACTCAAACATAGTTAGCGTGGTCTTCGACTGAGAGTCACATCTCCAATAGGTATGTGTTTGAAGCCCATGATCAAATTCGAATCGGGCCTTTTCTTGAAATGAGCCGTAATCGGACCTATTTAAGAAGTTCAAAATTCGACTTGCTTCAATGGACCGATGTTTTTGAAAAGCCCAACCAATGCCAGCTTTCACCACTCATGCTTTATCGGACTTGGTCCACTACATGCTTTATCGGACTTGGTCAAGCCTGGTCGTGCTCATTCAATAATTATATAGGTGAGACTGAGGCACAAATCATTGAAATACTCTCTCGGTATGTGAAGTTATGTCCTAATGACGGCTCAGAGATTAAGAAAGCTAGTAAAGCTGTTTTGAGTGGATAAAAATTAGATAGTAGAGGTATTGTTAATGGCATATTTTTAGATTGTTAATTGCAAATTAAAGAAAATGTACGTTGTGGTTGTGTGGGTCCAAATTAAAGAGAAGAATTTGTGGTTATGGTTGTGTTGGTCCAAATTAAAGAGAATGAGTGGTTTTGGTTGTGTGGATCCAAATGGTAATTAGATGTAAATATGAGAGATTTTTTAGAAGTAGAAATGTATATAAAGTGAAACAGAACATTACTTCACGTACAAAAAAGAAGGGTAAGTATGGCAAGACTTCACGTACGGAGAAAGTAAATTTTAATTATAATTTGATCATTCCATTCCTCATAGATACCAATCAAATCAATAATATGACTTAGTTAATTCATTTTCCATTGCCATTTCATTGCTAAGTTCATTACATTTCATTCATGTATAACAATTTTCCTTTAGTTTAGCATTCATATAGCATGTGCCCCTTAATTATTTTATGGAAAAGTGACATTCGCATGTGATAACACATATTTTATTTTAATTTAAAATAAAACAACCGTTAATGTACTAAAAATATCAATTTCAACAATTCCATATATTTAGTTAGACAATAATATTAAAGGTAGTTTGGCATAACATAATATTCCATCCGTCATACACCATACATCTCACATACTTTAAATGGATATATCTCATGTAAAAAAAGAATTTAATCATTCAAAAGTAATATAACATACTCATTTTTATCTTTTAACTCGCCGAACAGTAATAAGACATAGAGAAAAACATAGAGAATGAGATGGAAAGAGTACAGTCATTTTTTGAAACACCCAATTTGAAGACTTTATACTTACAAGAATTCAAGAACCAACAACCCTAAAACTAGGGTTGTATACGAATCGAATCGAATCGAATTGAATATCGTTGTATTTGATTAGTATTCGAATAAATTGCCACATACTCGATTCACTATTCGCTTTGCTTCAAATAATTTTTTTGATTCGTATTTGATTCATCATGATATTCGTGAATATTCGAATCGAATTGAATATTCGGTTAATTTTTCTTTAAGACTAATATAAACATATTATTCGATTTTATTCGCAACAGGAAATTGTGTTTTTGGGATTGGTCCTGCAGTGCTAGCGGTGGGCCGGTGGTGGCGTTTGGTGTCGCTGGTTTTTTGGGTTAGAGTATGTGAGAGGGAAATTGTGATTTGAGATTTGATTAATTGATTTGTTGCCTGTGTGAGGCTAAGGGAATAAGTGGCTAAGTGAGAGTATTAATTTGTATTATTTTGTTATTTAGTTTAAATTTTAAGTTTAGTTTTAAACCTATATTCCTATGTATGTGATATATATAATTAATATCTTTAAGATATTAAATCGAATATTTTCGAATATCGAATCGAATATTATCATTCTGAATTCGTATTTGATAATTAATCGAATAAAAAAAAGTATTCGTATTTCTATTCAATTCATAAATTTTCGAATATGAATATCAAAATTCGAATCGAATATCGAATCGAGTAAACTTATTCGATTCATATACAACCCTACAAAAAAACGATTACAAGGGTAGGTAAACCACACTTTCCAAGTACATGTGTGACAAGCTCGACCTATAGAGGCGTTTTATGAGGTTCGAACCTGAGACCTCTCAGTTTCAGGCACTCACTTTTACCACTAGGTCATCTCCAAGGGGACACCAATGGACATCTCTGATGTGAATACAAACACAATTATGTGTATTTTTTTCTCTTCACAATCGTTTAAGCTTATCTAAAGGGTTAATTATCACTTATGGCCCGAACTTTCATTCCTTAGTGATTTTATGGCCTGACCTTTTGAAATATTAAAAAATGGCTTGACCTTTATTCCTCTGTGACACTTATGGTACGAGAGCGAAAATCCGATGACGGAAAACTGACTGGGCGCCGGATGGTGACATGGATATTCTCTCCCACCTTTTATTTAAATGACATGGAATTTCTATGCCATGTAAACAAAATAATTTTGTTTTTAAATAAAATAATACAAACAAGATTTCACCTTTTCTTATTTCTCTCAAAAAAAAAAGATCAAAAAATCTCAACCCTTTTCTTATTCAGCCGCAGTAGACTTTTTGTCTTCCAACCCTAACAAAATTTCTTACTCTTTCCTTTATGCCACTACTCTAGATTTTTTCACTTACAGAGTATGTTTGTCTTCTAATATTTTTATGGAGTAACTAAAGCTTCTGAGACGACAAGCCTAAACTAAATATAATAGTTTGAGGTTGAAATGGATGGACCACTAGAGGTATTCATTTTTAAATTCATTATTTTTTGTCAATTTCTGCTATGAAATAATTAAAAAATCCCAAGCTACATAGTTTGTGTTATATAATATTTGATGTTCGAAATTAGTTTTTAATTTTGTCTATTTTCGATTTCTATCGTTTATTATTTCTAAAATTAAATTTTAAGGATTCAAAACTATAAGGTTTAGTTGTAGTCTTTCACCAATTTTTATTGTTTACAGTTTCTAATATTAAGATTGAATAGATATGTTATCGTTATGTATAAGTAAGCAATATTTTTTGTGCATTCATAGGAACGGCTGGAGGTGCCTGAAATGGTAGATGTGTATGTATATCATGGGGGAGAATTTATTGGTGATTTGGAGTATGCTAGGAGGGAGAAATTCATATTAAAAAATACGGAATTGGTTTTAGCAGGAGATACCGACATGATAGGAGCTGCAATGGGTTATGATAAGGTTGTGAAGAGTGGAGTTAGGACAAATGGTAGCAAAGTATTCACATTTCTCCCAGAAGATTATCATCTTGCTGCTAATATAATTGAAAAAGTTGTTGATGTCGAGCAAAGATGTGTACACTTATACATAGAAACACTTACTGAACATGAATACACATATATGCAAAAACATGAAAAATGGGACATGGCCGGTAAGGAAAAGGGTATTTTTGCTGATATGAAGGGCAAAGGTAAAGAATCTGAGAGTGTAGATGCTTTCACGACTGATATCCAAGAAGATAGGATGAATCTAAATGATGAAGAGTTGTGCTTGGAGGAGACTATCGAGGCTTTTGATTCAGAATCTGACTATGTGCTATCAGATTTTTCAGATGACGATGAAAAGGTGATAGAAGCCAGAAAGGAGCTAAGGTTGAACAAAATGCTAAACAAGATGGAGAAAACTGAAGCACGAGAGAATATTGAAGCAGAGGAGAATATAACTGATTTAGTGGATTCTGAGTCTGATTCTAGTAATGATAGTTATGATCTTGAAATTGGTAGTGATGATGAAGAGGTTCTGGTCAAGAGAAAGAGAGATATAAGCATGTCTATTATGCAAAAAATACCAACCTAATGGGGATGGATTGAAAGCTTGGGATGGAGTTTAATGATAAAAAAGAGTGTAAAGATGTGGCTAGCTCATGGGCAATTGTTAATGGATATTATTCCCTTTTTATGGTAGTCATGCGTATTAAACTAAGTTTGTTTTAATGAATATTATGGCAGTCACCTGGAGTATCTACAACTCATTCTGTCAATGGATCGACAAAGAATATGAGGGTGCAAACAAGGCCTCAAAAGAAGAAACGCTTGACAACCGAATCTTTGAAGATTGATGAAGATGAGGGTGGAAGCCAAGTTGTTAACTCTACACCTCCATAGTCATTGGTATTAGACTGCTCAAATACTTTTGGAGCTTTTTTTGTTAATGCAAATCAGTAGAAAATATGTTATGAATTTCGGATGTGAATGTTTTGGATATTGAATGCTATGAATATCACTATTTTGGATATGATATAAATTTTCGACAATCTTGGTTGTCTTTTTATTTATTTATTTATTTTTAAATTCCACCTGCTTGATAAAAATCCTAGCTAAAAATGGCTAATGCTTTTATTTTCTAAGGAATTTTAATTTTAAGAGTCATACTGCTACATTTGAGATGCATCTCCGATGAATTTTACAGAAAAAAATATGGAGAAAAGAGTATGAACGATGATAATTTGCATTGAAAATAATTGGAAGAGAACACAAAAATCTTCTATTATAACGATTAGAGAATTAATTTTGGAGTAGGAAAAATCTTTTTTTTTTTTCTATTTTAAAGACAAAATTATTTTGTATACATGGCATAGAAATTCCATGTCATTTAAATAAAAGATGAGAGAGAATATCCATGTCACCATCCGGCGTCCCAGTCAGTTTTCCATCGCCGAATTTCGCTCTCGTACCATAAGTGTCACTAAAGGATAAAGATCGGGCCATTTTTGAATATTGTAAAAGGTCAGGCCATAAAATCACTACGGAATGAAAGTTCGGGCCATAAGTGATAAATAACCCTTATCTAAATTATAAATGCATACCATAATGTAACTGCAAACTTTGTAAAAAGTTAATATTTTTGAGCAATAATATAAAAATAATTTTATGTAAAAGTCATATTATTACACGATTAATGTTTCTAAATGTAATTTTAAGTATGATCCAAGAATGCTAATCTCCGTTCATCATTGTTTACAGTTGACAAAAACGCACTACCCCGCAGCTTCTCTTTAAAACATTTCATCAAACAGTCCCCGTACAATCGCCTATCCCACTACAACCACCAATTGCGCCACCGCCGCCGTGTCGTCTTCTACGAGCACCGCAACCACCACATCGACCAACACCTGCAGGCAGTCTACATCTTTGGAGCTCCATCCATCTCAAAACAACACCATTCTTCATCGCCTCCCTATCAACTAACTGAAAATTCACCCCCAATTCTCAAAATGTTCACTCTCCGACGGCATAAATTTCAATCCCTCCAACCCAATAAATCCTCTCTCTACAACATCTTCTCCTTAACCCAATCCCAAACTCGCGCTCCTTCGTCAACCAAATTCCATAGCCTCTCAAATTCAACATTCCTCTCTCGAACCGGCAAACGACCTAAAAATGCAATCTTTTTCAGAGACCCATCCGTTTCATTCTATTCTACAAGAATCTACCGAGGCCCAATACCAAGAACACTGAGGAGGAGAATCAAGAAGAGAGAGAGAGCCGCGGCGAAACCCGTTCTAAACCAAGGTCTTTTCGAAGCAGCTAAATCCCAGCTCCCACCACGATTCACCAATGAAGAGCTACACGATGTCATCGCCTTACAAGATGATCCACTTGTTTGTTTGGAGCTTTTCAATTGGGCATCGCAACAGCACAGATTCAGGCACAATGCGATAACATATCACATTACAATCAAGAAGCTTGGTGCAGCTAAGATGTTCGAGGAAATGGATTACGTCGTCAATCAGGTGCTAGCTGTTAAATCTATTGCGTCTGAGCCACTTTATAATAGCATGATCTATTACTTTACTGAAGCAAGGAAGTTGGTTAGAGCTGTGAATATATTCAAGCATATGTGTGATTGTAGGAAGTTGGATTCGAGGCCGACAATAAGAACTTATAACATTCTGTTTGGGGCGCTTCTGAGTCGAGGAAAGAATTCGTATATTAATCATATGTATATGGAGACTATAAGAAGTTTGTTCAAGCAAATGGTGGGTGATGGGATCGAGCCTGATATATTTTGCTTGAATTCTATGATCAAAGGGTATGTACTCTCACTTCATGTCAATGATGCCCTTAGAATCTTTCACCAGATGGGAGTGATGTATAAATGCCAGCCGAACTCGTTTTCTTATGATTATTTGATTCACGGGTTGTGTGCACAAGGCCGGACGCAGAATGCAAGTGAGCTCTGTGATAGGATGAAGGAAAGTGGTTTCGTGCCTAGTAGTAAATCGTATAACTCCCTTGTGTGCTCTGTTGCTCTCGAGGGAAAGATTGATGAAGCTGTGAAGTTCTTGTGGGAGATGACTGAAAACAAGAGGTTTGCTGACTTCATCACTTATAGAACTGTATTGGATGAAATGTCGCGACAGAAAGGGATTAGAGAGGCCTTGAGGTTTTTGGAGCAGTTGCAAGAAAAGAGACTTGTAGACGGGCAGACATACCAAAAGATTGTGTATGAACTTGAAGATAATGCTCGTTATGCAAATATATGATGTGTGATTAGGTAATTTGTTGGATTGATCCTCTCTGATTAGCGTTGCATAAGTCCTTCAGTCAGTGGCGGAGCTAGGCCCCATTGTTTTGAGGGGCAAAATTCTTTGCCCCAACTTTTTAAAATTTTTGGTGGGGCAAAACCTTTATTTTTTGATAAAATTGTACATAACTATTGTAAATTTATAACTAATGATGGGTTATTGAAAAAATTTGAGGAGGGGCAATTGCCCCACCATAATTACATGTGGCTCCGGCACTGCCTTCAGTTCCTATTACGCTACAAGAAAGAGGAACAATATATGTTGTTTTTAGAATGTGTATGCTGGTGCAGGTGTTTTCAGTTTTATTTTGGCTATATGGTTTTATTCTGTATCTTTTTTGTTTGTTGTTGAAGATGAATGTATTGTTTTTCTTATTGGGTTGAAACATTGATATATATATATATATATATATATGTATATAAGGTAAGGATTTGGTGAGAATGGATTTTATATGAGAATGTGAGAATAGTACATTTTAATGCATATATTGCAGAAATGTAATGCGTATACATTCTAATGCATAAACTGCAGAAACCTAATGCATAAATTACTACAACATAATGCATCGTTAAATTTGAGCCATTGATCAACAAAAATCAAGGGTCGAGATTTATTCTCACTTCTCATCTAACATAACATTCTCACATGATCCTCTTCCTATATATAAATATGTATATGTATATATGTATTTCAAAATGCTAAAAACCACTGTGGAACTGACTGTGTTGATGAGAGTCCCTTTCTTTCTTCCTTTGATGTTGATAACAGCTGTGATAATTTATGTGGCTGCAGCTAAAAAAGGAATGAAGCGCTGCATCATTGATGTGGAATCCTTCAATGTTATATGCAATTGGAGTATCTGTTCAGAGTTCAGGAAGCATGGAAATAACTCTGTCAACCGAAGAGCAATAATTAGTGAGGGTGCTTCTACTTTTGTCAGCTGTGGCTTACACACTTCAAGAACAAGAGATAATTGCCAAGCATATTTCATCATAATGTATAAACCGGTATCATTAATATATAAATTTCACACGTTTCGACTGTGTTTGACTAGCACTTGAAATGCCACTGAATGCACAAACTCAGCCGCTTTCTCTAGATCACCCAATCTTTAGTTTAAACAAAGCTAATCTTGCATCCTAGTCAATATTTCACTTTGGGGATTCCAAAATAGACTGTTAAGCAATGAAGAGAAGTAATATTAAATATTGTCTGTGGAAAAACTATGGTAACTCCTAGTAGGTAAGTATTGAGGATTATATGATTATATCTCCCTTCTTGCTGCGCATCTGCATTTCATTTAGATGCATGAAAAATGTTTGCAGTATTTGCATAGTAAGTCGTATGTTTTGCTGCTTTCTACTGCTCAAGCCTGAATTCAAGAACCCTTGAGCTGTTTCCGATGCACTCTAAATTTTATCAACATATGCTGAGTCTGGAGAAGAAGTTGAGCTATCACCACCGTTAGTCAGTCGAAGAATGGACCAAGCTGTCTCCTCTTGTGTGGACTACATTTGTTTTTTTATTGTAGTATGTCTTTATTAATACTATTTTTGAGAAGTTTATTGTTGACCACACAAATTGTATGGGAAATACAGCAGGAAGTTATGCAGGGGCATCCTGTATAGCTGAATAGAGCCCCCCACTCTGCATATATTGGGCATACAGGCGTGGAGGGGCGTGCTATTTGTTTACATCCATTAGTTGGTAAAGGAGCCTTAAATCAACTAGTTACCTTCCTTGAAACGCTAAATTAATATGTGCGGAGTTCTTGCACTTGTAAACTTATCATATTCATATTCAAAAAAAATTAGCAAAAATTGTTTAAATTGTTAGAATAGAAAAGAAAACAAAGCGAAGCAGAAACTAAAATTAGAAGCTCCACCAAACAAACAAAAGAAAGACAGAAATGTAGTCAACAAAAAATGGTATACTATTTTTATCATTCAATACTAAATTCATCATCTTTTTCTAAGTTCAGAAAAAAAAAAAAAATTATGAAATCTTCACAGGAAAACTAAGACAAAACTATCTATAAATTCAATTTGCCAAAATAGAGATATGAATATGATCATCAGAAAGCCTAGGATTTCTAGATCAGAAACAATCAAAAGTATCAAAAACATTTTGCAAGTTTTTAAAACCAGTTTAACCTTTAACAACATCAAAATTACAGGCCAATACCTGTTAAAAAGGCTGAACAATTTTTGCTCCAAATTAACAAGAAATTATTTTTGTTGAGAATGCAAATTACCAAGAATAGAGAAAACTCAAGAAATAAAGAAACTAAAATCTGATTAATAGCAATAAGATAGACAACACAATCCATATATCAAAACAACTCAAAACGATGAAACGGAAATAAGGAAAAGATCAAAACAATGATAAGCCATGCTGTAATCCCCGCCACCGTCTGTCGAGAACCCAATTCTGAGATTGGTTAATCAACATACAAGGCAAGAGACTACAACACGACCAGCAATGTAAAGATCCTAATACTGTAGAAGAAATCAAAATCAAGTCTTTATAACATAGTTTATAGAAATAGTCTTCTCTGCCGCCACCAGAGATCCTCCCGTTTCACTTGGCACCCTTCTTCACTGCAGCCTTGGTAACCTTGGCACCCGTTGGGTCCTTCTTCTCCACACTCTTGATGACACCAACAGCAACTGTCTGTCGCATGTCACGAACAGCAAAACGACCCAGAGGAGGGTACGTGGCGAATGTCTCAACCACCATGGGCTTGGTCGGAATCATCTTAACCATACCAGCATCTCCGTTCTTCAAGAACTTGGGCTCCTTCTCCAGTTCTTTACCAGAACGTCTGTCGATCTTGGTCAAGATCTCAGCAAACTTCACTGCAATGTGAGAGGTGTGGCAATCCAACACCGGGGCATATCCATTTCCAATCTGACCAGGGTGGTTCATGATGATGACCTGGGAGGTGAAGTTGGCAGCTTCCTTGGCAGGATCATCCTTGGAGTTGGAGGCAACGTAACCACGCTTGAGATCCTTCACAGCAACGTTCTTCACGTTGAATCCCACATTGTCACCTGGAAGAGCCTCTTGCAAGGCCTCGTGGTGCATCTCAACGGACTTGACTTCAGTAGTCAAACCAGATGGGGCAAAAGTGACCACCATACCGGGCTTAATCATACCAGTCTCAACACGACCCACAGGCACGGTACCAATTCCACCGATCTTGTACACATCCTGAAGTGGGAGACGGAGGGGCTTGTCTGATGGCCTCTTGGGCTCTGAAATAGCATCAAGTGCCTCAAGCAGGGTTGGGCCCTTGTACCAATCTAGGTTGGTGGACCTCTCAATCATGTTGTCTCCCTCAAATCCAGAAATGGGGACGAAGGGGATCTTCTCAGGGTTGTATCCGACCTTCTTGAGATAGGAAGCCACTTCCTTAATGATTTCATCGTACCTGGCCTTGGAGTATTTAGGTGTGGTGGCGTCCATCTGCATGACATTGATATCAACAGGTTAGATTGTGTAAAGCATAAACAAGAGACACTACAAAAGAAACAGTTGATTGATAAGCATATCTCTTTACCTTGTTACAACAGCAAATCATCTGCTTCACACCAAGAGTGAAAGCAAGCAACGCATGCTCACGGGTCTGACCATCCTTGGAGATACCAGCCTCAAAACCACCAGTGGTGGAGTCAATGATGAGAACAGCACAGTCAGCCTGTGAGGTACCCGTAATCATGTTCTTGATAAAGTCACGATGTCCAGGAGCATCAATGACAGTGCAGTAGTACTTGGTGGTCTCAAATTTCCACAAAGCAATATCAATGGTGATACCACGTTCACGCTCAGCCTTCAGCTTGTCGAGCACCCACGCATACTTGAAGGACCTCTTGTTCATCTCAGCAGCTTCCTTCTCGAACCTCTCAATGACACGCTTGTCAATACCACCAAGCTTGTAGATCAAGTGACCGGTGGTGGTTGACTTTCCAGAGTCGACATGGCCAATGACCACGATGTTGATGTGAGTCTTCTCTTTACCCATTGTCAAATCAAGTACTGCAATAAAAATAAAATAAGCATTACTCAACAGATATAAAACGAATATTAACAAGTCACCATTATTTTATAAACACAACACAGTCAATGAGATTACCAATTAAAAGTCACCATTGATCTATGATCAAAAACTTAATTGGTAGAAAAATGGGAAAATGCTGAAAAAAATAGCCCAAAACTATTTCCAGAAATTAATAAAATAAATAACCTGCATCAGACTATACATCATAATATAGGAAACAGTCAAACTGATCCAAACAGATCTATGATATACCACTAAGATGCCAGAGCCTAACGTTTTCCAAAATCATTTCACTTAGTTAAATTGAAAAACGATTAAATCGCACATGTATACAAAAAATCAGTAAAACCATTTCAGATCGGCTCCATAACCTACAAGTCCAAAAATCACAAGGAATTTTAAATACCATTACAAAAAAAAAAAAAAAAAAAAAAAAAAAAAACATGAACAAGATGCTCCAACGATCACGCATGCTCTCTATGTTTCCCAAATTCATTTCAATAGATGAAATTTAAATACGAGTATATCGCACTTGCACGTAAAAGCAGCATAAATTTCAGATCAGCACCACAAGCTACAATTCCAAAATTCATATACGATTTACAAAAAAAAAAAAAACAAAAAATCTATGAACAACGTGCTCCAACGATCACAAAAGCACTACAAATCTAATCTAAAATCGCAAATGAACAAGCGATGAACAATATATACACGAAAGAAAAGGTAGAAGACCTTACCTCAAACGAAGAGATGCAAGAGAGAGATAAGTCTTACGCTGAAACCCTAGCCGCAGGAAGAAAATGCAAAGTGAAGTGATTCGAGAATTGGGGTTCTACGGGTTTATATCGGGGGCGAGAGGGCTTATGTCGGAGATTTCTCCGGATTCAAAGTTACCATATTACCCATTTACTAATACCAAATTAGCGCTGGCTATGGGGGCAGTTTCGGTAATATGATTCAATCCCTCAATTTTTCAAATTTCGTCTAAGGGTTTATTGCGTGCGGTCCAAAATTCCCCATTTTGATTTTATCTTTTGGTAATGAATAAGTATTTCTTAGTAGAAAATTAAAGAAATATTTTTTTGTTTAGAAGAAAAAATTAAAGACAGATACATAGATTATTTTTTTCTTTTTAAGAATATGTAGAATTATAGCGTGCGCTCCAATATTCCCCATTTTAATTTTAACTTCTGGTAATGAATAAGTATTTACTAAAAAATAAAGAAAAAATTAGAAGAGAAAATTAAAGGAAGATACATAGATAAATTTTTTCTTTTTAAGAATATATAGATTTAGATTTTTTGCGTGCGGTACAAAATTCCACATTTTGATTTTAACTTTTGGTAATGAATAAGTATTTATTATAAAATTAAAGAAATATATTTTTAGAAAATAAAATTAAAGAAAGAAATATAGATATTTTTTCTCTTTTTAAGAATATATAGATAGATTTTTTTTAGGGGAAAAGGATATACTACATAGAGAAAAGTTGGGGATTGTAACCACTACTATATTTATCTAAAAAGAAAAACACTGCGCTCTAATTTAATTGATTTTTCGTTACTCGAAGATTATGTTTTTTTTCGTTTGTGACATTAAAATATTCATATTAAAAAATGAGTGCTAGCAATTTAAAAATTAGTAGAATGAACTGCTATAAAAATAAATAAATAATGGAGATTTGTTTAATATAATTATATATATTGCGTTAGTTTGTTCTAGGAAGGAAATAATATAGTACATTTTTCATACATATAGACTGTCACTCTCTATATATCAAGATAATGCATTGTTTCCAGCTCAGTATTTCTGATAACACTTAAATAGGATAATAGAAGTATAAAATCACTAAACATCTTGGATTTGAAACCACCACCATATAGCATGATTTTAAATTTAATTGTGAATTTAGTAACAAAATATTTAAATATAAATCACCTTTAAGATTTCAAGATATTTAGGAAATGATGATATCACAATCAATTATGATTAGGTGATTTCTTCTTTTGTGATGGTTTGAGGTTATTAGGAGAAAAAATGAAGTTCATCCATTTCGAAATAAGTGACTCATTTTCTTATTTGAAAATAAACTATTTAAAAATGAGTATTTTTATCAAAAAAATTTCATTACAGTGTCGTATGTTTTAATTTTAATTAACTATATAATTAATTAAGATTCATTTACAATTATTTTTTATGAGCTAATACTTATGGTATGGATCATTTCAAATGGAATGGAGGGGTATAATTTAATATTCCCTCCGTCCCGCATTTAAAGTCCTGTTTGCCCTCTAAAAATTGTCCCACATTTAAAGCCCTACTCTGCTTTTTGGACACATTTACCCTTCATTATTGGTAATTAATCACTAATCCTAAACCAACTAATAACCCCCCCCCCCTCCCACACCATTCAATCATACACTCTCTCTCATTATTTCTGTCTGGTTCATATGCTCTCTCTCTCTCTCACTCGATCTAACCCTAATTTCTCTCTGCCGCTCTTCCAGAAATTGGGCATTTCTCTCTCACCATTCTCTCCCTCACTCTCACTCGATTTTGTCTGGTTCATATGCTCTCTATCTCTCACTCAAACTAAACCCTACGAAATCGACGCCGATCTTCCAGAAATTGGCCATTTCTCTCTCACCATTCTCTCCCCCTCTCTCACTTGACTCTGTCTGGTTCATATGCTCTCTCTCGCTCACTCGATCTAAACCCTAAGAAATCGACGCAGCTCTTCCAGAAATTGGGCATTTCGAGTCTGGTGCTCAATCTGTCTCTCTCCCTTTCGATCTGACATACGATTTCATCTCTTAGATGAATTCTCGTATTGTGCCTGCCAAACCCTCTGTGACGTCGGCCAACCTCGTAGCTTCTCCGCCATCTGGGTGGATCTTCGACACCGATTGGTATAAAGCATGGTTGCAACGTTTCCTCGAAAGGAGGAAGGCCCGAGATGTGAAATTGGCCGTTGGAGCTGCCGTAGGTGGTTCCTTGGTGCCGGAGGAGTCCATAGGTGAGGCCGATTCCGAGTCCGGTGCTCCGCCTCGATCTGAGGATGTGGTGGATTGGTTGCCATTCGATGACACCGAGGTGACGGTGCCGGATACCGAGTATGATGATGATTCCATCATCATGGTCCCTGAAACTCCATCCCCGCCGCCTGAGATCGATGGATTTATTGCGAATGAGGTGATTCTGTTCTAATTTGTTGCTTCTGTACAATTTATTGTTCTGAGGGTGGGCTGGTGATGTCAATTATTGTTTCTGTTGTTATGGATTATGTGATGGGCTGGTGATGCCAAGATATGGTTTTTGTTGTGATTTCTTATGCTAGATGATCCTCCTGTGATGATGATGAATGAAATTACGTGTTGCATATTTACTTGATGATGATGTTCCTGTGATGAATGAAGTTGTGAATGAAATATGCATATGTATTGATGCTGATCTTCCTGTGATGAATGAACTTGATGCTGCATCTTCCATATTTACTTGATGATGATGCATCTCCCTGTGATGACAGTTTTCTGAGGGAGGCTTGATGCCTTAATTATGCTACCACTGGATCATTCTAGTTTTGGAGGTTGACTTAGGCAGGTTGTGGGTAAATGCATGCTACTGTGACTGGATTTTGTGATTTGTTTATGTAATTGCCTTAATGATGCCACCACTGGATCATTCTAGTTTTGGAGGTTGACTTAGGCATTTGATGTCAATGATGCAATTGAACAAGGCTGAGACAAATAAATTAAACAAACAAGTCTAAAATCAGTCCCAAAAAGCAGAGTTTACATTCCAAACATTCTCCTATATGAGTCACATATGTTTGTTCCTGTAAACTCCCATAAAAAACTGACTACTATGTGAAGTCATTGTTGCAGTCTGACTTGTTGCAGCCCATCTACTACATCATCTACATTGTATGCATTTGTCCTTTCACCATTTGTCCCTTCACCAATTGTCCCTTCACCACTTGTCCATTCACTATCATTGTTTAGGAATGCCAAGCATTCCTTCACAATTTCCTCTTCCACTTCAATTACTTCTGGCAGCAGCTCCATCCTTGCTAGTTTGTCCTTACTCATATGAGGAATCTTGTACTTGTTGTCCCCCTTATTCTTCAATATCTCTTTGCAGCAGCCCTGTAGAGTTAGGAAACAATAGTTGATCTTCTCTGGTTCATACTCTTCATAGGCAGTCTGTACATTCTGAATGAGCTCTTCCAGATTGTTTGTTTGCATTTTATCCTTCACAGATTGTATAGCTCTGAAGAAACCTAGGTCATTGACATTGGTGTCCGGGGAATTTGGTGGTTGACATATTAGTGTGAAGTTGAATCCATCTGTATTTGCATTGGCTAGAAAGTCAGGGTCATCAGGTTTGATATGTGGATTGGCATTGTCTTGTTGAATGAAAATCTGATTGCCTAGTAGATGTGTTGGCCATTTAGCTTTAAAAGAAGGAAGCATCTGCATGAAATAACAGTCCCTTTAGCTACATGATGAATCTGTATGCAGATTCTGATAGCATAAACAAGTGCCAAAACACACTTACCTGATGGATTAGACTGCCTTTGGTCACTGGTTTTGTTATTGCTGGAATTGGTTTGACTTCTACTGTCCCTTTTGATCTGTTATTTGAGTTCCTCTTTGCTGGTTCATATGTGATGAATGGGAATATCCCAAACTTTCCATCAAACAAGACAACTCCTGCTGCATCTATTAAAGGTCTTGATAATGCACAATTGAACATGATTTTGGGAATGTATCTCTTTGATTTACAGACCCTGTGTGGTTCAGCCTCCCCTGCCACAAGGTAGTATCTCTCATTCTCTTTTGATAGATAGAACCACTTCTCATCAATGTGTATTGTGTTATACATGTTCTGGAATTTGAATACACCATTTTCTGAACTAGAACAGAGCTGAGTAAGACTCCACCTGAGCCTACACAGTTTGTTCTTCTCTGTTAAATATGGCCTGATGGCAGAGGTGTGTGGTTTTAGTTTCTCAGCCTTTACATGTCTATAAACTGCTGACTTGCTTATGCCAAGGTTTTCTGCCATAACTCTAAGGGATGTTCTCTAACACAGAGGCAAACTCTTAACTTTCTCTTCATCTAATGGTTTCCTATTTTTGTATTGCTTACCTCTTCTTTTTGATTGCAGGTTGACAGGAACTCCAAGTGATATTTGAGCCAAAGCTGCCTGCCAAACCCTCCACACAGTCTTCAAGTTGATGTGAAACTTGGCTGCAGCTTCTTTTTTTGCCCCATACTCGAGCTTCCCATCACAACTATGTTGCATTAACCATTGAGCAATGATATTCTTGCCTTCATCTGTCGGTTTTCTGGTTTGGGCAGTAGAATTAGACATTTTAGCCCCTCTTTAATTTTCTCTAGTGTAGTTGAGAGCATTGAATCTGCTCAACTTCTCTGTATTTATTGCTGCTGGTTATAGCTAGATAGGTAGTTTGAAATTTCCCTCCTAAGAATTTGATCAAATCATGGTGTATTTTTAACATTTGTTTATTAATGAAATTCAGTTTTGGCTCCAAATGAAGTGAAATTTGCCTCCAAAATTACTGCAGTCAGAATTTTATGAAATTATAGCTCTTTTACAGCTTTTTTTTTATTCATGGAACAGATTTTCTTTCCTTTGCATTACTGTTTCATTTTCTGCAACAGAATTTACAGCTCTTTTTATTCATGCGCCAGAAATTACAGTTCTTTTTATTCATGCAACAGATTTGATGTAAAATTGTTAACTGAAAATCACCAAAAAATCGGAGAAAATCGAGCTGAAAAGCAAGAAAAATCGAGAAACAAATTTATTTCAACAATTTAATTATGTAAAAAAATGACATTAATTTGTTGCGTGTAATTTATCGACAACAATTAATTTTAATACTCGATAAATGGTTCATCCGAAAATGCATAAGAAGTCATGCAACACACTCTATTTATTTTATTCTAACACCCTTTTTCTCTCTCCATAATTAGCAAAAGTAATCATCCTAGATTAGCACTACCCTTTTTGTCCACCCACTACACTTTATCAGCTTTTGTTGGTTTCCGTGACAGCACCCAAATGGGGCTTTAAATCTGGGACGGAGGGAATAATTCTAAAATTTAAAATTATTATAAGAAAAAAATACAGTAATAAACACGTTTGGACACGGCTGAATCATTGCTGACGTAAGCAATCACCGACGTGAGCTTACACACACAGAAAATGAAACTTCATCATATTGACATTGAGGTAGAAATAAATCCAAACCCCACGGAATATGCACGCCAAAAACCTCTTCTATATATACGCCATCGGATCCCTCTTCTTCTGCATCATCTTCTCTCTCATCTTCTCTTATACAATCCGAATCGATCAATTACCCCCAAAAACGGCGGCGGCGATGGCGGCGGAAAAGAAAGGGATTCCAGAAACCTTCTACATCTCCCACGGTTCGCCGACTCTCTCCATCGACGACTCCCTCCCCGCCCGCCCCTTCCTCAAATCCTTCCGCCAGAAATGCTTATCGGAGAAACCCAAGGCCATCCTCATCATCTCGGGCCATTGGGAGACCTCCGAGCCCGCGGTCAACGCCGTCTCCGGCCCCAGCGACACGATCTACGATTTCTACGGGTTCCCGGATCAGATGTACCGGATCAAGTACCCGGCCCCCGGTTCGCCCCAGCTCGCGAACCGGGTTAAGGAACTCCTGCAGAAATCCGGGTTCGAGACGGTCCACGTGGATAAAAAACGCGGGCTTGACCACGGCGCGTGGGTCCCGCTCATGCTGATGTATCCGGAGGCGGATATCCCGGTGTGCCAGCTGTCAGTCCAGACGAATAAGGACGGCGCGCACCACTACCGCATGGGGCAGGCGCTGCGGCCGCTGAAAGACGACGGCGTTTTGATTATCGGATCGGGCGCCGCCACGCACAATTTGAGGAAGATGAACCGCGACGGCAGGAATTCGGTGGAGAAGTGGGCCCACGATTTCGATGATTGGATCAAGGTGGCGCTGGCGGAGGGGAGGTATGAGGATGTGAACAGGTATGAGGAGAAGGCGCCGAATGCGAAGATGGCGCATCCGTGGCCGGACCATTTCTATCCGCTGCACGTGGCGATGGGCGCCGCCGGTGAGAATACGACGGGAGAACTCATCCACCATAGCTGGACGCACGGGACGCTTTCTTATGCGTCGTATAGGTTCGCCGAGAAGGCGAATTTGTGAATTTTTACGAGTGCGCATGAATTGTTCGACGAAATGGCTGATTTGATGTACTGGTGATGATTGTGTAATGAATTACTAGTATTTACAAATGTTGTACTTTGATTTGTATGAATGAATGGCCTTGTGCAGCATTTAATTCTTTTGTAATTTCCCCCTTGATATGAATCCATTTCATCGTTTTCTTGATATCTATGATGGATGACCAACATTTTCAAACTTAGTTTACATAAACAAATTCTTGAATACTGGTTTACATAATCATATTTCTCAGTCTGCTATATATATTATTTCGAAGTTTCACATCAACATTGCACCAAAGCACAATCATATTGTACGGTGGACGGACCTAAATGACAAGAGAGACAATAATAATTGTTTTCTTCACCTTTGTTTATTTCATCAAGTCTTGATCTAAAATGTGCTCTCATCAAAAAAACCCTCTCAATATCACATTAAAACCCCATCAACCAAAAACATCGTAGAACAACACCATCATAATTTTAATTCATGAAGCATAAAGCAAAAGATGAAGATTGCTAGAAATCAAACAAACAGATTAATTAAGCTAGTTGAGAACATCTCATATATATTCTCATCCAGCTCAACTCATCTATCTATTATACTAAAACGAAGTCATCAATTTTGGTTTCAATGCGGCGATCTTAATGAATATCACATAATCTGAGCCATAGGATTCCACTCTGTTGGAGTTTGGCATTCAAGATTAAGAGTAAACATTAATTCAGTTTGAAGTAGATATTGGCATGTGTGATGCGCGGACATAACTTCCCTTCCAATTAATATCAATTTTAAGTACATAGGACTAATGTCACATACATCAATTAACATCCCTTCCAAATTTTTTTTAAAAGAATTCTACAAGATAGGCCAGCCTGCATCTCGGATTTGCAAATTATTACACAAGGAAAGAATATACCATAAATCATCTTCTTCAACTACTCAATGGATTCTCCAGCCTGCATCTTCTTCATTTTTTTTTTAATAATTTGCAAATTATTACAAAATAGGCCAGCCTGCATCTCGAATTCTACTCAATGGATTCTCCAGCCTTGATCATCTCATCACCACTTTTCTCATCAACTCTTACAATGAACACCTGCAAAAATCCACATCTGTCATCTACAACATCAAGATCATCAACGTCATCATCTTCAACGACGAAGATTTATTTACCTTGAACACGGTTGGTTTGATCAACTGGAAAACGAGTGCATCTCCGTCTACTAAGTCGTGATCGATTGCAAATTTCTTCCAACCACCACTAAGTCCTTTTTTCCGAGCTAGGTAGATCACCGGCCACTCTTCGCCTTGCTCGTCTACCAACATTACCACGCCATCGTTGCTTGGCAGTCGCCTCCTGCAGAAATCCGAGTAAAGCCCCTACAATTTGATGGCATTCTTCACATTCAATCATAATGCCAAAAAAAACAAACTAACATTTGTAGCAAGTAGAAAAAATGAGAGCAAGAACAAGAAGATCGAACCAGCCAAAAACCTCCACTAACATGGGAGGGGAGCATTGATCTGACAAATGAAGGATGATCGGAGCCCAGAGATGATTCGATTTCCTCTGCTTTCTTCATAGCGCAGTCTCTTGCCTCGTCAGTTGCATAGACGCGGTTCGACAAATCCCTCGTTCTATTAGCTATTCTGTGGTGTTTCAAATGAAAGATTAGTTATTGTAGTTGAAATGCTTTACTAGGAAATGCAGTATATGATTGTGTAATGATGGGGTTATTGAAGATTAAACCTTCTTGGAAGCTGGGGGCGGTCATAGACAGTAATCTGTGGAAGGTTTATAAAAAAAAAAAAGTTCAGAGAAAAAAAAAATGAATGAAAGAATGAAGAAGTACATGTAGATACAAAAGTAATACCTCCTTGTATTCAGGTGCTGATTTGTTGGAAAATCGTAATGATCTTCTTACAGGAACAACCTTGGTCCGAGCTATCCTAGGTTTCGTCTTCTTCATCTTTTTATTCCCAGAGGAGGAAACAAACATAAGAATCATAAGGGCCTTTATTTGGAGAGAGAGAGAGAGACAGAGAGAGGAGTGTGTGTGTGTGTGTGTGTGTGTGAGAGAGAGAGAGAGAACCGGAGAGGGTTTGGGAGAGGAGGCCTTATGGAGGGCTTGAGAGAGAAGAGGGAGATGGAGTTCCTCCATTCTTTTCTTGTTCTCTTCCAATCTCTGTTCGCGTATAGCCTCATACTTCACCTTTGACATCACCATTTTTTTCCAGCCACTATCTTCTTCAAGAATTTAATTTCGATTTTTTTTTTCTTTTTTCTGAGAGAGAGAGAGATGAACAGAGCAACTGTTGTATTTCCAAACTCTTGAAGAGGCCATGGTTTCTGTGGTTCAAATATTGGTGGCAAATTTGACCGTTGAAGTCCCACTTCTGAATTTTGACTGCTGCGGTAATAAATATAATAGTACTGTACCAATGTTGTTCACTATTTGCTCCATTTTCCAATTAAAAGGTCCAACCAATCAGAGAGAACTTCCTTTTACAATGTGGATTCTTAAATCAATTCATAAGACTACCTGCCGTGGTAGTGTCTCTAAGGAGTGTATTTAAGGATTTTTTGGAGATAGAGACAGTGAGCTGTAGTGGGGCTGTCTCTAAGGGTTTTCTGAATTTCTATTTTGCATTATTTTTAATAAATTAATTTAAACAGATAACTAGTACAATACATTAATTGAAATAAAACAAATAAAAACATTACATTAATTGAAATAAAACAAATAAAAACATTACATTAATTGAAATAAAAAAAAATAAAAACATCCTACTCGTCAACTGCTCCAAATCGGCTCCAAAGATGCTCGATCAAATCATTTGTGAGCCGATGGTGCCTCATCACATCTCTTAATGCGGCGTCCCATTTGATGAAATTCTTCCATGATTGCGGGTAGGGGACATGAGTAACATTACTACTTAAACTAGTTTTTGTGTCCTCTCTCCAGTTCTCGGCATCTCCCCTCTCGTCTTCAATGATCATGTTGTGCAAAATAATGCACGCAAACATGATGTTGCGGAGGTGCGGTACGTACCAGCCCCGCGTCGGGTTCCGGATAATTCCCCAACGGGCCTGAAGAACACCAAAGGCCCGTTCGATATCTTTCCTCGCCGTTTCCTGCATCTTCTTGAAGCGCGCCGCCTTGTCATCAACTGCAATCGGAGGAGCCTTGATCAGGACAGTCCATTCCGGGTAGATCCCATCGGTTAAGTAGTAACCGCCGTCGTAGGACCTTCCGTTCACTGTGTACTTGCACGGCGGATCACGTTCCTCAAACACGTCCGAAAATATGGGAGACTGATTGAGGACGTTGATATCGTTGTTGGAGCCGGCTACTCCAAAGAAGGCGTGCCAGATCCATAAGTCTTGAGACGCCACCGCCTCAAGAATCAAGGAAGGCGCGCTTATATCTCCTCGAGTGTAGGCAGCCGACCACGCCTTCGGGCAATTCCTCCATACCCAGTGCATGCAGTCCAGGCTACCGAGCATCCCTGGAAAGCCGTGCCTCTCCTCGTGCATTTGCAGCAGCCGAGTCGTGTCTTGTGCATTTGGCCTCCTCAAATACACGTCACCGAATAGGTCGATGACACCTCGGCAGAACTTCCGGAGGCAAAGACGGCAGGTGCTATCGCCGATCTTTAAGTATTCGTCGAAAACATCTGGCGCTCCACCGGTGGCTAGTTGGCGAATGGCCATTGTGCACTTTTGCACCGACGTGAGGCTCCATTTGCCGGTTGCATCTTGCCTGTGCTGGAAATATCTCACATTCTGCTCCAATGCCTCGGAAATCCTCAAGAACAGATGCTTGTGCATCCGAAAACGCCAGCGAAAAAAAGTTGGCCCGTACATCGGGTTGTCGTTGAAATAGTCGGTCATCAACTGCTGCAGGGCCGCCTCCCGATCGCGGTTTACGACCGTCCTCTTCGCCTTCTTTTTTTTCTTTTTGGCGATGAGCCGAGCCGCAGCAGCTTGGAGGTTGGTCACCAACGACATAACCTCGTCGTCGGTGCCATGGGAAGAGTAGCCGGTTGAGGAGTCGGACGACGAAGACATTTGTTTTTTTTTTGCAAGAAATTTGAGTGAAAATTAGAGAGAAAAAGAGAAGGAAGATGAATTTGGTGTGGAATAATTTGTGGTATGGAGGTTGGTATTTATAGGGATGAATTGCAAAAAAAAAAAAAAAAAAAAAAAAATCGGCTATATAGCCGTTTGAATTTTTTGCCCGTTGGATATTACCGTTTCTGCCATTTTTTATTTTTTATTTATTTTTGGAAACGTGTGGCCTTCACGCGCCATCTCGAGACTGTCTCGTCGCGACGAGACGGTCTCGAGCTCCGCCGTCCTGCATCGGGGTGTCTCGAGACCGGCGACGAGACACCCGCTGTGGTGAGTCTAATTGCTATATTTTTTGGAAGCACCACAATCATTTATATGCCTAGGTGGCATTTTATGGAATTTTTATTTGTATTTATCTTAAAATTTCAAATTCCGTAGCAATTTTTTTCGGTTACCACCTATTTATGTTTTTACTTTTAGCAACTCTCTAGGTGGCACCAAGAAATAACAAATAATACTATTAATTTATTTGGCAAAACATATCTCATGTAACTAAGAATAATTGCATTACATGGTAACTGCCATGTAATGGCTGGAAATTTATTAATTATATAACTAAATATGGAGTAGTAGATATGAAGAATTTATGCGAAAAAAAAGAAATTGTTACATGGCCTAAAAATTGGACGTGGAGTTCAAAAAATCTTTTTGGAATTTATCGTTAATTCTCATCTTTGGAATGCACTTATCAAGCCTAAGAATCAAACATTGCTCATTTATATAGCTGATTTCAAGCCATAAATTCATTATAATTTACAATATTCATGCTATTATAATTAAGAAATATTAATACTTATTTTCTCTGATCCATTATATAAACTACATGAAATGCAAACATTCTTCACCATCGCATACTATATAGTATGATCAATCGCATTGAACGTTTGGAAAAGACGAAGTCATGTCTCATTATCAAACTTCGCATTGTCTGAGCATCAATATATAATTGTCATATTTTTGAAAGCACCACATTCATCCACATGTCTAGATGACATCAACCACAATCATTCACACTTTTGTTACTGCACTTTTGTTGACTTTTATTATCAACAATAGAATGGAAACAAAATTTGCTATAGATTCTTGCAAGTTTAGACTTATCTAACAAGGGTTGGACTTCCACGCAACTACTTGCGTACTACGCAACTGGTTCGACCCATGCCCATATGCCCACGTCCAATCACAACCCGCCCATACCCACGTCCAGCCCACAAAGCGCTTACAGTCCAAGCCCAACTAATGTATCATCAACCCGCCCAAGCCACAAACCGCTTACGGCCCAAGCCTAACTAATGTAGCATCAATTTAAAAAAAGAAGAATTCAGCAGCGCTGCTCGAACCTGAGCGTGTAGTTGAAACAATGCGCTGGAATTAGAAACAAAAGGAAGGTCTCTCGTGTCCACTATATTATAAGGATTGCGTGCATCCACACCAGAGGAGAAATCTTTTGATTTGTCATTTCGGGCTACAACTTTGCCTTTGAGCTATCTGAGAAGTAGTATATCTTTGACTTTAGAAGAGGCAATTCCAATAACAAAACAAAGAAGCAAAGGAAGAACAAACAAGAACAAAGGTTTTACATTCCAACCTGCATAGTATTTAATGAGTTCGTGAGGTCGAGTAAATGCTTATCTTTAGTTAATGTTTTTACTCTAGATAAAACAAATATAATTTAATCTTTAAGTTTATGAAATATTATTTTTTTGGGTAATGATATTCGGCCACACTGTGGCCAGCCACACGAGCTAAAAATAGTAATATATGTTTTTAAAATGGAAATATACCCTAATTGAGAAGCATAAACCCTAAAGAGGAAATATGATTATTTCCATTTTTATAGTCAACTTTCCTTTTTTCACGCGTGTGGCCGGATATCTTTATTCTATTTTTTTTTATCTATACGATGATCTAATATGTATGAGGCTTTATTATATGTTTATTATTATAATGTTGTTTATAAATAATATAATTATAGTAATAAATAACTAAATTTAATTAATATTATTTTAATAGTATTTATATATATAATTATTATTATTAATAGTTTATATATACAATATATTGAATAAATAAAACAAATATAAGGATTTACAAGACATATAAACAAAGAACAAATAAACAATAAATAATAAACATCAAATTTACAAGATATAGTAAATAAATATATATATTAACTCCAAAAGATTAAATAATTATCATTATATCATAACCAACAATTTATAAACTAAAAGAGTAAAACTCAGAGCTACAAATAAACAATAAATTCATAAACTCAGAAAAACAAAGGTCATGAATATTCTTCATTATAAAATAGGCCAATGTGGATCAATCTGAGACACTACCAAATGTTTTCGTTTGGCTAGGTCCTCCTATCATAAGAAAGGCTAAAATTGTATCGCCCTTTAGAAGGAACGAACGGATTTCTTAGTTCGTTCGTGCAATGAAGAATCTTATCTGAAGAAGGTAATACGGAAAGAAGAAACTCAACCTGATGCTACTGGAATAGCTTCTTATCTTCTGCTTCGTAGGTACATGTTAGGGCGCTTCAATCAAGAATCCATGTATTGTATTTTCTATCTTTTTTTTAATGTTCCTTCTTCTCCTCTGCTCTTGCCCTGGCCTAGGAGTAGAAGCTCGGGTCGGGCATGCCCTTGATTCTATTCTTGCCGCTCATGCCTTTAGCAGCAATTCCAGGAAGACTAAGGTCGTTGGCAGGACTTCTACCATTTCATAGTGACTGTTGCTCAGCTTATGAACTTTATATGATGGTTTGCTTGCCTTCGGCTGCGCTTGATGGCTACGCTTCGCTTTAGCTAGCACTTGATTTAGTTGATGGATACGGAACGCCTAACTCAATAAGAACAAGTGTAGCTCATGTAGCGACTATCCATTCCGAATCTTATGAGGAACGCCTTCAACCATACCCGCATCCAACCATGGAGGCAGGTACACTCTAAGAACTCGAGTTCTTAGTGCCAGGTGCAATAACATTTCCAAGCGTCCTTGTGAAGCGTGCGTCATCTCTTGTCTGAATTGAAGGCATCTCAATTACCTTAAGGAGAGGCAGCTAACCTGCATAGGGCTGGTCCGTCTGCTAAAGCGGTTCCTGAGCTCAACTCAACCCCACCCTGTCAAGGAACCCGTCAAGGAAAGTGTTAATAGACCGAAGGCGGCTTTAAACCAAGAGAGCTACCAATAGGCTACAATCACTTTTGTGATATATTATGTAGGTACATTTATTTATATCTTATACACTCAGCTTTTAAAAGTACATTCATTTTTAGTTTTTTTTTTTTGTTTTTCGTTTCATTTTTAATTTGTCTTTTTTATTATGTTGTCTTATATATTATACATTATATTTATTTTTTCAGTTTTTAAATTTTTTGTAAAAATTATTCATTATCCCTTTTTCTTTTTTAAAGTATTTTTCTTTTCTTGTTTTTTTGTTGTTTTCTTTCCTTTTTTATTATGTTGTGTCATATTATTCATTTCATTTTTCTTTTCAGTTTTTTCGATATTTTTTAAATTATTTAGTTTTGAAAAGTAATATTTTTGAAACATTACATTTGTTCATATCAAAAAATACTTTTCATTACGACAATAATTACTTTACCAAATTACTAAAAGCACAAGTTCCCGCGATCGTCGTGAAGAAAATTAATATTTTGAAATATTACTTTTCTTAATATATAAAATTACGTTTACTTATGATAATAATTACAAGTACGAACCGTCATGAGTAAAAATAACAATCATCGTTAAACAAAAGTAATAGTTGTGAAACGTTACCTTTCATATCAATAATTACTTTTTCTTACGATAATAATTACTTGACCAAATAAGTAAACGTACACTTTATCGTGAACAAAAGTAAACATTGTCATAAAGAAAAGTAATAGTTGTGAAATATTATCTTTCTTCATAACAATAATTACTTTTCCTACGACAATAATTACTTAACCAAATAACTAAAAGTATAAGTTGTCGTAAATAAAAGTAAACATTATCGTTAAGAAAGGTAATGATTGTGAAACATTACCTTTCTTCATATCAATAATTACTTTTTATCACAACAATAATTACTTGACCGAATCACTAAAGTACAAGTTGTCATGAATTAAAATAAACATTGTCGTTCAAAAAAGTAATAGTTGTGAAACATTACCTTCTTTTATATCAATAATTACTTTTTATCATAATAATAATTACTTGATTACATAATTGAAGGTACATATTGTCGTAAATTGAAGTAAACATTATTATTAAGAAAAGTTTTAATTGTGAAACATTATCTTTATTTATATCAATAATTACCCTTCATTAATTTTATTTTATTAGTTACTTTTAATCATGACAATAATTATTTTGAAATATTTGTATTTTTATATAAAGATTAAAAGAAAAGAAAAAAAGAAGAAAAAGGAAAAAAGAAAAGAAAAAAAAGTTGAATGAAAGAAACGAAAAGGAAAAAAGAAGAGAATATATAGGAAAAAATAAAGAAAAGAAATTCAAGAAAAAGACAAAAAAGAAAAAAAGAAGAAAACAAAAAAAGAAAAGAAAAGACAAAGAATAAAAAAATTAAAGACGCTTACAATGAGAATCAAATGCTGCCCTCCAAACATAAGAGATCACGTTTTTTCCACAAGGCTAGAAGCGCATGTGGTCTATAGCAGCTGACATTAAAGATATAAACGTGAATGCAGAATTGAAAAAATATACATATATTGGTGGGGCGTGGACGCGCTATGAATGGCGCGTGTAACCTAAGTGCTCGGGTTATGAAATGCGGGTCGGGTCAAACCGGTTGCATACAATGCAATTGATTGCACACAAGTTTTTGTGATCTCACAAAGAGCATGGTTAAATAGAAAATCCTTTTGATTATTCAAGTCAGACATCACCGATCGCGTCGTGAGAAGCATGATCATAAATTTAAAAGAGAAATTAGATGACCAATTTTCTTCTACAATCAATTTGAAAGAAGATAAGAGCACCATCATGTTGTTTTTTTTTTTTTTTTTTTCAGTTTTTATATGAGTAAGATGTCATAGTTTTCATATTTTGTTTTATAATAAGGTGGTAGGCAAGAAATATTGGATCATATCTTATAGTTGTAAGTTTTTGAATTTAACGTACTAAATATTGGAGCAGTTAGAGCTATATTGCATATGTTTATATTACCATAAAGCCCCTAAACCCTATCTATCTATCTCATATTTCAATATCGATATGTAAATATACAACTAGACTACACTCGATTACGGAAATTTATGAATGTAATTGAAATAATAATAAAAAAAATAGCAAATTCAAAAAACTTTACCATTTCATGATTCCAACGGAAGATAATTGCAATAAGTTATTGATGAAGATTTTGCTGAATTCCATAGCCTTAAATTGTAGGGTTTGATTTTGCTGCAAAAGATTTGGCCATCTCAACTTCAATTCATCAATGCTTAGGACTACACCACAACCAGATTTTTAGTGCGGGGTGTGAATCCTGCAAGAATGTCTTTGCAGAGCCTGCAGATTTTTTTTTCTTGGATAATCGTTGTTGACCTAACCTATTTAAATCGATCATTAGAAGTGTTAAAGTTAATGTTTCTACTTTGTACGTAGGAGCATTTCGGCTGGTTACTTTAATTTTTGAGAAATGATCAATCGAGCTCAGTTTGATCATGGTTAGCCTTATGAATCTGCAAATTTAATAGTGAAATTACATATGAAAAATATTTTTTTTATAATTGCTAAATTTTTTGGAGCCATCACAATCATCTACATGCCGGTGGCATTTTATGAATTTTTTTTATTTATCTAAAAATTTCATTTTTTTTAATATGTAGCAAATAAGTGTTGGGGGTTACAATATTTTAAATGGTATATCTCAATTATTCATTAATATTGACAATCATACAATTAATAAAAAAAACTGTTACAAAATTTAATTTAACGGCAATAAATAATTTATTTACTTATTGTTTTTGTGTCTATATAATGTAGAATTGTACACAAAAATTACTCACAAATTTCTATTTTCTCTCTTGCTAGCAATAGGTTGTGTCTATATATTCATTGTTTTGAAGAAGAAAAAAAATTCACAATTCAACATTGTTTTGTATAGAAGATTTATTTATATATACATGGCTCATAGATTCACGTTCAAAAGCTTGCAACGGGAGGCACAAAAGTTCATTACAACGGATAAATTGAAGATGAAGCTAGAGATCTAGAGTTTTTTGAGTTTATATAGATGTAATAGTATTAATTAAATTTATTTTTTTTGTGTAAAAATAATTACAAGTTGTTTTTAATTTTTTTTTATTTACGAAAGTAGTCATGTATACAAAAATCTTATTGAATAGGCCATTTTTTTTTATTGAATTACAATAGTTTTATTATTATTGTTTGTTCATGTTGATGTTAATTTATTTCTCTTTCTTATTATAATTGTTTTGTTATATATTAGTCTGGTAAATGACTATTTTTTTTCATTTTATCTGTTTAGATGCATAATAACATTACTTTTTATTTTGGGGGGTGGATTTTGATCATGAAATGCGCGTTTGAACAACATAATTTGAACTTACAAAAAAACATATTCTGTAAGGAATTAAGATTAGTAAAATATTGGCGAGAAATTTAGAGTATTTTTTTACTAATAGAAAATTATATTGGGAGCATCACAATCATCCTCAATCCTATGCGGTAATTTTATTTTTTCTTTATACATTTATCTAAAATTTCACAAATAATTAATAAGAATACACTTTCGATATATTTATGCTAAATTAAATACGTATGTATAGATAATTAGTCACTTTCGTTATATATTTAGCAGTCATGATCAATAAACCAATTAATTTGTATTAAATTAAAATTTTTGAATTATTGGAATAGATAAAACGCCTATGACCAATCTATAGATATAAGATATGAATGAATTAATTATATATTATCTTTTTATATATACCTTAAAATATTGTGTTTGAATTTGGAAACTAAGTTATTTTTCAATATATGGAATTTTTTAAGCCGATGTTACAAATGTATAGGTTGAGAACCGGTTAATTTTTATTTTTCTTTTCTAATTTTACAGTGGGCTCCTTCCCTCGCATAATTACTTGCATCTCTAAGCTCTACATAAAAGTCTAAGAAATTAAGAACAGACACAAAAAATAATTACGAGCAATGACTAAAATTAGACAATTTTTTCTTGGCCAAAGACAAAGTCTTTTGACGTAGAAGAAAAAGTTTAGAATTAGCGCATAAAGACGAGCAACAATATGTATTGATCACCAAATCTTTTTCAGCTAGATTTGACTTAGCTAATCTTCTACTATTTCAATATATTGTAAAGTTATTGGACTAATAGTTGGAATTTTCTATTACTAAATGATGTTCTCTTATTTTGTTGTCATGCTTCGAAAAATGAACCTATTTATTTGATTAATCTAATATATCCTTAGTAATCATGATTTTAGTAACAAATTTTATTATTTAATTTTATACAAACAAAAATAATTCTCCATCCGTCTGCGATAAGTGTGACCCGGAGGGAGTGACATATGTTTGAAGAAATAAAGGATAGTGGGAAAGGTAAGTATGTTAAATTTAGTAAAATGAATGAGAGTGGGTGAGAGTGAGAAGATTAAACCGTAATATATTAAGCGAGTTCATTTCTATTTATGGAAAAGTCACTCTTATTGTGAACGGCCAAAAAAGAAAATAAGGTTACACTTATTGTGGATGGAGGGAGTACCAATTTATTTTTTGTATATAGTAGGTATACTACCCCCTTCTATTAAAATATCCATAACACGAGTTTTATTAAAATCATGCATGTAAAGTGCGTGTGAGATTGTGAGTGAACAAAAAGTCTCACATTATTGTGAGTGGAGAAGGTGAAAAAGAAAATACATGTTTTGTGGTATGGATAAAAAAAAACAGTGTATATTTTTTTATAGTGGAGAGAGTATAATATAGAATAAAAAATTATTGTTGCAATTTTTTTTAATAATATTATGTTTTTCTGCATATAGATGTTGGGAAATATCGAAGAAATCGTCTTCTTCACCTATTTTATTACTTTTAGTAAGCAACACTTTTTTTTAATAGATTAATTAGTGAATTAGTTAATTATTAATTTATTATTAAACTCTTGACATACAATATTTCATCGATTCGTTTTCAACAATTAACAATTCTTTATATTGAATTTTTCTAATCAAAACGATGGGGTGTTAATGGTCTTTATGTTATTATTGGTTTTCAAGAATACTATTAGACATCAATGCCTTTAAAAAAATTATAAAAATTTATATGTTTGGATCTTATTTGTTAAATTTGCACATTTTATTAGCATAATAATATTAAATTTGGCACATAGCTTTGATTCTATAACGTGTGCTTTCAGATTTTGTGAACTCGCCAATCTGTAGAGGGATAACAAGTTCAAGATTGTGGAAAGCCCTATGATAAGCCTTGCATGCAAATTTATGTTTAATTATTAGAAAATAAAAGCCACGAGTTTGAGTGTATCTTATTTTATTTTATTTTTTCTAATACATTTATATTTTGAATCTTAATAACTAATCCAACTGTTTCATAAAAATTGTCATGTTCACCATTTAATTATGAGATCATGTTGTAATAGAAATGAGTAGTAAAAACAGATTTAGAAACAGATTTCTTAAACTGTACCTATTTAAAATGACATTTTTTTTCCACACGAGTATGAATGAGAATGATATAAATTGATTAAAGTGATGAATTCCACTGTATTTTATGAAATATTTATTTTTATTTTTGGCATGTGCCATCCTATACTAGACATCCCAAAATAAAAAATAAAAATTAGTTATATAGTATTAAATAGGAAAGATGAAATATAATTTTCAGATTTATACTTCAAACTTATTTTTTTAATATTTCATTTGTAATATTCAGAGCTTAATATCATACAACTATGCGAGTTTGAGACAATAAGAAGATACAATTTTTTTAATCAAATTTTAGACGGATAACTGTATTTAAATAATGGATATTTATTCAATACTCCATCCGTCTCGTTCAACATGTCTTACTTTCCTTTTTAGGCGTCCCATTCAACATGTCTCATTTCCTTTTAAGAAAATAATTAAGAAATCACTTCACTTTATATCAATTCAAAATCACTTTATGTCACTTCAAAAACACTTTATATCACTTTATCAATTAAAAAAGAAATACTTTATATCATTTTTTTACTACACTAAATACACAATTTACATCTAATCCTTCTTTTCTTAATCTCCGTGCCGAAAAGAAGTGAGACATATTGAACGGGACAGAGGGAGTATATTATAATGTTTTTACTTTGTGATATCAAATAATAACATATATTACACGGACATAAGATGTGAACAAGTTGATTCTTATTTATTAAAAAAAATATGATTTGAATGAGTATTATATAAACAAACAGATTCAATTAATTAATGGGGCATTTACTACTATATGAATAAAATCTACATATAATATAGTACAAAATCTGATAATCATTGTCGATATTCAATGGAAAAACACTAACGACATCTTACAGTATAACAAAAATGAAAGCACAGCACGCAAGACTCGATCCTTCTTTGATGGATGAGGAAATGATCATTTATGAGAAGATAATAATTGTAGCTAATAGTGGTACGGGTTGACATTTTTCATAGCATGATGGGTTGCTATCCAATCCATTAACATTCTTAAATTCGTGCAGTACAAATAAGAATGTAAATTTGGATCAATTTTTTCAATTTCGGATCAGTGCTATCGGGTTATTGGGCTATTCGGTCCACGTGAAATCGGACTAAATTTTTGCAGTTTTAAAATTCTCGACCCTAGCCTTAGCTCTTCGGGTTTCACGATGGCCAGTCATGTCAAAATGTTTGTAAAAAACTTAGCCTATATACATTTTCTCAGGAAAAAAATTTGAAAAATAAAAGAATAAAGATACTTAAATGAAAATATGAATATCTCACTTTTGAAATTCATCTCCTATTTCTAAGAAATTGATCTTAATTTTCGAGATTTACTACTTATTCTACTTCTAGAAATGGATCTTTTTGAAATTGTTATATTTTCATCTCTTTGTCTTCAATCTCCACCAACGCATAATTCTTACCACTTTATCCATAGCTAATTTATTAATATTCGAGCTTTAACTAATTTCTCCTTTTCTTTATTCTTGAAAATAAAATAAATTTCATGCCATTTATTAAAGCTGGAGAATTTACATAGTCAGCCGGTTCAAGCCGGCGATGAGATGATGTCAAGTGGATTTATGAGAGCTAAGGACTAAGATGAAAATAATAGTATTTTATATTCATAATTCATCGTTTTTTGAAAAATAATTTAGTCGACGCGTTGACCCAACACCTGATAGGGCCAACCTGATTAACCCTGCAATTTGAATGGTCATTTTGAATAGCCTGAATACTTATTCATGTTGCAAAATTCAACCATAATTATGTATTTTTTGATTTATTCGAGTTAGCCCATTGCTTTCAGGTTGTATCCACATCTCTGTGAATACATATAAAAAAGTTATTTGAGGCGTGTACAAGTACGCATTTGATGATTTTAGATTTCAAAGAGGGGTACAATTACTCAAGTAATGTTATCCCTTATTAATTAATTGATATAGTCGTGTAATATTTTTTCAATGAACTATGTTGCAATACTATCACTTCGATATAAAATATAAAATTAGTTTTATAATTTAAACTTATAAATTGCAGTGTAATTTAGTTCCCCGTTGTCCCCGTCGATGTTTGACGGGCTACACACTAGTTTATTTATAATTCAAAATTGGAACTTCTTTAATTTCAATGTCATTTGATATGATAGTAAAATTTTCGTATTTCTCATTATGCGGATATAAGTACGTTGATGGGAAGGATACTTCAATTGATACGTCAATTAATTAATAAGCTATCAACCCACTTTGCCTCGATAAATAATCCTTCATTTGTCACATTATGGCCGGTCATATGAGTTAAAAATGCTAATACAGATTTTGAAAATGAAAATATACCCTAATTGGGGAAGCATAAACCTTAGGAGAAATGTGATTATTTTCATTTTTACAGTCAACTTTCCTTTTTCGTACGCGTGTGGCTGGCCACCGTGTGACCGAATAACTTTATTGATTTTAATTATACTTCTTCAATTCAAACTTTTTTTACAAGCATATATATATATATATATATATATTGACTTGAATGAACACGACACTTAAAATAAATATTACTAAGTTGAGCTTATTAACTCCTTAAAACAATTTATAAGTTGTTCACTCTTTAGAATTTACGAGGTTATAAGTTGTTTTAAGGAGTTAAGCTCAACCACACACCTATAAACACTTCAGGGCCAAATTCTATCCAAGGTTTAAGTCTAGAGAGAGAGAGATCTTCTGTCCAATTACTACAAGAGCAAAAAGGGACAACAAAGATTCAACGGAAAAAGATCGAAGGTTCAGTGCACAAGATGTAGTTGAGACTGATGTATCCTTTATTATAAATATGCAAAGCACATACATAGATGTATTTGTACATTTCTACTAATCATTTGAAATAATATAGAGTGACAAACTGTTAACAACTTTAGTCCACTTATGTCGTCGTATCACAGTGTGTGTCCTAATATTTGATCAATCTCAAGCTCTTTAACTAGGGTACCATCTCTGAGATGGAATTTTTCAAATTTCTAGGGTTGTAACTTGTAATCCAGCTCCTTCTACGCCTTCTCACAACTGTACGCCCATTGATGTCGTAGAACATCTACAGTCTGTTCGACAAAAATCACTAGACTGTGAATGAAAACATAGTTTGGAATTGAGCATAAGATTCAAAAAACTAGTCAAACGCTACAACAATGATACAAATCATACTCTTAAAACCACCCTAATGCTTTATTAGGCAAGGATCACCAATTTCAAAGTTGAGTTTTGATATGATATACTCCGAACGTCCACGATAATTGTGGTCCGGAGGAAGTGATACAAGTTTTAAGAAACAAAGAGTGGATGATAGTGAGGAAGGAAAAATATTGTGAGTGGAGAATGAGACCCACAATTTATTTATTATGTGTGGTGGAGAATCAATCAACTCAAGGTTATTTGGTCAATAAATAAACTTTTAAGGATAAATAGGTAAAGAGTTATGTATATATTTTTTTGCTAGACCACACTTACCGTGGATGGAGGGAGAATGTATTACCGAATAATGCAGTGACTATTGCTTATAAGCAACGACAACAATGAAGTCATTCTCACTGGAAAAGCATTCATATAGTCGAAAAATCAGATCACAGCGGAATAAATGAACAAAAATTATTGTGTAAATAAGATAACAGTTGCATAGCTCAAATGGATAATTAGTTCCTCACAGGGGGCGTTTTAATCCAGGAAAATTTAGTAATTCTGGCGAAAAGGTCATGGATTGGAAAAAGTGGCAAATTAATATGTTCTTTAACATTGATAAAGATCAACTAAATAGTGGAGATTAAGAGAGAGACAAAGTTATAATTATTAAAGAAAATCTTTTTAAGTTAATAAGGTTAATTAGAAAAACGAGATTTTATAAATTTATGATGAATAATGGTTAATTTAAGTGAGTCAAATATAATGGATCAATGTTTAACTCTGCCCACATTGGATAGGGAGGGAAAGCGATAAACTTATAAGGACATCTACTTTTATTTTAGAGTTAAAAGTTAAAATACTTCATTCAAAAAATAAAAGATAAATAATATCCTGAAATACATAAAAAATAAATAATATCCCTAAATCTTGTAAAATGACTAGCATGCCCTTTTTCTTCTTTTTAATTTCTTTTTTAATTTTATTTTAAATTTTTTGTTCTTCCTATCTCATCTTACTTCTAACCACAATATTCACCATTTTCTTTTTCTTCTTTTTAATTTCTTTTTTAATTTTATTTTAAATTTTTTGTTCTTCCTATCTCATCTTACTTCTAACCACAATATTCACCATTTTTTCCGGCGACGACAGTCAAAACCGGTGGTCACTCCGGCGAGAATTTTCCGGAGAGTTTTTCGGCAACCTTCCGACGAATTTTTTTTTTACTGACATACATGGCCAACATACATGAATACCATACATAAATACATGTCATGTATACTAGTCATACATGGATAGTATACATTATCAACAAATGTCAAAAAACACACAAATACCATACATGAGTAGGAGATATACATGTACATGGGTTTATACACGAGTATGAAAATATTGTTGTATACATGATCAAACTCTATTAAATTTTTCTAACATACAATACTCTTTTACCCTATTCCTAGTATGTCTTCATCATCGACATCCATCGTCTTTGTCATTCTCCAGCCTTTGGTCTTCATCGTATTGTAAAAAATCACATCCTATAAAAATAACATCATATGTGAACAACTGCATCAACATACATGAAAATACTGACATATACTATGAATCATACATGAAAACTGCATCAACATACATGAAATTACTAAACAGTCATACATGAAAACTGCATCAACATATATGAAATTACTAAACAGTTTATGTAAGTATACATGGTAGTTGGATCATACATGAAAAACTATATCAATATACATGAAAACAAACAACTTGTTAGCGCATATATGAGATTAAACCACATGCATACACGTGACTAAACATGACTATAATTTCATGTATGAAAATAATGAAATACGATCCAGTTACCTCTTCCATCGGAGATAATGGCAGCCACGACATCGCTGTGGTTCTCGAAAAGTAGAATCCGCTCCATATATATTTTGGCAACAGTCACAACGGCGTTGTGCAAGGTGCAAAGTAGTTGTGGCCGAAATAAGGAGCACAATGGTGATGGAGTTCAGAAGACGACGACGACAAGTCAGATCTGGGGACGACGACAACGACACACATCTGTCTACTTTCAAACGAGGTGGTCACAAATCTGTGTTCTTTCACGAGTCCTCGCCGGTGACCGAACGAGACGATGGCTTCAGAGTGAGGTAGTGGCTACAGGAAAGATGAGAACACTATGAGCAATGACAGGTCTGAGATTTGTCCCGAGGTGGTGGCTGCGGAAGAAACGGTGGTCGAAATTAGTGTCACACTGGAAAAAAAAGAGTATGACGATGTTGGAGAAGATTGTGTTGTCGTCGACGTGCGCTGCAGTGAAAGATGATGGTGATGCCGACGACGGCCATGGAAGACAATAGAGGCCAGCATTGAAGAACGACGGAAGAGATCGGCGGGCAAGAGAATGTCGGGGGAGAGAAGAGAAATTTATGTGAGATAGAAAGAGAGATGAACAGAAATTGAGATAACCAAAGAGATGCGGAGCGACACTTAAGGAGGAAAAATAAAGAATGAGGGTATGTAGGTAAAGTAGGGTAATATTTATCTTTTAAAAATTATGGGGTAATATTTATTTTTCCTTTAAGAAAAGGGGTGTTTGAACCCATTAACTCTTTATTTTATTCACTAAGGGTGCGTTTACTTTGATGGAAAATTTTCCATTGGAAAATGATGGATAAGGAATGGTGAGAAAATACTAACATTTCCATCTTTTTCTTATCACATGTTCCCCATTTTTATGCCTTGTATCCATTGAAAAATATTATCACACTCCTCCTCCATGTTAATATTTTCCACAATTGGTGAAAAATGAATGAAAAGGGGACTGCTCGGAAAGGTCATCCATCCTATCCAAAGAAAATTAACTAACGTAGTAAGGGCACGTTTGGTAGGTGAGTCAAGATAAAGACAGATAAATTAACTCAAGACTAAATAATATAGTATAGAGTGATTGTTTATCTCATTTTATGTGTTTGGTAGTTAAGATTGAACTCAAGATAAATAAGCTTTCGTGTTTGGTATACAAGATAAAACTCAAGACTAAATTTCAATTTTCCAATTCTACCCTTCAACGACTTTTACCTCAATAGAGAAGCCAAAAACACTTGAAATATGAACAAAACACATTCATCATATCAAACACGAAATAAATTCAAATTAATTTGTATTGTCACGAAATATTCTGAAATTCATAAGCACCAAATAAGTACTTGAATGTCACAGGTGGCTAAATTAATAGAAAGTCATCAATGACCAAGTTTGTAAAACATAGGCTAAAATAGATGAGCTCCCAACATGTTTTAAAATAACTCTAATCGATATCTATTGTTGTTTGTGCTGTCTCATTACTACATTTGATTCCTCCTGAGACTTTAGGTGGCAAATATGCGATGTCCTTAAGGTTTATAAGTTGGAGCCTAACAATCTGCGATGTCGACTCGAGCATCTCAAAGATGCATAACTGCATCATCTTCACTGAGTATGCAATCGTGCATATGAATATTTTCCAGCCAAAGTACATGAACCTCGATTTGCTCAACCATAGGACCAACTGACATCTACAACTATAGAAAATTATCAAGGAATGATTGAAAAACTTGAGCAAGTACTCACCACAATGCATATAGGAAATTATCAAGAAATTATCAAATCAATTTTTAGCAATTGTATTGGTTGAGTAATTGTAACCAATACAAAAGCATATCCACAAATATATAGCATAACAATAGCTACAGTAACTAATTTTCAAATTTACTGCATGCAGTAGCCCAACACAAAGAAGATCAAGCAATCATTAAGAAATCCATCAAGAACTCAAGAAATCTACTATGCTTTTTTTAACACGAAGGTCACACCTCTTTTCCTACAAAAATTAATTCGATTGCGGATGTGTATGGAGGATCGAAAATATCAAACATTGCCGCCACAATAAAAAATTAATTCACACAAATAATTCATTCTCAATTTCATATGCGACTTCCCATTCTCAGTTTCAAAACATGAAAACAAATATCAATCTTCGGCAAACAACTCTTTCTTGAAAATAAACACAATTGCTGGAGTTAAATCATGCCACCAAGACCATGATCCCAATAAAAATAATCACAAATTTCAGCAGTATCGAAAGACAAACACCAAGGCACACACAAGCAGCAGATAGTTAAAGAACATGGAAATAGAAATTTAGAGAGGAGTTAGAAAGGTAGAGAGACACTGTTATCTGGAGTCGACGGGGAAGACGGTGAGGGAAGCGGAGCACCGGCAACGGTGTGAGTTGCAGACGAGAGAGAGTTAGAGAGTGTAAGATGGGAGCGCAACGGGAGGTTAATTGATTTATGGTATGGAGAAGCTCGATTTCATTCTTGATTTGTAAAAGAGATCGCCGACGGCAGCGAGCACGAGAGAATCCAACGGCTGAGGGAGAACAAATTTCCGACGGCGGCGAGCGCGAGAGAATCCGACTGAGGGAGAACAGATCACTGACGACGGTGATAACGAGAGAATCCGGCGGCTGAGGGACGACGAAGGTGTTGCAGTGGTTGGGAAATGAAGCTCGACGAGGGTAAATTTGAGAAAGGGGAAAATAGCGTGGGGTACTGTAAATCATGATAAATAATACTAGGGTGGAGGTGATATTATTTAAGTGGGTCGAATAGGGATATAACAACGGACTGAACTTTAAACACGGGCTCTGCGAACATAAATAATATTGGTACCAAATATTCCCTCCGTCCATTAATTCTGTATCCATTTGCCCCATTTTATCTGTCCATTAATTCTGTACTCATTTGTATAAAAGTACCCATCTATTCTTACTAATTCATGTTATTTTCTACCCTTTGCCATTTGAACTCACACCTTTATTCCACTAACTACCACTTTATCACTATGGGCCCACTACTAACAACCTTTATTCCACTAACTACTACTTTATCACTACCCCTAAAAAAAAATTTTATCCTACCAACTCCATTTTATCAGCTTTTTTTAAGCTCCGTGCCAATACCAAATGGGTACAGAATTAATGGACGGAGGGAGTATAAGATAAACCCCGATAAATAATATAAACAAAGGTTTATCTTACCTACCAAACATACTTTAAACGCGTGAAAAAGATGGAAAAAGCAATACAGCACCCTAAAAAAAATACATAAACCCGAGGGCAAAGTAGTAATTAAGTGGGAGAATAATAATACTCCACACTTCGCAAACGCAAACTAGGGCAGCAACAGAGTATAGAACTATAGAAGCCGCAGCTGTCTCCAGAACCCACCTTCATCCGTCAGATCCCTCTCGATCCAACGGCCCACGAGAAACCCTAATCCAACCATTTTTTATTCAGACCATTTAGGTATAAATGCCTTCTTCAGTGGCTCACTCTTTCTTTCTCTCTCACTTTCAAAAATTTCACGGCGGAGAACTGAGCTCTCCTCCAACAAATCTTCTCTCCAAGGTCTGTGTATAAACATATGGAAATCTGTAAATGTTTATCGTTTGATCTTTTGTAAATATGTAATTGTGCTAGCTATGAATGTATAAATCTATGTTTACTTTCCGTATGCTTTGAATTTTGGCTGCTCGTTTAAGGAATGATATTTTTCAATGATAGATCTGCTTAGACCGATCATTTTCGTTGATAATTGTATCTTGCATGTTTAATCCGATATCTTATAATGAACATGTATGTATTCGTTGATAATTGTATCTTGCATGTTTAATACGATATCATATAATAAACATGTATGTATACTTATATGGATAGAATATATTTAGTGAATCGAGTTTCAGATCTTAATATGGAAATGTACTTCGAATAGAGAGAAATGATTTCTGCTTTATGCATGCTATTTTTTTTTAAATTGAAAACGTTAATTGTTGGTAGGCTGAATGTTTAGGATATTTTGGGAAGTTTTATTTAGTCTGAAATCTAGTAATTATGCTATATTTTGTTAGTCTTAATTAGATCAGTATTTTAAGCTGCTAGATTTAATGATTATATTTTGGTTAATGCAGTATTATTTGCTGAGTTGCCATGGGTAAAGAGAAGACTCACATCAACATTGTGGTCATTGGCCATGTCGACTCTGGAAAATCAACCACCACCGGTCACTTGATCTACAAGCTTGGTGGTATTGACAAGCGTGTCATTGAGAGGTTTGAGAAGGAAGCTGCTGAGATGAACAAGAGGTCCTTCAAGTATGCATGGGTGCTCGACAAGCTGAAGGCTGAGCGTGAACGTGGTATCACCATTGATATCGCTTTGTGGAAATTTGAGACCACCAAGTACTACTGCACTGTCATTGATGCTCCTGGACATCGTGACTTTATCAAGAACATGATTACGGGTACCTCACAGGCTGACTGTGCTGTTCTCATCATTGACTCCACCACTGGAGGTTTTGAGGCTGGTATCTCCAAGGATGGTCAGACCCGTGAGCATGCGTTGCTTGCTTTCACTCTTGGAGTGAAGCAGATGATTTGCTGCTGCAACAAGGTAAAGAATGATGTGTATCAATTGACTGTTTCTTTCGTAGTGTCTCGTTTTATGCCTTACACAATCTAACCAATAGATATCAATGTCGTGCAGATGGATGCCACCACACCAAAATACTCCAAGGCCAGGTACGATGAAATCATTAAGGAAGTGGCTTCCTACCTCAAGAAGGTTGGATACAACCCTGAGAAGATCCCATTCGTCCCCATTTCTGGATTTGAGGGAGACAACATGATTGAGAGGTCCACCAACCTTGACTGGTACAAGGGCCCGACCCTGCTGGAGGCACTTGATGCTATTTCTGAGCCCAAGAGGCCATCAGACAAGCCCCTCCGTCTCCCACTTCAGGACGTGTACAAGATTGGTGGTATTGGTACCGTGCCTGTGGGTCGTGTTGAGACTGGTATGATTAAGCCCGGTATGGTTGTTACTTTTGCCCCATCTGGTTTGACTACTGAAGTCAAGTCTGTTGAGATGCACCACGAGGCCTTGCAAGAGGCTCTTCCCGGTGACAATGTGGGGTTCAACGTGAAGAACGTTGCAGTGAAGGATCTGAAGCGTGGTTATGTTGCATCCAACTCCAAGGATGATCCTGCCAAGGAAGCTGCCAACTTCACCTCCCAGGTCATCATCATGAACCACCCGGGACAGATTGGAAACGGATATGCCCCAGTGCTGGATTGCCACACCTCTCACATTGCAGTGAAGTTTGCTGAGATCTTGACCAAGATCGACAGACGTTCTGGTAAAGAACTGGAGAAGGAGCCCAAGTTCTTGAAGAACGGAGATGCTGGTATGGTTAAGATGATTCCGACCAAGCCCATGGTGGTTGAGACATTCGCCACGTACCCTCCCCTGGGTCGTTTTGCTGTTCGTGACATGCGACAAACGGTTGCTGTTGGTGTCATCAAGAGTGTGGAGAAGAAGGACCCAACGGGTGCCAAGGTTACCAAGGCTGCTGTCAAGAAGGGTGCCAAGTGAAGGCATTTCTCAGAGTTGGAACTGATTTTGAAAACTTTCTTTAGACTTGAAATTTTGTGTATTTTCGGTACTTTTTGTCTTGTGTTTGTTGAACAAAGAGTCCTTTTATCTCGTCTTCTAGCCTCATTTATGAGGATAGTGGATTACTAAGCAAATATGGTTTGTGCCATGTTGCTTGGTGGGCGGTGGTGAAAGCATTTCTACTTGTGCTCTAGAGCTTGAGATGTAGACTTCGGTTAAATGAATTTCTTTTTGTCAAATATTTTATTTTGCCCATATCGACTAGAATTTTTTCCGTCCCCTATTTCGTAATTTTATTTTCTATTCATGGATTTTCTCCAAGGATAGGTGGTTTTTGAAAATCATAACAGAACATCATATGCCTTTTCAAACTTTGGCCGCTTAATCAAATCGGAAATATTTTCATTTGTTTGGATTTGCCTGTTTTTAGTTCAAAAAATTGTCATCAATTCCCACCTCAACTTTAGGGACTTGGATTAGATGCAAAATATAGCACAATTGAGCCAATTTTATCCCATGAATCCTACAACTATTTTGAATAAGGTCGATAATTTATCAGCAGAACGTAATGAAAACAAAGCTCAAATATAGATATAGATGTTTCTGAATAAATTTCACATGAAACAAAATTTCTCTTATAATTGATCGAATAAATGGTCTTGCAAAGAAGGAAAATAATTCTAACTAGTAATTGAATAATCTGTATCAAAACAAAAAGTAAAGAGCACTGCTGTTGTAAAACCATCAAGGACACATGCTGGTAACTGCCTTTACCTGCATGAGTGAAGACACATTCAGAAAGAACATAATGTACAATGTACAACACCCGGTGGCCGAAAATTCCATTAGGAGTAGAAAATAAATGGAAGCTCATGGTTACCTTAGTGGTAAGTTACAACTCAGCATCCTCATCAAGTTGTGCTTTTGAAGCTGCATTAACTGTTTCTTCCAGAGCAAATCTTTTGAGTGATTCAACATCCCTAGTTCCTGCAACATTCAGTTTTGCAAATGTTAATCTAGTGCAGCTATGAAACTCTTGACTCACGATCATATTCAAAATATGAGTATATGACATGTCCTCAGAGAGGTGTGTGTGTGCGCGCGCGCGCGCTCTCTATCACATTGGATCGCCCAGTTCTTTCTTTCATATTGCCATATATCACAAATATTCACCAACAAGAACCAGACCTGTCCAAAAAAGTTCTTTGCTCTATTTTCTTATAATTAAACTATCAATTGTATGTCAAGCTAAAAATATATCAAAGAGCACAAGACCCATCCCCAAAGTTCAGTAAAAAACAAAATCACAGTGCTGAATATTTCCTTCCGGTGCTTGGAAAGGAACTGACTTCATCACCACCCTACCTTTTGACCTTCTTAGCAAACCCCAAATTGGTTTCATGCGGTTAGCCATCTGTCCATGACTAAACCCATCAATATCAGGTAAATCCTCCGAAGGAAAGCTCTACCATTGACTTTTGTTCTTAATCTACTTTAGCAGGACTTCTGGCATTACTTGTATTAAAATGAACTTACAGTCTTGAAATTCTAATTTCTTAATGGCAGCTGTTCTTAAAAGTTAAGAACATGATCAGAATTGAAATAGATGCACACTAGGATTACTAATAGTGAGACGGTGAGGTTTAAGGAGGATCAGGAAACATGGACATTCTATGCTTAGGGGAAAAACAAGGAAGATTTCTTCATACTATTCCAGCCAATCAGTTTGGAGCTTTTTCTCTTTTTACAATATCTGGTGAGAAGCTGCCATTAACTAATTTGGACCTTTTGCTCTTCTATAATATCATGTGGGAAGCCAAGGAACAAGATAATTTACCAGCCATTCTCTATAAGTTGATAAGTCTTGCATCCAAGATGATATACGACCCAAACAAGGAGATGTATATAAGAATGAACTGAGGAAACCACTGAATGGTGTAACATTTAGAAATACTAATAATTCACATCAGAAAATTAGTGAGAAAGCAGCAATGGGATAGTGCCAATATATTTAAGAGAGAGCAAATAAATAACTCGAGCACAGGCTTTCCAAAAGAAAAGGGATATTCTAACCTTGGAACTTTGCAACTTCTTCTCCATTATAAAAGAGCTTGAAAGTGGGATAGGAATGGATATCCACTTTAGAACATACTGGTTTCTCTGTGCCACAGTTAACCTCTCCAATCTCAATTTCATCTTCACCTTCCATCTCCTTTCCCAAATCCTCCCATAACGTCCCCAAATTCTTGCTGAAAACAAATTCAAATATCAATAAGCTAACAATAATTTGTGTTCAAGGTCACACACGATGCTTAGAAAGAAAAGTCCACTAACAACTAAAACTTACCAATGCTTGCACCAAGGGACACAAAACTTAACGAACCATGCGGTATCTTTCTCCTGCATCTGAACAAACCATATATGGTCTTAAAATCTTGAACAACATATAAATAAAGGCAAAAATACAAAAATTACCTGTTTTGTGCCCATCAAACATTCATATTTTTTCTCACAGAGATGTCTACACACACCAAGTCATTTGGTGTAATTTACTATGCTAAATATGTACAAATGGCAGACAATAACGTGAGTGAGTAACTGCTGCAATTAAACATGAACACGACTATGATTTGCTAATTGCTATCGTAGGACCAAGTACTTGAGTAATAACTAATCATCAAAAACAGATTTCTTCCTATTGCATTAGAAATTATACACACAACCAACTCTAGAGCTAAGAACTACTATTATGTAAAAGAAGAGAGTGTGATTCTACATATATACATACATACAGCCAGGATTCACAAATAAATAACTCAATAACAAAGAAACAACATATTCAGCTAAACTTTTACTGATAATTGCTTCCTAAGAATCTCTAAGTTGATGTTAGCACAAACAAGCCACAATCAATACTTGATTAGAAACCTAGGCAGAAACCACCGCGAGTTTGATCTACAAAGAATCACAGAGTAGGTTTCTCTCTGGAGGCGAAGTGTAAGAAAATTTACCTTGTCGTTAAAAATTTCCGAATTTAGGGTTATGACTTCAGCATTCACGGAGCCATTGCTAATCCAGCTCAAGATGAAAATGGAGGAACAGATTAATAATAGGGCAGAAAGTGAGGGACCGAACGAACGATGCCGCATCGCGGTTGAACTGAACTCAAGCAGCTGATCGCTGAACTCGGTGAACTCGCTGTGATGACTCAGAGAGCTGGCGAAGAAGAAGCCCTAAACTCTTGGTGTTCAGAATTAAGATATGATCTGCAATTTTTCTCCTTTTTTCAGTAACTAAACTTGTACCCCGCATAATAATCTTCATAAACGATAATCTTCTCATTTCATTTTTTTCTAATTTAAAATAAATTTTGGATCTCGATTCCCCAAAGCCAAATTTAGAAATGGTGACATGTAACTTTGTATTATAATAAGATTGAAATGTTTTTATTCTTTTATTTTTTTATACTACCATTTATATAATTGTTTTTTTAGGAGAGTGTTGTGTTTTATATAAAAAAAAAAAAAAAAATTATTGATTACGAGCAAGTACATGGTAAAAGATCTTCCATCTAAATTGAATATTCATTCCAAACATGTATATCATGAAAATTAATCAATGTTCAAACAAGTTCATAAGCAACATGATTGGCTCACACTCTTGACAACAAATTGACTAAACTCTTCAAGGATTGATCTACAATAGCCGAGAATAACTATTTTTTGACCTTTGTGAGGCCAATTTAGAATATTGAGATGTGAAGTTTATCCTTTTCATTTAGGAAAAAAAATTTCATTAATCATGTCAAATCGATATAAAGAATATTAAGAAGTCAACACAGATAGTTCGTTTTACAAATAATATACTCCCTCCGTCCATGATATAAAGCCCCATTTGAGTGTTGGTACGGAGATTAAAAAAAGCTGGTAAAATTATTTTTAGTGGATAAAAGTTGAAAAATAGGGGTAATGTTAATGACTTGATTAAGTTTGTTAATCTTTGTTGCTTTTTACTGCTCATTCCACATGGTGTTGCTGCTCATTTCACACGCACACACCAAAATTTAAAATGTTCATTTTGACCTTATTAAATTTTTGTCCATTGAATAAAAAAATATTAAAAAAAGAGAGAAACACACATGCACAATTATTCTTACTAAAAATACACACAACCGATGCAAATTTTTGGAGGGAAACAAAAACTCTTCATTAAATAAAATGTGCAGCAGAGTACAATGATGTGATTAAAAAATTTGGAGGAAAGTTTAAACATCACTAACCCTCCAAAACCTCAATAAATACAGCTTTCAAGACAGATTCACCTCATTACAATCTCTCAGCAATAACTACAGCAATAACTACAAATAGAAGGAAATTATGGTAGATCCATGAAGTAAGCCAAAGTTAACCGACGACGAGCGAAACACTGTTGCATAGTGGCTATTACAGCACAACAAAAACGGAAAACTGAACTGGGGAGCACAAAAGGAGGCTTTGGAGCTGTACAAGCTAGTGTGAAGACCATATGGAAGATATGGAAAGCAGCAGCAGCTCATCAAACACATGGAATCCCTGTCCATGTAAGATCAATGAAAAAAGGATCAACACATGCAGACAAATGGAGAATTCATGAAAATAAAGTCAGAAATCTCTCAGTCCTTCAAAGGTCATCATTGAGAGTAATGGCAGGTAATCTTGGTGTTAGTAAGAGCTTAATTCATGTGTGGGTGAAAGAGAAAAAGTTGCAGCCACATACCAATGCCATAAAACCTTTTCTTACCCCCCAAAATAAGCTGTTCAGACTTAATTGAAGTCTAAGTCAACTAGGTCACATAATTGAGGATGGTAAGATAAAGTTTCAGAACATGTACAACACCATCCACATAGATGAGAAGTGGTTTTACCTCAGCAAAACAAAAGATAGATACTACCTGCTGTTAGGAGAGACTCAACCACATAGAACATGCAAATCAAAGAGATTTATCCCCAAGATCATGTTTAATTCTGCTGTTTCAAGGCCAATTATAGATATGGAGGGCAATGTCATCTTTGATGACAAATTTGGCATTTTTCCATTCATCATAGAAGAGGCAGCTCAAAGGAATTAAAAGAATAGAAGCAAGGGCACAATGGAGATTCATCCAATACCAGCAATCACAAAACCAGTTATGAGGAGTCAAATAATCAATGAGGTCAGTTTTTTATTCCTTCAACAGTTTAAGCTGTCAGAATTCTGGACAAAATTCATCATTTAGTTGCATAGATGCAGATGTTACCAGTTTTCAAGGCCAAGTGGCCATCATGTCTCAGCAAGGACATATTTATTCAATAAGACAATGCAAAACCACACAGTCAAGACAATGATCTAGAATTCATGGCAGCTGCAAGATCTGATGGATTTAATATCCATCTAGTCTGCCAACCTGCTAATTCTTCGGACACAAACGTGAATGATCTAGACTTCTTTAGATCTATACAATCACTGAAAGATCAGAAACCAGCAAGTGGGGTTGAAGAATTACTAGAAAATGTGAAACAGGCACATGCAAATTACCCACCAAGTAAGATAAACAATGTCTTTTTTACTTTACAAGGCTGTTACACAGAAATCATGAAGGTGAAAGGCTGCAACAATTACAAGATTCCTCATATGGGAAAGGAAAGACTTGCAAGGCTAGGAAAGCTACCGGAATGTCTGGAAGTTGAAGAAGAACTAGTGAGGGAGTGCTTGGACTTCTTAAATCAGCATGGAACTGGTGAGGATAGGTTCTACAACTTAGACAATCTAATTGAGGGAGTGAAGAATGTTGTTGTAGAAGAGTAGTTTAGGGCAGTTTCTTTTTTGCAGATTCCGGTTTACAGGTACAAACAATGTATTGGCAACAATCATGAGTTGTTTGGAATGTAATCTACCCTTATTTTGGTTGCAATGAAGGATCTTTTTATCTCAGCAAGGTCATTTGCATCATTGACATCATAATCACACTTTTAGCATCTCAATTCAACCTCCAAAACTAGGGTAAAATACACCGAGTTGTGGCATCACAGAGATAACATCAAGTGCAGCATCTGTTTTTAACAGTTTAATACATAAATATCACATAACCAATGCATCATATAATTCACAACTCAAGGCATCAAGGCATCAAGCCACCAGATTCAGAAAATATAGGCAACCAACTCAAGGCGTCAAGGCATCAAGCCATCAAATTCAGAAAATAAAGGCAACAATACAGATAGGGACAAATGCAGATGCAGGGACAGCAGAAGACCAAGTGCAGTGTTGGGAAATTTATTAGTATGAGTTTTGATGAATTCCAAAACCAACTGACCCCAACCGAGTAGATGTTGTCAGTTCCTATTGTTAGCTGTTAGGCTCGCTGTTTGAGCAATGTTAAGATTTTATCTTTACAGATCTCCAGCTGAAGACGGCAACAGAGCAACACTCGGATACAACCCCGGATGAAAGATCGGATGAGGAACATCAGTTACAAGACTGCCTAATGAGAGAGCTATGCTTTTTGACAGCTGAGAGTTCAAGCCAACTGTTCAGTGGAACATCAGCTATAGAATGCCATCCGATAAAGAGAAAGTTTCAAGAAGGGGGAAGTTATAAAGAAGTCTCAACATGAAGTTCAAAGTCAGCTGATAGTTCAATGGTTCAGACAGAACATCAGCTGAAGACCACTCAGATAAAGATCAAGACTTTCAACCGACTAACCGAGGTTGACTGTCAGAAAGGTTTGAATTTGAATTTCAAAAGGAAGTCACATGAGGGTTTGACCGTTCAGTCATTACCCCATTTGGCCCAACACAAGGCTGTCTCAAATGGAAAGCAGAAGAACTCAGATGCCATATCAGGAAAGTCTGCAGAGATGATCAACAGCTCCTCCAACGGTTAGTTGATACTCCCCGCCTATAAATAGAAGCCCTCATTCATTCGAAGATGATACAAGACACACACGCGAGAAGAAATCTGAGAGCAAAAAGAAAAGAGCAATATTCTTCACGAACTGAACTGAATCTCTTAGAACATCACTTGTTGAGGGTTCTAGAGTTAGATAGTTTTTTTTTTGTGTCTTTAGATCGAACCTTGAGAACATCACTTAGTGAGAGTTCGTAGAGAGTTAGATCGCAGCTCACCTTCCGTTCGAGCTTTTAGTTGGAAACATATTTTCTTTTTCACCTGAAAAGGTTTAGGATTCTACTCTTCCTGCAACTGAGTAGCTAGGTCGTTTAGTACCCATAAACTAAACTGTAAGGTTGATAAGTACCCGCAAACTTATTCATAACGGTTGCTCAGCCCGCGTAAGCTGAGTGGTTTGTCTAGAAGAACTTGGACAGAGTTGTGTGGACTCACAACTCCCCGTGGACGTAGGAGGGTTATCTCCGAACCACGTTAAATTCTGTGTGTCTGTGTTTATTTCTGTTCAGTTACTTATAGCATTTTTCAACTGACCAAACTAACCGGCATACAAACTGCATATTTGCATATTCAACTGTTTTGGTTTTTGACCAACCAAGCATAAAAGCGTGAGTTGTTATAACGAGTTTATTTTCCACCACATTCCGCACCGCATAACTCTTTCAGCTGAGGTTGCTTACTCAGCTGTGAGATTCCAACTGAGTCTTTTTACTCGGTTGAAGTATTTTTCCAGGTTTAAGTTTTAAAATCCTAACTGGTGTATTCCCCCCCCCCAATACACCAGTAACTCGTTTCGGGACCATCATGCAGAATCTGCTACTATATCAGAAATCTGTTCTCAACATGATAGCCAACAAATTTTTCGGCCATCAAAGACCAAGTGCATAATCTGTTTCATATTAGAAAATGGGTAAAAACGAGAGACTCATCATATAATTCACAGATCACATAATCAAATCACATATAATGGCATCACCAGCCCCCAAAACCAACAGATCAAGAGTAGTATCACATCATAAAAAGTCAAATAATCGAGTGCAGCACTTATTTTTCATTGTTCACAACACCAAATCACAGATAATGGCACCACCAGCCCCAAAACCAAAAGATCTAGAGAACAAGAGTAGCATCATCTTATCAGAACGTAATCACGTGATTATATGAGAGATAGCACACTAGGAAAAACATCCCAAGGCACTGCAGATACTGAATTCGTGCTTCTTTGCTAGCATACACGTTTGGAATAAAAGAAGGCATCTCTGATGGTCCCGATACGAGTTCTAGTGTATGGGGGAGGGGGAATACACTAGTTAAGAATTTTAAAAATAACCCCCTGAAAATTATCACAACCGAGTAAAAGGACTCAGTTGGAATCACAACTGAGTAGGAAAACTCAGCTGTGAGAGTGGTGCTGTGCGGAATGTGGTGGATAAAAATTACTCCCTCCGTCCACGAATCAAATCCCTACTTACCCACATTTTTTTGTCCATGAATCAAATCCCTACTTGCCTTTTTATACAACCATACCCTCCTACTTTTCCTTTATTTATTATCCTTTGCCATTGATGGTCCCACCTCACAACAACTTTATTCCTACTTTTTGATCATCACAACAACTTTATTCTCATTTTTTGGTCAATATCACCTTTTTGTTGTCAATACCACATCTTTTTTGTCATTACCATTATTTTTTTGTCATTATCCTACTACCCCTACATTCTAATTTTTACCCCACTCAAAACAACTTTATCAGCTTTCTTATTTTCCGTGTCGGAACCCAAATGGGAATATAATTCATGGACGGAGGGAGTAACTCGTAAAAAATAACTCACGCTCAGATATGCATGGTAGGTCAATAACCAAATCAGTTGAGAATGAAAAGATGCAGTTTGAGTGCTGGTTAGACGGTCAGTTGGATATGCAATAAATAACTGAACAGAAAACACAAACACACAAAGATTTACGTGGTTCGGAGAGAACTCCTACGTCCACGGGGAGTTGTGAGTCCACACAACTCAGTCCAAGTTCTTTAGGACTAACCACAAAGCTTACGCGGGCTTTGCAACCGTTAAGATAAGTTTACGGGTACTTATCAACCTTACAGATAAGTTTACGGGTACTTATCAACCTATCTACTCAATTACGGGAAGAGTAAGATCCTAACAACCTTTTTAGGGGTGTGTGCGAGGGTGGGTTTTTCCAACTACTAGCTCAAACAAGAAGTGAGCTAGGATCTAAGCTTGAACGAATGAAGACTCAAACTAAGATCTAAAAACACCAAGACAGAATCTAACACTCTAGGAACTCTCAACTAGTGATGTTCTTAGAGATTGATTTCAGTTTAGCTCGTTTGCGATATGAACTCTCAACTGGTGATGTTCGCTCGTCTATCTCTTTTCTCTGTCTTCTATTCTGTCTTCTCCTCTGAGTCTTGGTGAATGAATGAATGCCTCTATTTATAGGCGGAGAGAATCAACTAGCCGTTGGAAGAGCCGTTGGCAACTGTGAACTTCTGATTTCCATCTGAGACAGCCTTGTGTTGGGCCAAATGAGGTAATGACAGATAGTCAAACCTTCATGTGACTTCCTATTTTGAAATTCAAATTTCAACCTTTGACTTTCAACCTTGTTTAGTCGGTTGAGAAGTTTTGGTCTTCATCCGAGTGGTCTTCAGTTGATGTTCCATCTGATTGCTATCTTCATCTGACCTTCTGTCTGAATTGGAACAGTTGAACTCTCAGCTGCCTTGAATTTCATGTTGTCGATCTTATCAGTTCGAGTCCTGCAACTAATGTTCTGTATCTTGAACGCTCAGTTGTCTTTCACATCTGATGTTCTATCTCTTAAACGCTCAGTTGTCTTTCTTGAATTTGATGTTCTATCTCTTGAACGCTCAGTTGTCTTTCTTGAACTGATGTTCTCTTACATCTTCTCACTTGAACGCTCAGTTGTATTTCTTATAACTGATGTTCTGTCCGAGTGAAGCCTTGTTGCCGTCTTCAGCTGGAGACCTGTAAAGATAAAATCTCAACATTGCTCAAACAGCGAGCCTAAATACTAACATTAGGATCTGGCAATATCTACTCGGTTGGGGTCAGTTGGTTTTGGAATCAATCAAAACTTTACTTAAATTTCCCAACAATCTCCCCTTTGGCACCAAGGTCGTGGATCTCCAAATCGGAGAAGGGTGTTTCTGGTACCACAGTTTCCATGTCAACGGTGGAATTGCAGATCGGAAGACATCCACCGTCGGCCGCCGTCGCATCGGAGAGATCGATCATCTCCGAATCAGAGAGAGAAACGACTTGGGATTCACTCTCTGCGACAGTGAACAAGGTTTCTGGCACCATTTTCACAGAATCACTCTCCAAATACGAAGATTCCCACGAATAGATGGGAATATGAGAGAAATGAGTTGCAATCGGGATCGAGAGATCCTCCAAGAACACGAAATCATCAAATAGATTAGGGCCATGAGAGAGGGATGGTGATTTGGACATTCTCAGTAGAGAGTGGCAGCGAGAGAGGATGAGAGATTAGAGTTGCAGAGAGAGATGAATGCAAGAAATTGGGGGAGATCGACAAACTAAAGTTTCAGAGAGAGATAGTGCAGACAATTTAATTTGGGCTACAATACAATAATGGGTTGAATAATTAGAGTAGGGAAGATTTGGGGTGGGTGGGTTGGGTAATTAGTGGGTTAATAGGTTCTGCTAATTTAATTGGGGTGGGTTCAATGACAAAGGGTAATAAATAAGGGAAAAGTAGGAGAGTATAATTGTATGAAAAGGTAAATGAGACTTTATTTCGCGGACAAATTTTTTACGAAGTTTACTTTGAATGTGTGTATATTGTTCCTAGCACCTCTGTGACTTTACATCAATCATGATTAGTAAGGTTGCATTTGACATATTTAGTGTGTTAAATTCACTAAAATAAATCAAAATTAATACTAATCCTTGCCGCATAGAACAAGAAATGCTGAATATGATTAATTTTAGTTAATTTCATTTGACATTTGAAATGATTTATAGACAATCATATTTTCACTTTGAGGAATCCGATGTTGATGGCAAAATCAATTTAAACTGAGAGTTTAAAAATGGGCTGAGTGAAATCTTTTTACAATGAGTAAAACCAATTTTATTCAGAATTTGATCATTTACCACCTTTGCCAATGCTTCAATTTAAAACTATTTTAATATTAATTCGTATTTGTCACAAAACCGTCCTTCTACCAACTAAAATTCAAAAAGAAAAAAAAAAACCGTTGCTATTTGGTCAAACTTCAAATTGACCGGTTGCCCGCAAAATCTTACACGTCACGCCATCCCATCCCAAATACGATATTACCCCCGATCCCCTCCGCCGTCGGAGGCGGTGTTCTAACGGCCTTCCGCCCCTCACTCACACACCATGACCACCGAATCATCTTCCACCACCACCCATTCCGGTGAAAATACCGCCAAAATCCCCATCGAGATCATCAGCGAAGAGGAAATGGCTCTCATCGAAGCTGCCTTCGCCGCCTCCGCCGCCATGCCTGTTTCTCACCTCCACAGGAATTCCCGGTCAATCCGCTCCATTACTCTCTTGTCCAAACGCGGGCTATCGGCTTGCACGACAAGTGGCCCGCCCGATATCGAGGATTCGGGTCGGGCCGGCGGGTCGAATAGCCCGAGCCATCAGAAGAATAAGAAGAACAAATTGCTCGAGCCGTTACTGCATCGATTCCGAAAGGGAAGAGGCTTGTCTGTCACCGACCTTACTGGCACGGTATCGTAACTTTTCTCGAATCATTTTAGCAGTGTTTTTTTTTTGTTTTTTTTTTTGGCTGAGAAATTGATTTCATAAGGATTGTTAGAAAGGTTTTGGTGAGTGAATTACAGTAGCTAGGTTTCATCGATTTACCATTGGAATGGAAACTGGAAAATCATATCATATGATAAATTAGAGCTTTTTAATGTTCACAATACCATGAGAGTTTGTAGATTAACTACCCAATGTAAAAGCTTTTTATGTTCAAGATATTCTTTTTTTTTACTCTCTGTCAGCTTACATGGAGAGATGAATGGTATTCCTGCGGTTGTCGTGTTTACACTTTGTTTTGTTTGATTTAGGAATGGTGTGAAAAACAAAAGGAATTCATTCTGCTCTTTGGTAAACCAAAAAAGACGAAAGCAATGGAAGCAGGCAGTGCACGTCATGTAGTACTTGAAGAAGAGGTATGTCTATAACTAGTCAAAATTTATGTGAGGTTTTTGATGATTTTCTGTGAATGTGATTCATTGTTTGTTTGATCCTCGATTATAATGTGGTGTACTAAATTTATATTCTTTCTCATCTTTGATGCATTTGGCAATTATATTTGCAAATATCACGTAGGAAATATATAGATATATATATGCAACTTCTCTTGTATGTTATGCTGGCAGTGCATATGACCTTTCTTTTGAATGTGGACAGGTAATCAAACGGGTAAAAGTTCAGGTTGAAAGTGCTGAAGATGTGTGGGCTCTCAAATTCATGAATTTCATTGTTGGTACTAATCAACTATTATTTGATGGACTAACGCGCGAGTTACCTTTGTAAGTTTGTTGTATTTCTATGTTTCATGTGCGATTATTTGTTGTTATTTTGTTCGACATCAATGATCAAGCTGAACGTCTTTGGTGTCAGTTGTTTGTCTCATTCCAGTCCACAAAATATTCCACATTTGAGATCCGATGTTTTTTGGAAATCCTACATTAACAGAGTTCTGGACGATAGTTTCCGATTAGCAAAAACAGATTACCTGCTTGAGTTCATCTTCATCTAACACTTTGTACCTTATTTCAAGAAAAATGGAGAAACATCTCCTCCTCTTTAGCCTGAGCAAAGTTGTATTGCTGATGGCACATTTTTGATTAAATGTTTTGCTATTAAAGATGTGACAAACTTGCAGCCAAAGCTGAATCCTCCGTCATGCACAGCGTATTTCATAATTTATTGATTCTTGAAGCACTTGGATAGACAATTTTTTGTGGAAATGTTGGCCACTTATCTAAAATTTATTTTCTCAATTTTATATGCACGAGATCTGCAATCGTGTTGATGTACACAAATGTCCTCTGTATTTACAATGCTATTACATCTGGAGAATGTGAGTTTGTTTATTATGATGGCTATATTTTTGCTTGATGTCTTCCAGAGTAGGCTTTGTAGAAGGTGTGTGGATGGTGGGAATAATTGATGAAATTCGGATGCCTGTATCCGAGTGCACAAGATCTCCAGTATTAGTTGACACCAAAACGCGTGTACGGGCAACCCTCCCAGGTGAACCACAAAAGAGAAATGGGAGGTATAGGTTACTTAGTCAATTCTTTAAACAGCTCTCTTTTACTTTCTCCTCCTCTGAGCCATTTAGTCAAAAATCTGTGTGGCAGGTTTCAACTAATGTGCTACAAGTATATGTGGGACACTTTAGTTGCGGAGAAATTTCCTTCCCAAAAGTTCTTTGATTTCTTCTCGTTGAATCCCAATCACATTTTATCTCAAGAAATTAGAGATAGTGCAGCAAAATCAGGTTTTCCATCAAAGGTAAATGGTTTCTCCTGATTATAGCATTCACTATGATTTGTTGTGCAAGGAAGTTTAACGAATAGAAATCACAGGCATACATGGCATAAGCTTACAATTTATCATAATAGAACTGGAGGTTTCAGTTTGTTCAACAACTCTTTTTCAAAAGATGACTCAAAAGTTGTTTTTAAAATAAAGAACATCGGATTTTAAAGTAGGTTTGTAAATGGCAGGTGAAGGTATAGTTAATATGATGTTCGTTAACTTTTGAAAAGTATCTCCATGTGTGTCTATCTATGAAAACAGCGGTGTATGAGACAGTTTTTGAATTAAACATGTTGTGATATTTGTCCTCTTTTGAAAAAGGTTTCGTAACGTGGATAGAGTGTGTGTGTGTGTGTGAGAGAGAGAGAGAGAGAGAGAGAGAGAGAGAGAGAGAGACCTTATTAATATTACTTACAAAAAAGAAAGAACCTTGCAATTAACAGAATTGGTGATCACAAATATGTGCTTATCATGGTGCTTGTTTTATTTTACATTCATGTGCTTGCTCGTGCAGACTCTCAGTGATGTGGTACGGTATTTTGGAAATAGTTCTTGCTTGCTGCCTCAGGCTCATGACCAGCTATTGTTAAGGTGAGCTTTGCTGTATCTTTGGAATTTCGTCTAAATTAAAACGGCATAGAGTGGCAATGAAGTTAGTTTTTCGTGAATTGAAGTCTTATTATGGGTGCATGTCCCGTTAAATCTGTTATAAGCCTTTTCTTCATGCATACTTCTGCACTATGTATTTCAGTTCAAAATCTTTTTCCCAGAACCATGAGATAACTTGCTTTTCTTTCAACAGATACGAGTTACAGGAAGATCAGTCCTTACTAGGGGAAGATGAATTCACATATGATCAAGATTTGGTCAAGGATCAAATTAAGTCATGCCTCGAGTTTTGGATGGGCAAGAGAGAAGCCACTTACCCTCCGATGGAGGAGCTCTGGAAATGCAAGTTCTGCAAGTTCGCCTCCGTATGTCCAATAAACTCGGACCCAGATGATTCACCAATCAAAACGAAAACTGAAGACATTCCTTCTCCTGATCTGACTCCTAAGTAAACCATTCTTGATACTCGAGTTTCTCCTCAAAGAAAGGAGCAGTCGGTTTTATTGAATCTCCTCGATTCTTGCTGGAGTCGTTGCCATTGATCTAACTCGTTGGGAGGATTTACTGCACCGTTGTTGCTAATAATTTATTGATTCGATTTAATATATTGTTGTTGTAGATAATAAGTGTGCACTGTTCAAGGGTCATGCAGCACAGCAGGTTATATAGTTTTTTCATTGATGTAAGTTGTATATCATTATTTACATATATGGATTAAATTCAAATGTGAAATAGGGATTTTTGTGAAATTGTATTGCTTTTTTTACTGCTGCATTGTAATGTTATAAACTGCCCCATACTTGGGAAAAGAAGATTTACATTCTCTCTTCACTTCAGATGTGTTGCCAGAAATAACATGAACATTAAAGAGCTAATTTCAGGACAATGGTAATTTTAAACAGGTTGGGTATGAAAAAATCAAAATTCAAATTATTTTACCAGTGGTACAAAAAAGACTTGTATATGCATCAATTCAATTTGCTATATTAGGATTTTTTTTTTGAAGAAAAAAAAAAGAACCGTCAGTTTTTGTAATTTTGAACTTATAGCAGAAGAGAAATTAGACCTTATATTTTGCTTATTTGAGTCTATTAACATTAATTGATACAATTTCCTCAAAACAAATACATTCAAGAAAAGAAAAAAATAAAATAAAGGCCAAATAGCCTGTAAATTACTGAACTTTTTCCAAATTCCGATTTAGCAACCGTAAGTTCAATTTTGTCCAATTAAATACCTTACTTTCAATTTGTTTCAATGTACAACCGAAATAGGGTTCCAGCGACATCGATGATGACATGGAGGCCGAAAAATCCAGCGTGGACATGTCGGATCTTTAACCAAAACGACGCCGTTTATGTCTTGAATCAATTTTCCAAATTCCTGAATTACAACCGACCGATCAATTTTGTCCAATTAAATGCCATACTTTCAATTTGTTTCAATGTGCAAAAAATGACCAGGATGGGGCTTATGCGGCATCCCTCTGGCCAAATAAAGTAAAAGACGTCGTTTTATGTAGCAAAAACGTTGTCGTTTCACTAATTGAACAAAAACGTCGTCATTTCACTATAGCGAGTGAACTAATCCTATTATTCTATTTGCCTAGACACTCGATGCTAAATCGAACCAAATTACACCATCACGAGCACCATGATCATCTTTGTCCAGTGAAACCGATTCTAAGAAATTGAGTCAACACTCAGAGCAATGCGTGGAAACCTATTAACATAATGCTCTCATTAATTAGAAGATCTAACTCGAGCTCTAATTTTGACGCTAAACCAAACCAAATAGCACAAGTCAAGGCACTGTATAGTTTGTACAAAGACAGATATAATTCAATTCAAGAAAACAAATTTCAATTTTTCATAAAACATCGTAATCTCTCAACAAAGCCAAAATAAGACGATAAAATCAATGAATCAGCAGCGGTGAACCGGCAATAGTCAAAGCCGCCTCCACCGAACAGCGGCCTCATCAGAGTAAAAGGCGGCGGTTTTCAACAAGTCTGTGATTACAACGTGATTTAATGATTCTTAGGTTATGAGATTCGCAAAAGGTCTCTTAATTTTGCAACCCATTTGCCTGTGTCTGCTTTGTCGTCGTTTTTTAATTGCCATGGTGGAAAAATCCTCAATTTGACGTTGTCGGAACCTTATTTCGGTTGCATATTGAAACAAATTGAAAGTATGGTATTTAGAGCATTTACAGCGGAGTTCCATAGGGGGTGTCGATCCGGTGTCGAAATCACTCGACCCACCCCCACATCGACACACCCTGTGTCGAACGCTGCTGTGGGGGGATCGACACCCCCTGTGTCGATCGTGGGGTCGATGGCGAGGTCGATCCTTCGATCCCTCCCTCGACTCCGCCACGTCAAAAAATGGGGACACGTGGCGTGTCCCCATTGGTCCGTCATTTTTTTTTTTTTCTGAATTTAAAAAAAAATAATGGTAAAAAATTAAATACACCCCAATGGCTACATCCCATTTTTTCACTATATATATCCCACCACACCACCACATCAATTTATCCATACCACACCACCACATCAATTCATCTAATTCATTCCTCATCATACAAATTCACTTGTTGGTTCAAAAAAAAAAATATGAGTTGGCCGGGTGCGAGCTACAATCCTAATTTATTTCCTAATTATTGTATTTTTTTTAGTTACTGTCTTTTTTTTTAATTCAATAAAATTGTCAGTTATTAATTTCTGAATTTAATTAAGTTAGTTTTTATAATATTTATTACAAATAAAAATAATAATAAAATAAAATCTATTCAATCATTAAAATCACGTTTTCCAGTGCTTAGACCTAGGTCTTACTCAACCCCATTGATGTGGAGAAATCAACCTATGTCTAACTCAACACCATCAATCATTAAAATCACGCATCCCAGTGCTTAGACCTAGGTCTTACTAGACCCTTGCTGTAAATGCTCTTAGTTGGACAAAATTTATGTGTCGGTTGCAATTCGAGAATTTGGAAAAAGTTTGGTAATTTACAGGTCAATAACCCCTTACTTTATTTGTCCAGGGGGATGTCACCTAAGCGCCAGCCTGGTCATTTTTTGCTATGGTGAAAAATTTCCCAATTTAACATCGCCGGAACCCTATTTCAATTGCACATTGAAATAAATTGAAAGTATAGTATTTAATTATACAAAGTTGAAGTTACGATTGCTAAACCGAAATTTGAAAAAAATTGAGTAATTTACAGACTATTTGACCAAAAATAAAATACATACGTAAGAGAGAGAGAGTAACGCAAAAACCTCAATTAATTCCTTGGAAACCCTAAACCCTCCATCCAGCAGCAACCGCTGTGTTTGTGTGGAAACAAATTCTGAATCGCGAGCTCCAACAAAGGTAAACATGGCGAAGGATGGCGGCGGGCGGAGGAGGAGGAGAGAGAGGCCAAACATACTTATAACTGGAACGCCGGGGACGGGCAAAACGACGACATCGGCGGCACTGGCGGAGGCCGCCAATCTCCGCCATATCAACATAGGTGATTTGGTGAAGGAGAAGAGCCTCCACGACGGCTGGGACGACGAGTTCGACTGTTATGTCATCAATGAAGACCTCGTAAGCAAACTTATCTCTGCTGCTTGTGCAAAACGGTGGTCATGGAATTGATGTTTGTTTATAATTTAATAGCACATTTTTTTAATTAGATTGGAGGGCGCAGAAGAGCTTTTTTAAGATATGATGCATTGATAAGTTTAATTTCAACCTCAATTTGCTATTCTTGATGAAAAATATCATTCGAATATGCTATATTTCTTGATGAAATTATAATGGGAAAGTATGGATTGTGAAGTTGAAGCTTTTTTATGGCATGGGAATGGAAGTTGCTGTTGGTACGAATGATTTAGGAACGAATGTAGAATCGATTAATTGCTCAACCCACATCTCCTTTTATAGTATTACTCAGGTTATGATTTTTGTGGACCAATTGCTAGAAATATCCGTAGGCGTGATAGTGGTGAATTCCTATTCATCACTTGATTGAAAGGAAATGTTCTTACACCTGCAGCTTTATGTGTAAAAGGATTTAGTATTTATCTTCTGATTTCGTGAACACGGGACTTTGCCTATTTGTTACCTCGCAGCATGTATATTTTGTGTGAAATTATTGGTTCATTTGATGTTAAAAGGCATGTGGTTTTCCTCTTCATTGTATTTACTATAGTAGTGTTACTTCACCAAGGAAATAACCGTGCATTTTGTTTCGATAATATTCCAAAATTTATGCAGCCACTTGGACACGGTTGGAGTTAGACTACTGTTTCTTGCCTGAATTCTGTTTGACTGCTGCAGTTTTCTTCAGTTTTCGTCCCAAAACATTCCAAAATTTATGAAATGCATGTTTTGGCAGGTATGTGATGAGCTTGAAGATGTGATGGAACAAGGTGGAAACATAGTGGATTACCATGGTTGCGACTTCTTTCCCGAACGTTGGTTTGATCATGTAGTGGTGCTTCAGACTGATAATTCTGTGTTGTATGATCGGCTAGCTAAGAGGTGATTTGTGTCCCTGTCTATGTGAATTATTTTTCTCATAAATCGTCTGTGATTGTGTGCAGACTCTTAAATTGGTTTGTCTTTTTATGGTAGGGGTTATGAAGGGAAAAAGCTTTCAAACAACATCGAGTGTGAGATCTTTGGGGTTTTGCTGGAGGAGGCCAAAGACAGTTATTCAGAAGATATTGTGATGGCACTGAAGAGCGACAGCATCGAAGATATAGATAGAAATGTTTCTACCCTAACTGATTGGGTAAGAAATTGGAGCTCCTTACCTTGATTATCTGCAATATATATTTGCAATTTGTAATTTTGCTGTTTCAGTTGAAACAAATTTATTTAATGTCTGCTGTATTTTCTATTTCAATCTCAGACTGTGGCTGCTTTGCCTATTTATGAATAGAATCCTTTTCTATTTGTATGAATAGAATCCTTTTTTTTTTTTTTTTTTTTTTTTTTTTTTTTTTTTTTTTTTTTTTTTTTTTTTTTTAACTTCATGTTCACTTTTAACAGCCAAACTCGAATTCACATTTACAAAATTTGTTATGGAGAACAAAAATCGGCTTGTGAATTACAAATATATTTTTAAGCATCGGTCCTCTTTGAGAATTGGACCTGTTAATTGATCAATTCGTAAAATTATTTGCGTTGATTAATTTTAAGGAAGCCTTTATAATTTCAAAATATATTACATTCTCTCCTTTGTAGTTTATTCTAAGAGCATCCACTACGGTGACTTTTCTAGACTTAGGTTGAAGCGTGATTTTAATGATTGGTGGTATTGAGTTAGATCTAGGTTGATTTTTCCACTATAGTGGGGTTGAGTAAGATTTAGGTTGAAACACTGGAAAACATGATTTTAATAATTGAATAGATTTTATTTTATTATTATTTTTATTTGTAATAAATATTATAAAAAATTATTTGCGGAGTGGACCAAAACGTGCCCAAATTTCATTGTATAGCCGTTGCTGGTGAATTGTATATAGCAGTTGCTCATTTTTTATTTTTTATTTTAATTCAGAAAAAAAAAATTACATCGGATCAATGGGGACACGCCACGTGTCCCCATGTTGCTGACTGGCGGAGTCGAAGGGTGTGTCGATATTTAGACCCAGCCTTCGACACACCCTTCGACCTAAGGCTGGGTCTAATCGCCACTATGGCTTCAACTTAGGGTGGGTCGAGCGGAGGCTGCGTCGAGCGGCTCGACGCACGCCTTCGACCCCTCCGCTCGTAGCCCGTAGTACATGCTCTAAGCATTAACTAAAAAAGTATAACTGAAAACAACTAAAAATTGATATCTTCTGCTAGGACAGAAATGTACGTATCTATATACCTCTAATTCTATCATCAGTATCCAAGTTCAAAATTTATGCTGCAAATATATGATCTCAACTTTGAGCGGGTCATATCATTGCTCTCATGAAAAACCGGGCAGGAGTCGAGAGACAAATAAAAACAAGGGAACTCAGAAGAATTCGATTACTCCCATCATTGTGGTGGGTGGATTGATCTCGACACGAGTTGCCTTTCCTTCTGCAAGTAACTGAGGCAATGTATTTGCTTCTTTTGCTTTAACACCTTCAGCAGTCCACAATGTCAGGTGGGGCCATTCATTTTTCGAATTTATCTTCTCCCCATCAACTTCTCCAACATCAGCTTCCAACGCTGCCAATTTGTCGGAGAACACTAATGAAGTGATAGCAACAGGCACGTTTTGGTTGCGATGTGGAGCAAAACTGGCTAGAGCAGTTACACCATGGCTTCTCTTATGAGCTAGAGTTATGTGGGCTCTTGTGAGGCTGCTCTTCAAATCCTTGTCCTTGACAAAACCTTCAACTCTAGGATCCTTTCTACCTAACTGTTCCATCATAACAAACAATCAACCCGTCTGCAACGGTGGAACTGAACCACAGTTCAGAAATTCCAGTGACAATTCAATGAAGGTTTTATGCAGATAAGCATGCATATAAAGTTCTTCAAAACAATCGCGCGGACTTGAATCTCAGACAGGACAGTTTAATGATTGTAGAATTCAATTATCACTTACATTTTGAAGGAAATCATTGATTTCTGTAACAGGCAGAGTGACAGCAGCAAAGACGATGGCTCCTAGATTCCGTTTTTGACTATTAGATGCCATATAATCTCCATCTGCAATTGCTTTAAGTTGTTCAATGACTTTCTCAACAGCAACACCAAATGGGACCTGAGAACAAAAGAGCAGGATTTGCTAAATCTATGTAACACGAAAAAAAAAAAAAAAAAAAAAAAAAAAAAAAAAAAACTGTAACTTTCCCTACACCAAGAATCAGGGAGTGTATATTAATATGATTTAAAAATCAACTAATCACTGACCAGCTAATGATCAAACGAAAATATTCTTGAGTTTTGAGTTCACACAAACATGCATAAATTAGGATTGAAATTCTAGGCCTGATAATATGGATCTTTGGAAGTTAGGGTTTTCTGGATAGTGTGAACTGTGAAGTTCTGCTAAAATTGATACTTTATTCTTACATCTGAAAGAGCACCAATGAAGAAGAGAGCGATATACTAACCTGAACAGAATTGAGATATTCAGCATTTGCAGACAAAGTATCACGTAACTGCTTCTCCCATTTAGCCCACTCCTTTGCATATTGGCCTTTAGTGGAATCCAATCTAGCCGGTAGAAAAGCATTACAAAAATTAAATCAACTAGAAGCAGGCACAAGACCACCATCTACATGCAGGACGAGGCTCACCCAGTTGCAGATGTAAGAGGTTTAAGACATCAACATCGTGCAATAGAAGCAACAACTAAACAAGATTTATATTGCTTCAAAAATAAATAGAGACTGGATCAGGGACCTTACTTTCCATGTTGTCTGCTATGAAGCTTGAATAAACTTAATCCTTCCTCCAAAGTAGACGTCACACTTTCAGGTAGAGGAGGTCTTTTTCACATGCAAAGTTACACAGAAAAGAATGTGAGTCGAGAGAGAGAGAGAGAGAGAGAGAGAGAGAGAGAGAGAGAGAGAATCACTGACCTTTTGGGTTCCAATAAAGGTATTTTCACAATAGAGCCGAAACGTTCTATTAGCTCCGTTTCAAACTCCTTACGGTCCTGAAGATTGTTGAACATGGCATAATTTAAAGTTATTTCAGAAGGATGTAAAAGTGTTTCCATAACAGACTGAGATAACTGTACCTTGCCATCATAAAGATTGTAGAACATCAATAACACATAACCAGCATTTGGGGATGAATTATCAAGATTTCCCTAGAAAGATGCAAATGAAAAATAGTTATCAGAATTTTTAACTTTTCAAGAATGGAAAAAGTGGACCAGCCGACCTGAAACTAGCTAATATTATTACCGGATGATTAGCACGGTGAAGCACTCGAAATATGAAAACAGCAAGAGCATCAAGCGAGAATGGATTTGATTCAGTTCCTGCAATAATCCGATTAACGGGAAATATGAAAGAAATGATACACAATAACAGAAAAACAATGAGAAACCATAAGAAAAGTATCAGAAAAGGATGATAAGAATCTGGGAAGAACTTAACCTTCCGAGTCAGGTATGACTGGAACTGCAGATGCCTTTACGCTGCGACACATGTTCTCAATCTACAAAGAGTTGGATTACAAACAAATTAAGTTAAACAACTCAACACATCTTACATACCACTAACTAGCCGCCCCCTATCCCCAAAAAAGGAAAGAAGAAGAAGAATGGAAGAAAAGGGGAAAAGGAGTTTCTTTTATAGAAGAGGTCGATCTGAGAGGTTAAAAAGAAATAAATGAATGTGAAGGGACAAGTAGTGTGTAAGAAGGCCCAATATCATATCTTCTCATGCCAGAAAAAAGAACACTAGCAGTAACTTTAAACATTACAGAAGTAGGCTGTCTTTTGTGTTTACTACACGGACGAGAAACTAACAGCTCTTTTATATGGAAAAAACCTTCATCTGACAACTTTAAAAACACTACTAATACACTATTTGACAAAAAAACCCAAGCTTAAGACGAAAGAAAATTTTTATGACCTGAGTCCAAACTTGTTCATTGGGAGCATTTTTGTCAGCAAGCATAATAGAGTTTGGTTTCTTGCGGTACTCTTGATCAATCTTCGCCCAATATCTACCTAATTATGTAACAATAGGTTAATCGAAATATAGGTAAACAATATAATGAGCTAAAAAGTGAAACTATACTAAGTAGGGACCTCACCCGAATGCTTAACGTAAAGAACAATAATGGCCAAACAAATTGCATTAATAACACAAAATTCATTTCCAAGAACATGCTTTGAAATTATTGTGTGAGTAGTGTTCCATTTAAAGCACACCCAAAAAATCTTATTATGATGAAAACATTCTTTGTGCCATTTTATTAGGATACTTGTTATTATAAGCTTATAAAAATACAATTGACTAGTCTCAGTTCAAATATTTGAGAAAGAAAGTTCATCAAAAAATTGCAAGGCACAGTCCTGTAAAGATGGACATGTGTGTGCGTAGATCAGATGAGTGAATATTACTAGAGCAAGAAAACAAGATAATAGCCACATTTAGATCAAAAGAATAACAAGATGAAAAATTGACTGCACGTGGCATATATAGTTGACTTGATACAACAGCTGCTAAGTCAGCTTGTATATATAATACACCAATGATGTATCTGACAGACACTACAATTAGGAAATTGCAGGAAAAGGAATGAGCTATGTACCTTTGACAAGATCACCCATCAAACTATGCACTGGACGATCATCACCAAACCTTCGGGGGGAACTCATTATCTCTTTACATAGTGCTGACTTAGCACAACCAGGGATTCCTAAATTTGAAATTGGCAATGCAACACAGAAAATAAAAGATTAGGAATTAATAGGACAGGGTGAACATAAGGCAGAAGATCTCTTTCCAGATAAGCATTGTGTAAAAAAGGCATACATGCAAACAGAAATCAACGGAAACATCTGGTCAAATAGGGAGCATGCTCCCAAACAATTTAATCATGTAATTCTGGTTTCAGACTTTTAGTACAACACGATGTGGTAGAAAAAGTTTCCAAAATAAAGATCATGCAAGATTAGCTTCATAATGGAATAATAATTTATTCCAGAAAGAGTTTTAAGGACAAGGATATCATTTTGAAAAAGAAAAGAGGAAAAAAAGGTGAATTTTCTCCCATTTTGAGCTAATTTATTATACCAGAAAGAGTTGCAGGAACAAAAAAATTGTCATAACAAGCAGTATGCCACGCATTAGCACTTCCATAATAAGTAATGAAAGACAGAAAGTCCATAAATCTATAAATAACTCCTACCTGGAAAGAAAACAATAAGTCCGTGATTCTTAGCAATGGTTTCCTTGACCATGGGAGTTGGACTTGAAGGTGTAATATCTCTCTCTGGTTCAAGGTCACCCTCCTCATCTTTACCTCCCTCAATAATGGCCATAAAATCTTCCACTCTAACAAAACTACCAGCAGATCCAATCAAAGCTTGATTTTGGGGATTGCGCTTTGCATATTGCTCAAGGAATGGCTCTGCTTCACTAAGATATGTGGACGATGACAGTGGTTTGTGTCCACATTTTCTACGAATATATACAGCCCTTAATAGGAGCAAAAATCATATCAGATACTAGATTAATATTTTGCGAAGGACGTCGATAGATATCGAGATATACCATTCATCCAGCATCTTGCTGAGTTGCCTTTGCTTTGCAGCTGAAGTATTCCATTTCTGCATTTGCCTAGATTGGCCAAATAATAGTTATATACATAACATAAAGCACACTATTTGGACTATTAGGAGAGAGTCGTGACAATATATTTGTTTAGAAGACCTTGATATCTTTGGACCTTGAGAGTCTAATAATTTCAGAATATTCATATAAGATAGAAAGGCAGCAAAAACAATTCATAAGACGCATCGAATCCTAGAAAATACTTCCATGACATCTAAGCTAAGTTCAGTTACTACAGAAGATGCAAATGAGTAACTTGTAGTCTTAAAAATAGTCCATACTAGGTCCTCGTCAAGTTTTCAACATTTAATATCCAGGTGAGAAGCAAAAATGAAACTTACAAAACTAATTCACACCAAAAATCATGAGTCTTCTAAACTATATTCCGATAACAAGAGCCCACATGATTCCTAAAACAAGTGCCAAAGTTCTTCCAGAACTTTCCTCCCGAGCAAATGGCATATTCATACAACATCTTTAGCAAGGGAAAGATCCATCTTAACTTTTCTATTTAGGTTTACAATCATGTAGTAAGGCTTGAGAGAAGCATACCTCTTGTAGTAAGTCTTGTACGCAGCTTCACCTTGTTTAAAAAGAACAGACAAGCCATTCCGTATCAGAAACGTCCGTATCTGTAGGTTCGGAAAAGAGAATAAGAAATAGTTTTGTCTGTTACTTGCTATAAATGAACACCACATTGTCTGGAGTACAATAAGAGCATGCACAACAGTATAAGAAGTAATAGACAATAATACATAGCATCAGTTTCTCTCTGTGTTTTCTTTGCTTGATTTAACAAAGCAAAACATTCTATTAGGTAAAAGGCAGCCAATGGACAAATGCTCCATCAAAACTAAGCAAACAGTTACAAACCAGTTTAATCCTTAATAACCAAGTTGCAAGGTACCAAGTGCCTAAACTTGTTTTGCTTTTGAGTCCAAAAACCTATCTAAAAGCTTAATTCTATCATGAAACTCCATCAACGTCAAAGTTACTTCCTGTCAGATAGAAATAGGATTTTTTTAATGGCAATGAGGATAATGGTCAACTGTCAAAGGTGCCAAACAGATTTGGGTTGCAGAAAGATTTTTCCTTATTTTCTATAAAAAATATGCTCAAGGGCAGGCCAAGGGCCCAATTTACCAAATATCAATAAGACAATAAGTCCACGAGTGTTTTAACTTATAAAGTACTATGAATAATGATGATCAGGACATAACTGCAGACATCATTTCAAACTATTGAAGACAACTAGTTGAAATGTAATCAGACAAGCTACAATAATCTGAATAATTGATGAATGCAGGGCAAAAACATCTCATACCTTATACGTAAGGAACTTCAACTTAATCATCAGGTTTGCATCTTCATCAGCTAAATCATCTTTCCCTGGTTCATCACTAAGGCGACTCCCAAAATTAGTTTCGCGGGGGAACTCTGCAGCTCTTCCCTTATTAACCTTGAATAGATTCAGGTCGACAAAAAAACCTGGCGAGGAAACAGATAATAGATAATAATTTCTAAAATTGTCAGCATCAGCAACCATTTCACAAAAAGAAGAACCACCTAAACAAGGGAATATAGAAAATAAACAGAGGGATAATTCTTTCCCAGGAGCTCGCAACTCCCTGACTATAAATAAAGTATAAGAAATAAAACTATCAAGCAGTGTATCGACATTACATCACAATAAACCAAAGCATCAGGCAAGAGGCCCTTGCAACCAATGCTATTATGGGTAACATGAGCCTCCTATATGTTTCACAAGATAATCAATGCTCCACAACTCTAAATATAAAATTTCCAGGAAGAATAAGCACATCAAAACAAAGATACAGTGCTCCGCTCATAGCAAATATACCTCGATATAGTGGCCACAAACTAGGATTATTCCTGCAATAAGTCAAAATTAGTTATTAAAAATAAATAAATTACAGGAAGAACTATATGTGTAACACCAAAAGTAGTTATTGACATTGTTTTACAAAAAGCAAAGGCATAATAACAGATTTACAGATAGTATATAAAGCATTCATCACACCTCATCTCCTTCTGGTAGCGTCTAAAAGCTGAGTCGCTGTGGACATGGATAACCATCTTAAAATTAAGACTGTCATTAGTGGCAGTGTCGACTTTGTGAAAGTTATGATAAAACTTAAAAGCAGCAGGGTAGCGCTTTTCTTTCATCAGACGAACCATTTCCTGAAGCAAAGGTCAATAAAGTTGATTAGATTGAGCTAGACAATATCTATCAGGATACTAGAGTTCCAACACGATTAAGAAAAGGAAAATGAAAAAGTTGGCAATCGATCCACCAAGGACAGTAGAACACTTTTCACAATTCAACAAGGAAAAGCTTCACCTTTCTCTCAAACAGTTGCTGCATTCTCCCAGCCATCACGTAGTAAATATGAAAGAATTAAAGCACTCTACAGTCTACAGGCCATGTATTGGTCCCTATTTTTCCTTTTCCAATTTCTCTCAGTTTTCAAAAATAAGATGCAAGTGAAAAGCAAACCTGAAATTTGGTAGTAGTAAAATCTGCTGGACGGGTTTGCAGAAACTTTGACACAGCAGATTTATCCACATTTCTCGACTGACTATCACAGGCTTCAATTCCAAACCAGTCCAAATAGTTTGGGCAAAAAGATGTACCGACACTCTCAAGAAGTGCCTTAATTTGCTGTCAAACCAAATAAAATAAAGAAAATGAAGACTCCAAGTACAATGCCCGGACAATTAGTAAATTAAGCATTTTGATAGAAGGAACATCAGATAACCTGCTTTTCTTCGGTTCTGTTCGCAGCACATATTTCACGCAGACTGGAGCCCATGTCAACTGGTGTGCAATTTTTAGAAAGAACAGCACAAATCAAGACAAAATCAAGTCAGAGTAGTCAAGAAGGAAGATGCAACATAAACTAATGAAGGTTAAAATCATACATTAATGGGAATTCAAATTATGAATTACAGAGAAACAATTATTTTGCCATGTAACTAGGAATCTCGGAAACAGTTGTTGCCTAGTAGACAAAGCCACCTTAATGAAGGTTAAAGTTATATATCCATTTGTCAATGTAAAAAGTGACACGCAATCCATGCATTGATAGTACCATTGCATATACACACCATCAACAATAGACACAATTCTTGGAATAACAATCACAATAAGCAAATAAATTTGACACTCACAGTAAAACATTTCAAATGATATGCATAGTAAAACTTCTGAAAATAAATATGATATCACATCTGTACACTGGCCACAACAATGACACATCATAATATCAACTAATTTTCTAACACAGTGACTCAATTATTTAATTATTTTGACTAAAACAATAATGTCACCAGAAATCTAGAACTAATCCCTCAAAGATTTTGGTATAGGTCAGGGGAGGATAGCAAAAACAGTTCTTTTCTTTGATGTTTAAAGGCTTATGGGCCGTGTGGAGATAGATGATTCTAGGTCATCATAGGTTCTTGTTGCTAGCTGCCCATCTTTATGATCGCTTTGACAGTGACGCCAATGCTTTTCCATAAGCTAGCATATATAAGGATAACAGTGCATCTGGTATCACTTTTCTGAATTAAAGAAGATATAAATTACATAGAAGCCAACTACCTGTCTCCATTGGTGGTGGAGGATTGTCTCTCAAAACCTGCTTCATATGTTCTGAGCTCTCCTGGCTTACTATCCGAGCCACTAGACCTTCCAAGATTTCACCCTGCACCATTACATGATCTTTTGATCCTGGAGGTAAAGAAAAAGAATACAGATCAGTTTTTTATGCAACTAATCTAATGAATGTTGAGGATGGGATTGCTGCAAGCAAGAAACAAGACATACAAAATAAACTCAAACAACAAAGACAAATGTAGAAGTTCTCAGCCTCATTTCTGGTTTATCAGGTTATTATTGCTTATCAATTTCAAAATGATTCAATATTGAACTATACACAGGCCATATAAAAAGAGGCTATGGGCAGGCCACAGGCAGGATTTACAATGAAAATAGTGGTATAGTAAACAAAAAATATAGAAATGGAAGAACCTATAGGACAATGGAAAAGCAGGAAGTGAAAGCCACAGGTCTGGTCAAGAGTAAGAGCAAAACTCAAGCAAAAGAAGTCGAGAAGTAGAATTAGAAGAACATAAAGAGAGAGGGAATAAAAGAGGAGGTTGAGGAAGATTTGGCTATATATTTATATTAATTGTATGCAATATAGTATGTAAAGTCGTAAAGTATATTAGAGTCATAACATTTCATAAAGAATATTTCAATATTTTTGGCAAAGGACAGGCATACAGGATCAGTAACTAGATCGAACCATCAAGATTGATGAAAGAAAGCCTTTCAAATTGATTACAGATGCACGCTCAACTGACATGGAACGTGATAGGATTAGTTTGTGACCTAGCTCAAGAAGGGTGAAGCCAAGTTAGCCAACAATCTACCTTGACTTAGAAGGTCAGTCAAAGCAAGAACAGAATCTCAATCATCAGTCAACAGCTAATTTAAAGCATGATACCATGACAAACACAACAAAATCGCAATAAACATCGCAAAGCTGCATTGTAAACTCGATCTAACTTTACCAGGTATTGATATTTCTGCAACTTCATCAAGGGCTTTGCATACAGTGGTGGCTGTCCCTTCCTCACAGAGTGCATCATAAGCCGCAAAGAATGACATTGCAGATTTTCTAAAACAGAGACAATAAAATGCATAAAAAAGAAGTTTTAACGCAAATAAATGCCTCATTATTTCAAGATATCCAAAATATGGGTAAAAAATATCCTCATTATTCAGAATGACGTACTATTTTATCTTAATTCTTCAAATGTGAGTACTCATAAAATCAAAAAAATATATCAGGTCAATATGTCCATCAAATAGATCAACAATCATTTAAGTCAATTTTTGTGTATCTTTCATAAGAAATCAAGTCAAAGTTTCCATGCATCAAGAAACATAATATCTTACATTCATACAACGACTGATCAAAACCCACCTTGTTGAGAATAACCACACATGATTTGTCGGTAGCCGCCATTTTCTACAGAAAGCAATGACATCAGGGGTTGAGTAGAAGTTTGGTTTTCCTTTGCCCAACTCTGTGACTGCAGTCACAACCACTGTAAAAAAATGGAAAAGTGTATCAGCCAAACGAGGGCACATAGACCTTAATTTTTTGGATAACATTGAAATTGAAAACAGATGAGAAGCTTTCATCAATAGTTTCAGATAAGTGTAGATGCAAACAAAAAAAAAAAAAAAAAAAAGCCCTACTGAGTATTCTGCCCTTATGTGCACTAAAATAATAAAAAATATCTGAATACCCAAAAGCATTACAAATCAATGAAATATGCAACCACATTTGCTCCAAAGCACTTGACACTATCAACTGCTTGATCTGTGCAAGTGCCAGTCATCTAGACTCCTATCTCATATCCACTTCAAAGGAATATGTGTGAAAAGTTCCCATTTACAAAGGACAAATTTAGACGTAACTCACATCAAATACAAATTCTGAAGTATATGATTATTTTAAAAATCTTCAACTTTCTAAACTTATAAAAAAGAAAGGAATATAGCAAACTGCAGATTAAGCACATAAGGAAATTGGGTTGCTAAAGGAAATTACTGGCATTTATTGTAAAGTGATGCTTCAGAACTGAAGTGCCGTAAGTTCATAAATATTTAACTACAAAAATATAGATCATGTTCTATTACCAATAGTTAAATAACAAGGAAGCCAATATGCAGATGTCTCTGGTCCACTCACCATAATCTTCGCGAGGACGTTGCCCATGGTCTCCTAATACAGCAGTTACCAGCTCCATTGATACGCACATATGATTCCTCTTGAGTAAAACAAAAAAATGGTTCTTTATTTTAGATGACAAGGAAAAACTAGTACTACCTCCGTCCCATATTACTTGTCTCATTTCCTCCGGGCACGGAGATTAAGAAAAAAAAGATTAAATATAAAGGGTGTGTTTAGTGTAGTTAATAAAATGATATAAAATATTTTTTAATTGATAAAGTGATATAAAATGTTTTTGATGTGACATAAAGTGATATAAAGTGGTTTTGAAGTGACATAAAGTGAATAAAGTGATTTTTTAATTATTTCCTTAAATGAAAAGTGAGACAAGTAGAGTGGGACGCCCAAAATAGAAAGTGAGACAAGTAATGTGGGACGGAGGTAGTAAAAAAGAAAATAAAGAGACATGCAAGAGTGTGAAAAATTTTATAACGTGCTTATATACTAGTATAATGTAAATCTTATCAAGTGTAACACATGCATGAACTGGATAGATGACAGCATATCTTTATTGGAATTTAGGAATGGAGATAGTGAAATTTCTAAGAGTCATATAATTATTAAAGCATTAATGGTAACAAGTGTTTCACTTAAAGTCACACTCTTGACATGGTAAGACAAGGCAAGTTGAAAATTTAGAAGTCAATTTTTCAGAAAGAACCGCTAATTTTATCTTTTGGCATAGACTTCAAAGCATCAGTATCCAATTCAAGATTTACCTCAAGAAAATCATTGAACTCGGCTTGCTTCTTGCTGGCTTGAGAACCCCAAGCCTCACGAAACATGCGTCCGAGAACAAAAACACCAACTGCAGTGTAACTGCAGTACACACATGGAGTTACAAAGTCCTTCATAAGCACAATAAATGAAAAGCAGCAAAACAACAAGACCAACTAGCACTCTAATAACGAAATATAATCTCTTATTTCTAGACCATATTACATGCACGACAAGCATAACCTAGGCTCTTCAAATGCTCGCACATATAATGCCTGAAGATGCGTGATACTATTTAAACAAACAGTAAAAGCCATGATCAACCTTGACCAAAAGATAATCATTGCTTCTAATTAGGTCCTGTTTCTTCTTCCCTTTCGTTTAGCTAGCTCCAACCAAATTGTTTGGTTAAAAGTTGTCTGTATTCATGTGAAAATTAAAAGGCTTGCATAATTCATCCTGAGTAAAAATAAAACATTTTAACTTTCATCTCTAAACGTGGCAGTTAACTTGAAATCAATACATGAGAAAATGGAAGCCGGTAGCAAAAGAGGAAGTGAAGGATAAGAGGATCCATCAATAGTGGTCTTACATGTTCCCATAGCTATTCTTGGCATATGCTCCTCCCACATGTCCGGCATACATGAAAAGCGAGCCAGAGTGCTTGAGTGAAACCTGCAAAATTCAAAAAGTTATCATAAATCTTAGATGCAATCAATAAGGTCAAAACTCGAGGGAAAGTAAAGGACAAGGAGAAGACAATATATGATACTAAGATAACCAAAATTTTCTTTTATTAGTAAGACGCAAGAGACACATTGAAAAGTTCGTTGCCCTACCTCCATTGTAGCTAAGCCGTTGGCAACCATTTCTATCATCCTTGTCCTAACCTGCAAGAATTTGCATACAGAAAAGTCAAGCATGCACATCACATTCTCAGAAAAAGGATCTGTTACATCAACCGCTGACAGCTAAAGTTATAGGAGACTAATAATTTTTTGACAACACACCTATTATAACATCAAAATATGAGCCATTAATATTATATAGTTTACTCGAAACATTCAATAACTATCTAATAAGCTAAGATTATCATAATTCCAGAAATTAGTATATTCTGTATATTGTTTGCTGCGGTCGAAAAACTTTAATGTAATAGCTTACCTCTTGATCAGACTTCTCATTCTCAAATTTAGGGTAAAAAGTTGCTCTAACTTTTGCAACTGAGTATGTCGAGCTATCAGTGGTGAAGTTCTCCAGTAATTTACCACTAAACAGCTTATTCAGCACATCAGCAGGTGCCCCAGCAGATTCCTTTTGCGATACATTCCCTGGTTCTGTCATTTGATCGACTGGAGCTGGACTCACTCCTACTTCATTCGCGCCACTTATTGTTCCATATGACTTGGGCTTCCACACAGCTTTTTGTTCACGAGCAGGTACACGGTTCGCTAGCCCAAGGCTACCAAACTGTAGTGATCCCACTGAGAGAGCAGGCTCTTCTGTAACAGCCACTGAATTGACGCTATCCGCAGCAGCTTCTTTGCCTGCATTTGATGAACTTCCTGAAGCTGACAACGGGGCAGACATCTCGTTCGCTTTTGACTTCTTCACCCATTTGTTTTCTTTACTGACACCATGCCGCTGAGTAGACTCACAATATATACATATTCAATTACACGTAATGCCACAAGTAAAATACACAACCAGATACAACTATCATTGAAGCAAGTATGCTAGATGACCAGCAAGAGATACATAGATGATTTACAGGTTTCGAAAGCAGCATTAGAAAGACCAATTGAAAATAATTACTACTTCACATCATCGTATGAAAATTTCCCACTCGCTGCATCCATTAATACTCATTTTCACACCACATTAACAGCTCAATCGAGCCGATCGTCAGACAATCTAAATTTCGCAGCCAGCACCAAATACTATACAAAACTGCGACTTAATCATTGGTAGCAGCATTTCCAACACCTAAGGGATATTTTACCGCCGCCACACAAAATCAAATAGGAAAATCAAGCATAAAAAAAACAATTACCACCGCAAATTTAAAAAATCCACGTAGTCCATGCAAGCACACAAATGATCCATACCTGCTTGCGAGGCATGGTGAGGGCGGGGGAGGATGATGAGCGAGAGAGAGCGGGAGAGAGAGAGCGAAAGGAGAATAAAGTTGTGGAGGAAAAAGGCGAGCGAAAATGGAATGTTTTGGAAAAACCACCCAGAAATCTCTGCGAAACAGACATTCACCGCTGGCAGAGAGAAAAAATATGGAGTAGAAACAGTCAATTTGGAGAAGATGAAGAAAAACGGCTTTAAAAGTTGCGGCGCGTCCACCACTTCTGCAATGGATTCAGTCAATCGCATTCAACGTGGAAGTGAAGAAAAATTGGTTTCGGATTTTATTTCATTGTCAGTGCCAGTTTCTGATTGGGGTTTTAGAGCTCCCGTTTGAGGTTTATCGCAGCTGGGAGTTTGGGCTTCATGTTTCAGTTTTCGGGTCGGGCCGGGTCGGGCTTCGTAGTTTGATTCGTTTCCTATTTTCGGCATACAAAAATATACATTTACATATTTATTTACATATGTAACACTTTTTGCATGAGTTTCGGGTCTTTGAATTAAAAAGATCACTTTCAAAAGAAAAAAGAAAAAAAAGAAAAAAAAATCTTACCGCTTAAATTTTCCAGCAACACCCATCTAATGTGTCCAGTTCTCTGTATCATATCATCAGTCCACACCAAGTTCGTAACAATTGAAATCTTTTTTCTTTTTTCTTTTTTTAAATAATACTATAATATAATTACGGATTACCTTTTTAAGAAATCCAGTCCAGCGTGGCCGTCCGATGCGGAACGTCATCATTCAACGAGTTCCTCTGGAGCGGCAGCAACCCACCGTTCGCGCGCAGAAACTGGCAGTTCCCGTCTTCAACCTAACGGCGCCGTTTATCTTGAACCTTTCCCACTCGACGGAGCTGTCGCCTCGCCGTTTATGTTTGGGTAATATTTTATGCTAAAAAGTTAGGGTAATTCTTAAAAGAAAATAAAAAGGTAAGGGTAAAAAAAATCGAAAAAAAACGACCCAACCCTAATGGACAGTTTTGCTGAGGCATATTTTCAGTAATGTTTTTTTTGACATATTTTTCAAAAGATTAGTTGAGTATTACTATTTTTTAATTATAAAGTAATAGAGATTAATAAATTCTGATTGAGACAAATGAATTCCTACTGAAATTAATAAATTATACTACTAATTCAATACTAATTAAATAAATTTGAAAAATAAAATTTTGATCCGTTACTGACCGTATGCTCTGGTCCATGGTACACAAATTTTTGTCAGACACTTATTTGTTGGGGAACTTGAGGAGTAGATAGTTTTGTTTTGGGATATTCTATAATTTGTAAAGATAATATTTCTCCAATAAAGCCGTTTAACATTTGATTGACAAAATATGACTTTGTTAACAATTAAACTTAGTGCCTAAATTTCTGCCATTAGGAATTGAGGACATCATAATTAATTATGTCACAGCCCCAAATTCCGAGGGACGGCAAAGCCGGGATGCGACTAGGGGTTGGATTAAAGAAGCGGGGATGAATAAGAATAAACGAATAAACAGACATTAATAACAGAATAAACTACTATGAACAAGACTTCATTAAAGAAAGAGTTGATCTTGAAGGATCACTCGACAAGGATGTTCTCAAAAGAAACTAAGTTAATGTATGAACTTAGACTCAAAAAGATATATACATCAACACAAAAGAGTTTAGAGTTTGGCAGCGGAAAAACGTAGAACTTAGACTCTGATCTTCTTTCCTAAAACCATTCTACTCAACATCAACCATCGCTGCTCCCGTCGCTCAACCTGCACATTTTATAAAACATATGCAGGACTAAGTACAAAAGCACTTAGTGGGCACATTGCCGAAAACATATCATAAGTATAGATAATCAGACATCTTATTTCTGTAGCACATCGAGGTTTTTCAATAAATTCCCGTGTCTACTAAACATTTTCTTACTCATTTTCACAATGTGGCTTGCGCAAGCATTTTTCTCATATATTACGTTCAATCTTGCCCAATAATTATCACCGTGGCTGGCCACCCCTTAACAGGGTTTCACACACAACGGCTACTGTGTACACTAACTTTGGATAGCAAGTCGGCTAACTCAAAGTCCGATCGTTTTAGTTAGCAAGTCGGCTAACTAATAATTCTGGATAGCAGGTCGGCTAACTCAGAAGGGTACAAGAGAACTCATATAAAAATAAATCATTTCATGCTCTGATTTTCACGTTGAAAACACAATTATCAAAGCTTGTAAACAAAGATTTTCGAGCATCGCTCATTTATTTTGTATATAGAAAAGTCCACCTCACTGATTACAGAACTATAACGAGCTTCCGTCTCTGGTCTTCCGTCCTATCTTCGGTGCTGACTTCCTCCTTTTATCGTAAATAAACAAACTTAAATAACTTGATCGTAACGATAAAGGAAACAGGAAATCGAAATCGGTTTTAGTCTTTTAGGCCTTTGCACTTTACTATTTTCTTTTGATTAACTAATAAACGAGACTCGATCAATTCTCATCTAAAAACTGACTCGTCTCATTACTCGACACTTAGGTTAGTAGATAATGGATGTCGATAACTTATAACGACTTAAAAGTTCACAAGGAACGAAGTTGAAAAGGATTCAACTTAAGAATTTAAGTTTTGGAAACTTACTGCACAATACAGTAGTTCTGGAGTTCGCACAGAACAGAGAATTCTTAAACAGGGAATGAATTTTATACCAAAAGAAAGCCATGGGTGTCTAGTTTACTCTCCAATTTACGGATCGCGATTTCGTTAAGCGAGCTAGAAGTTATGACAGTTTCTGTGAAACGTCGCAAAACAGTCGCGCGAAACCCTAATGCTCGACAAATCTCGACGCACGATTCCCTAGGTTCGATTAATGCTATTCCACTTTTATTTTCACGAAAATTTCATCTCAATACAGTCAACATGCAATATCCCTTAATTGGGTTCACATTCACATCTTTTGATTAAACAAACCACGAGCATTTCCTCGTCATTTCCAACTAACCAATTACTAAACCAAATCAAATTTCAAATTCAAATCCTATTTCATTTTCGTTTATCCACTTCTCGTTTCTTAACTATAACTCATAACATCTCATATCTCGGATGGAAAAGTTGTTAACTACAATATCGTTCGTCAATCCATAACAATCATTATTATCAAAAAAGTTTTCCTTGTTCGACTTTTCTATCGGCTTTTAATCTCGATTCTCCGTCTCTTATCAAAAATCAAATCTTCTTAGAATTCGTTCAAACTTTACGGTTACGATCATTAACTAACAAAATTATCATAGGTTCGAATCACAAACCTAAAACATTATCTATTCTCGACTTATCGTCGATTGCTCGTCTCTTAACAAAATTCCGACGTTCTCCGTTTTCGTTCAAATCTTACAACAACAATCATCATCTATCAAGCATTACTAATATGCAAACCATATTCTCATATCATTAACGAGCTTCAACTTATCGATGGATTTCCGTCTCTTACGTTTTTCAATTTATTTTTAGAAAAATTCCAAATAAATATATATTCATCTACATACATACTACATCTCATTTCCATTAACAAATCATGCATATCATATCATCTTCTTCATCAAATCCTCACTTGTTCTTCTCTTACATTTTGATTTTTATTTTTAGAAAATTCTAATTTAATTCATGAAGTCAATTAACAACATGTAGAACACTAATTCATCAATCAAACAACAAGAAAATCGAACTAGGAAAAACCCCTAAATCTATAAAAAAAATTCGGTAATTTCAATATGCAAAGGGGAATGATTTTCTTCATGATTCGATCCATAAAACCTAATTCTAAGCATACTATAACATGAATTAACCATAGGACATCATCCTCTTTCATCTCCTATGTTTCGAAAAAAATAGAAAAGATGGGAAATGATTTGTGTTCGGTTCATAACGTAGACGATGTTCTTACCTTGCCGAATATGAAGTCGGATCTAAGATCGATCGGTAGACGGAGGACTTGTGTTCTTGAGAAAAGCTTGAAGGATGAGTTTTAATGGAAGAAATTTGAGAGAGAAATGAGAGAGAGAGGTTGATGGGGTGGCGGCAATGGTGGAGTGAGGGAGAGAGAAGATGACTCATGTATTTACTATACATAAAGGTGTAAAAATCTAACAACAAAGGTGGTGAGTCGTTAAGGGGCGTTTGGGCGCGACATATTTGACGGAAATATCTCGTTTCTGGGTTTTAAACGACGTTATAAAAGTCGAGAAATAATTTCTTAGGTGGTTACGTATTCGACGAAATCTAATTCGTCCGTTAGATTAGAGATAAATCACGTACTCGGAAAACCTAATTCGTTTTTCAAAATCAGAGAAAAAGTCGGGATAAGACAGTCTAGAATTCACCCGGAGAAATCATAAAAGCTGACTTTCTCCGGTGAACTCGTATCGAAGAAAAAGTGAACGTAAATTCTGACGGTTTTTCAATCTGAGTTTTCGGACGAAAAATCTATCGGATGCGAAAACCCTAATACAGTAGTTGTTCGACCGAATTCTGGAATTTATTTTCAGAAACGAATTTCACCGTAAATCTTAGAATCGAAAATCCTTAACTTAGGCGTGCAAAGCCTTTATTATTAATTAACTTTTTATTTTAAAGACGGAATAATCATCCGGGGTATTACAAATTAAGCTTGAAAAATCTTTATTGAGGGACCTCACCGTGAGGCGCCTGCACGGGAGTCCGCCCCATAAGAATGAAATTGCTCTCTTGGAATCTAAAATTACAACGAGCACCTATTTTGTATAGTCAAACATAATAATCAATAGAAAATAAGGCATTCGCCACATCAAATAAATCAATTGTCTACATATGATTGTTGGAAATTGGTTCTGATCGTGGATAATATTTATTTAAGCAAATAAATATTGGTCAGTTTGAATGGTATTCATGTTCTCAAAACCATTAAATGGTGAGTGAGAAATGAAAGTTTTAACTTGTGTGTTGAAGTTGAATTGTTGAAAACAAATTCATTAACATGGTTAACCTACGTTGGAGAAACGAGTTTTAGCTTGAGGTGATGGCATTGCGCTTGGATATAACAAATTGACTTTGGGTTAATTTGTAAGCTAATTAAACATTGTGAATGTTTAATTAGGTTCGGTCATGTTGTACACAACACACAAACAAATCAATTAAATAATATATATATTCAATTGATGGTAAAGTCATAGACTTTACACATGATGGAAACGGTCAAATTGATGATAGTGATCAATGTGGTTTGTGTAACAACAATTTTGAGATCAAAACCGATGAAACCATCATTTCGATGGTAATTACCTTTTAAGCAGAGACGGAGCGAGGGGGATGGCAGGTGGTGGCGACCGCCCCCCTCAAGTTTTCAATTTTTTTGCCTATGTATATATGTTTAGTGTTTACATATAGAATAAGTATAATAATATAAATGTAGTTAGGATGAAAAATTGGCTCCACTTACATGTGTAGTTAGAATATAATAATATAAATAAGTTGGGCTCCACTAGGCCAATTAAATGGATATTTTTACAATTGGGAAAAATTAAAAGAGTCGAATTTTAGCAGTGAGGAATTACAAGGGTGGCGGTGGTGGTGTTAATTCTTACAATTCAAGGAGCAAAACATCATGATATCATATTTACTGAATTTTAATTCTAAGATAATAATTTGACATTATTACTTATATTAAACACTAATTAACTTCTTTAAGGAATTCAATTATTCTTGTATTTTTGTATATAGATTCATTAAGCAAAGCAAATGAGGTATAAAACACAACATTCGTTTTCAATGATAATACGACCTATTATGAAAGAACGAATTCTTACAAAATTAGGTTTACCTATTATATCCCTCTTATTATATTTATTACAAGGGCAATATTGTAAGTATACATTAAATTTATATTCTAATGCAAAAACACATATATCTCTACTAGTCCAATTAAGTGCTATGATAATTAAACTATAGATTTTTTTTTTTTTGAATGTTCGCCCCCCTCAACTAAAATTTCTGGCTCTGTCCCTGCTTTTAAGGTGCATTTAATCTCCCTAGAGTGAGCTTGGCTATATAAATAAATGCATTTCTCATTTGTATGGTAGACGGCATATCATTCTCTTATTGCATAACATATTGGTCTAGCTCAGTTCTTGATTCTCGTTCAGTTCGTTGGAGCTCGTCGGACTTGTGGTGCTACATCCGTCGAGACGAAGCCGTTTTACCATTGGAGAAGGACCGTCAAACCGAGAGCACTACCGGGGCGTTTTCCTTCTTGCGGACAGAGATTTTATTCGACTCGGCTATTATATAGAGTTTGATTATTTATTTTATTCTATATTATTATCATTACTTGTAATTTTTGATTTCTCTATTCTCTAGTTCAGTTGATGTTTTGTTGTAAAGTTTATGAACGAGTACACCGGTTCTAACAATCGCAAGAAGGAAAAATACTTAGTCAACGTTACTCGTTCGTGATAGAGAAGGAGATTAGATTCGATAGAAAAGGAGATCAGATTCTGGACTTTTAATCAGACTTAAAACTTTCATACTTTAATCCTTCGCTTGGAGATGACGTACACCGCTTTGGCCGACGAGTCAAGCACCAATTGCTTTATTGTTTCCCACCCGTTTGGGCAAACAAACTTCTTGCAGTTTGTTATGGCTTTGTTTGGGCAAACAAGTCTTTATGTTTGTGATGGCTCCGTTTAGGCAAACAGACAGGGTAGTACAGCCGAATGAAGTCAAGCTCGTTGTGGCTGAAAATAGTAAACAATGAAAATTCATTTAGTGATGGAACAAGTACAAGAGTTTATACTCGTGTACGTAGTTCATACTAAAAGGTTTATTCGTTTAATCTCTTTCACTATTGAGATGGTGATTGAGAGGAAACTTCCTTATTGGAAGAGTTTCAAGAGTCACATTAAGCATAAATTAATGGTGATGAATCTTGAGGTTTGGTTGTCAAGCTCAATTTTAAGAAAGACAATAAAGAGGGCTAATTCTAGACCAAAGGTTAGAATTGTGGTCAAGTATAACTTGTTGAAACATGGTTTCTCAAGTGTTAAGCAAATGATTGTAACTTGTTGGAACATGATTCCACAAGAAAATGACTTGTCGATATGCAAGATTGGATATATGACCAAGTTGGATTTACATGTTGTGTAACATGTCAATGAATATCCATTTTGAGATGGTGATAACTTGGTTGTGGGGGTATTTGTTAAAATACTCTTGTTATTGAAATCGTTGCACATGTTGTTAACCAAATTATACAAATTGTTGGACATAATGTTGTATACCTCAAAGTGTGGGGGTTGACATCTTTGTCAAGACATTTGATCTCTTTGTGGGGTTATTTCTATTGAGTGTGTAAAGTCAATAGATAACCTAGCGGATCCGCTAACCAAGAGGTTAAATCGAGATCAAACGGTAAAATTTTCTAGGGGAATGAGATTCAAAAAAAATCCCCGACTTAAGAATGATTATAGTGGTAACCCAACCATGATGACTGGAGGATCCCAATAACTTGGTTCAATGGGACAACTAAGCTATAAGAATCCGTGTAAAACACTCGGAAGATTCTATCTTCATCTATTCCCTGGAAAGCGTTGAGTGTTTAACCTGTAAGTGGTGAGGCTAAGTCTTTGACTTTTAATGATTCTTGGATACCTCAAAGAGGTCAAGTATAACAGGATACTTGGGAATAAGAATCACCTATGTAAGGGTGAAGTGTGGCCGCTTCAATGATGCACTTATGAATCCAAAGGATGTTCCAGGGCCTGTAATAGACAAAAACGTGAGAACGAAGGAGGGTTGAGACAATATTGTTGTCTCAGTATACACTAATGAGGACTAGTTCAAGGTGTAATAAGTCCACTAGACCGCCGGTATACTTGATGATATTGACTATGGTAGGTTCAAGGCCATAAACCACATTTCCAAATGCAATATGGTCTCTTAAGAGAACTGAGCTGAGTGTTTGCATACATTTGCATAAGGCTTTCTCACTCATGTAGGGCATTGTTGGAAATTGGTTTTGATGAATCAATTGTAGATAATATTTATTTAAGCAAATAAATATTGGTCGGTTTGAATGGTATTCATGTTCTCAAAACCATTAAATGGTGAGTGAGAAATGAAAGTTTTAACTTGTGTGTTGAAGTTGAATTTGTTAACGTGGTTATCCTACGTTGGAGAAACGAGTTTTAGCTTGAGTGGATGGCATTGCGTTTGGATATACCAAATTGACTTTGGGTTAATTTGTAAGCTAATTAAACATTGTGAATGTTTAATTAGGTTCGGTCATGTTGTACACAACACACAAACAAATCAATTAAATAATATATATATTTAATTGATGGTAAAGTCATAGACTTTACACATGATAGAAACGACCCAATTGATGATAATGATCAATGTGGTTTGTGTAACATCAATTTTGAGATCAAAATCGATGAAACCATCATTTCGATGGTAATTACCTTTTTAGGTGTATTTAATCTCACTAAATTGAGCTTGGCTATATAAATAGATGCATTTCTCATTTGCATGGTAGACAGCATATCATTCTTTTATTACATAACATATTGGTCTAGCTCAGTTCTTGATTCTCGTTCAGTTCGTTGGAGCTCGTCGGACTTGTGGTGCTACATCCGTCGAGACGAAGCCGTTTTACCATTGGGGAAGGACCGCCAAACCGAGAGCACTATCGGGCGTTTTCCTTCTTGCGGACAGAGATTTTATCTCGACTCGGCTATTATATAGAGTTTGATTATTTGTTTTATTCTATATTATTATCATTACTTGTAATTTCTAATTTCTCTATTCTCTAGTTCAGTTGATGTTTTGTTGTAAAGTTTATGAACGAGTACACCAGTTCTAACAATGATAATCCTCATTATATGAAATAATCAAATTCTTGAACTCGATTATCAACAATCCAACCATACATCACAGAGCAAATAGCTTAAAACATGAATTCTATGGACAAAGGCAAATTCAAAGATAGAAAAATGATCTTTTCGACCCTACAAATTTCTTTGTATGAACATTCTGCTTTCGAGTTAAAGCACGATTGAACTACACAAATCTCCTCACTACTATAAGTTGCTTCTCCTGTATTTTTAGACAAAGCACGTCGTACCTCGGTTGTCAGACCAGGTCAGCGCTGCAGAATCGACACTGTCAAGCTAAACTAGAGACGTTCGTTGTCCATTGCCACGTCACTGAAGAATACTTCAGTCTCCTCTTCACCATCTCTGGCGGGGACTGGAACCACGTTCGGAGGGAGAGGGCCTTGTGGATTTCCAAAGACTGTAGTGAACATCTGTCGATGGCATTCGTTACACAAGTAGAAGTAGGTAAAATGGCCTTCATACGGGAGCTTCTGCAGCATCACATCAGGTAAAACCCGACGTACAAAGTCGCTCATTGCAGGAGGGATGACTCTATCTTCATCTCCCTATTCCAACACGACACATAAAGAAGCAGCATCAACATCATGTTATCAGCAGACGGTGTTCATGGACAGGAACGACAGTCGAAATGGCACAAGTTATATATAATTCGGAACCAGTAGCTGCATTCTTACATCATAGTACATGAAGCAGAAATAGTGTAATGACATAAAATCAATTGGTTATACAGATCAAACAGAATTAGGTTGATATAAAGAGTTTGATCACTGACCTGCCACACGTATATCGGGCCAAGGAATCCATTCACTCTTTCTTCTGCTAAATTGTAGACCGATTTAAGCCAGACGAGAATCCCTTTACCCCGGTGCTGCTTCTGCACTTTAAGGTCTGAAATGCTGAATCCCCAATCCGAAACCTGTAGCGAAGCTTCCTCAACAAACGGTTTAGCATTTGCTTGTCGAACTGATTCCTCAACATCTCTCTCCCAGAATTCTTGGAAAACTGGATCCTCTATCAATGCTCTATCCTAGCAATCGATCATTTTCAACGAAAATATAAAAAAATAGTTCAATATTCTTCATGATGCGATCATGGACACGGTCCGAGTCTTTTCAAGAGAACTCACCTTCTTTCCAAGTGAAAACGAGAGCCACTTGTCCAAACGACCGTGTTTTCCAGAAAGAAAACTTTTGCGATAGGAGTACGCAAGTAATTTAGGAAATCTCCGAGCAACTAGGTACATAAATCTTTTCCTCGCTGTCCATGTCCCCCAAATCTTCCGTCTCTCTTCCTTGATCAGTCTCGGTTCATACGGGTTAACCATAGGAGCAACCATCATAGCACCTGCAAATTCACTGCAGAGTCAACTCAAAGCAGGCATAATGCTTCTAACGACATTCTTGTAAGGAAATTAACGGCACTGAAATACCTTCGACCTTGTCAGGAATGTAACGAAGGGCGGACCAAGCATGGATGCTTCCATCAGAATACCCAACTATCCAGAACTTTCCAGAAACATTCACAGCATAGGACAAATGCAACATGTCCAAAGCTGATGACTCGAGGTTCCTCCCAGGATGAGGATCGCTTTCCCCAAATCCAGGAAGATCATACGTCACGAGCCTAATACCAAACTCTTGCAGTAAGGAGTCCTTAACACCAGGTATCCCTATTTCAAAAATACACGAACAAGAAGAGGCAACGAGGTGTTATGTTTACTACTTTATCATGCATCATCAATTCTTAATCACACGGTTAATATCCGATACCTGCCAATCTGGATGATAGAAATGAATGGGGAAGAATCATCGTATATCTAGCTTGATCAGCACAAACACCTTTTTCTTGATATGCTAAGTGTCGACCATCCGGAAGCAGTATAAGAATAGCACTAGGAGGATGCATTCTCATCTTCTTAACCAAAGAAGTCGTACTTCGATTAGCATTTGCAATCAAAGCTGCAGAATTTTCATGCCGTTAGCAACAATTTAGTCGCGCAACAGAGTCTCCATATATTCAAATTCGACTATAATTTAGAATAAGAGGCTTAGCAGTAAAACCTCGATGATGATAATGGATTAACCTTCTCAAATCTATATCAATCAAAGCAACTATATACCTTAATAAGTGATTTTATTATAGTTTCAGTATGTACTCGATGTTCATTGATAATTGATTGTATAATTGTACAGAACAGAGCAGATGAAAAAAACTGTATTTCGTGTAAAATTGATAATTGCATTGGTTTCAGTAAATTGAACACAAACTCAAACAACTCAAAATCCATCGAAATGCAATTTAAGTATAGAAACACCAATATTCCATTAAATTAATCAAAATTGCATTTATGTATTGCAAGAAACTGAAACTAAACAAGTATGAAAAGGGACAAATAATTAATAGTAAATACGAAATATTCGGAAAAATAATAGTAGCAGTAACATTCACCGGCTAGAGCAAAAACCCAAACAAAGGCGATGACAGTCCAGACGTGAAACGGATCGCGATCCTCGGGAAGATACTCATTCAGAAACCTCAATTTCCGAGAAATATTTGCGCACGGGCCCTTGAGCTTCCTCACAATTTCCGAATCGTCCTTACCTACACTTTGGCTCACCACGTCCCGCACTCCCTTACCGAATTCCACACTCATCTCCGCCGCTCCCTTGGCGAAATCCGACACCTGAGACCTCCAGTCCGCCGCGGAGCTGCGGCTGCCATCGGGCACAGCAGTGAACTCAGCGCCCCAGGGCGGCGGCGGCTCGTTCGCATCAGACATGAACAGAATTTGGACTATAAATGGCGTAGGTGTGAAGCTTTGGGTGGAGAGGAAAGTTTATATTCGCATGCGGAATTGCGAATAATACGAATTCAACTGCTTCTGCATATATTGTATTCTAGTTCTAGTGTAATATACTGATCATATTATTAATGGAATTTTAAGAGTGTATTTTCGACTTGTAATTAAGTGTGCATGGAATTGGAGTGTGAAAAAATGATATGGGTCTGCTTTTGGAGGTGGACGGTAGATGGTGCGAGAGAACAAGGGCCTTGATTTCGACACGTCAGCAAGAGAGAGCGATGTACTGACAATCATAGCGGTGGTTGCGTCGTGGTGGGTCCTGCATATGCAGTGCACTGACATCAACGGTTGCTGCTCCTTTCTTCACTTTTTGTTTTTGCCCATTTCCCAATCAACCACAGATCTATACTAGAGCAAAATTAATCTACGTAGCCACTTCATGCCTAGCTATAATTTGCTTCAAATAAGAGATAAAATTAATTTATTTATAATTTTAAATTTTAAATAATTTCTAATAATTTAATTATTCAGTTTATACAAAATTATGTTAATAGTATTTGAATTTTGAGGTAACAAAAATTTCGATATAGATAATAAAGTGAATACAAAATTTTTTATTAAAAAAATGAAAGAGTTATATATTTACGTCACTTATAACAAAATTTAAGTTAAGAATATGATAATAACATAAAATATATATTTATACTTTTTAAAATAAATCACAAAAATTAATAAAATTGGTTTATTTTCTCATAATTAACTGAATTATGACTAGCCATAACGCAGTGTGGCCTTATTTACCACAAATATTTATGAATAAATCTATGTAGCCATATTATGGTTAGCCATAATTTAGTTCACATAAGTGAAAAAAAAAATTGATTTATTTATAATTTTAAGTTCTATATGACTTCTAATAGTTTAAATATTCAGTTTATACAAATTTATGTTGACAGTATTTAAATTTTGAGGCAACAAAAATTTCGAAACAAATAATAAAGTGAATCCAAAACTTTTGTTGAAAGAATGAAAGAGTTATATATTTACACCACTTATAACAAAAATTAAGTCAAGAATATGATAATTACATAAAAAATATGTTTATACTTCTTAAAATAAATCAAAAAATTATCTAAATCGATTTATTTTCACATAGTTGACTGAATTATGGCTAGCCATATTATGGCTAAATAGCATCACTCAATATTTATTGAGATATATTATGGTTAATACCTATTAATTTTTAAAGACTTAAACTCATGTGCAACATTTCTACCGTGCAACACCCGACCCGGACCCGCCCTACCCGGCGCGTGAGACGCACACGCGCGGCGCATGTATCTCACGCGCTACACTAAAAAAAAAATCTAGAATTTTTTTCCCCCTCTTTTTTGTTGCCTCTTCAATTTTTGTTTGCCGCTTCTTCTTGGATCAAGATTCTAGCGAGGAGAGCCGAAGGTCTCGGAGCGAGCCAAAAAAATTCAAATTGTTACCCCCAATTATTCTTATATTAGTAATCAGAGCGAAGGCGGAGCCGTAAAATCGGAGCCTTTCGGCTCCATTGGAAAAAAATTGAAATTTAAAAAAAAAAAAAGTGGTCAAAGGGGGTTGACCCGGGTCAATTGAATCGGGCAGTTGGGTGTTGCACGGTGCAACATCTGCACCCAAGTGCTTCTCATTTTTAAATTCCGAATGTCAATGTAAACTTGGTCACTTTTATTATTAATGTTCAGAAATTGATATTACTTTATTCTTTATCAGCAGGTTTAGCATATTGTTTTCCTGCTAACTTGGTATTCGGATCTTTTACTCTCTATGATGTTTCATCATTTAGTTCATTCGTTGATTTTTTTTATATTTGGTGATTTGGATATAATTATATACTCCATTTGGGTGGAATAAACTCTAGTCAATGATACATGTCGTTTAACCAATGGACGGAATAGATAATGAAATATGAAATGAGAGTAATAAATCCGATTTGGATAACTTGAGACCTTCATATACATGTTGGATTTCTATCATAGTCCATACATTTGCTAAACATATTTCAGTCGATACATATTTCGGATATCTATAATTGATAATTGTCTTAAAATAGTTTGTTTGTTTGTTATTTTATTTTATTTTTTTGCTCCAAAACATGCATGGAGCTTAATTTGAAGTTCAAATTCATCATCTGCCTAGATTGTTTATGTAAACACCTCTTGACATAACACTACTTACTCATTTTGAGTTCTTTAAGTCTGAAGATTTTCTCTTCTATTTTTTGTTGCTTCCATTTTTGTTAGTAGTTTTATATCTAGCTTTCTTCTTTCGAATTTTTTAAACTAGCTCAAATTAATACAATTTTGGCTATCGTTCTATTACTACGGAGCCATTTGTGAACTTCAAAACTTCTATTTCAATGTACAAAAATTATTGCACAGCATATTAGATATTTTTGAGGTTGCTTGGTCTTTGTTTTCGTCTTCTCTGCAGCAACACAATGGCTTCTCTGCAGCTGCAAAAAGACGGCTCCGCAAATTACTGCAGTCCACGATTTTACTCCGACAAATGTCACTGCATCCATTAATGTTCAATGCTTGTATAAATGTTTTTTAATAATACTAAGACAAAGAAGTTGGACGATGCATTTGATGATTGTGTATTTAAATTTGTAAATTTCGTTTGTATATTATAAAATTATTTGTGTGTGTAATTTTCAGTTTTATTTTGAAACAAATGTGTTTTTATAGATTTTTATAGAGATATATGTATATTGTTGTATTTTTTTGTATTTTTACTAATACCTTTTGGCTTTTGTGTTGGTGAATGTCCTGCTAAAACGGCGTGAATACGCAATGTGATTGGTAACAGGATGCTGCAAGATTGTGTTGATCTCAACTTGAATGATTCTACAAGATTGTGAATAGCTTAATTTATTGTAATTTTTAAATCATTTATGAGTGCATAGAAAACATTTATAGAAATTTTTAGATTTATATAATTTAATGTATAAATGAATATAAAATGCTTGTAGTATTTGATTTGTTATATTATCGTGTGGCATTTAATTTATAGTTAGAAATACAATTCAAATGAACACTGTTATCACAGCCCCCTGTATGTCATTAACTCCATCAGATTCGATCATTTGAGGTTGTCTTTTAAATCTGTGCGTCGTCAATTTCCGTCTTATGCAACAACCTATAATAAGATTCAAAGACAATCTCTTTCACACGTTGAACTGATTCTTTAAAAAACGTGTCTTCAACCATGAATAGTTATATGCTGTAGTATCATGGATTATCAACGGTAAAGGATTAGATAGGAGTATTAATTTGTGGAGATGGCTGAAAGTTGACTTCAATTGCTGAAAATATTATTTTTAAAGAAGTTTTTCGTAATATGTAAAATGTACTAATACATTATGTTTTGTAATGGATTACACTGAATCTTTTTATGTATTTTGTCTCGTGCAATGTACGGGTGCTAAATACTAATTTTGCAAATAATTCGTCCAACCAAGCCTATTTTTTTGACACGGAATTTAAGCAGAAAACAATTAAGGTGATGGTTGGTACGTATGAATGGAATGACATTGGTAATTGAATGGAATAAATAATGATATTCATATGGCCGGTATACACAAGGAATGAAATGAAATTTTTTTAATTATTTTTTTTTTCAAAATTAATATAGTAATTAGTTTAATAATTATTATAATATTAAATAAATAATCATAAATTATTATTTTAATATTTTTTTAATGATTGATATGTATAATAATATTAATAATTGCAATAATTATAATTTTTATACTAACTACAATAATAACAATAATAATATATAATAATAAAAATAATAATATTATTTATTATTGATTTAATATTATTATAATACCCTTAATAGTTAATTAGTATAATAATATTAAAATTATAATTAAATAATATTACATATAAGATTATTTAATTATAATTATTATAATTATTTTGTAATAATAATAATAAAAGTAATTAGTTTAATAATAATTATAATATTAAATAAATAATCATAAATATTATTTTAATATTTTTTAATAATTGATATGTATAATAATATTAATAATTGCAATCATTCTAATTTTTATACTAACTACAATAATAACAATAATAATATATAATAATAAAAATAATAAATATTATTTATTATTGATTTAATATTATTATAATACTCTTAATAGTTAATTAGTATAATAATATTAAAATTATAATTAAATAATATTACATATAAGATTATTTAATTATAATTATTAGAATTATTTTGTAATAATAATAATAATAATAATAATAATAATAATAATAATAATAATAATAATAATAATAATAAAGTTCATTCCTGAAGATATAAAATAACTAATACGAGGGGAAATGAAAGGAATGACTAAACCCATGAATGGTCATTCCTTGTGAAAAACATATACTAGTTGTGGGATTAGGAATAGAAGCAGTAATGACCATTCCATTTTCATTCCATTCCAGCTTACCAGCCATCACCTAAGAGTAGAAAATACGTTTAGTAGAGTTTTTAAAGTGAAATAAAGTTGGTGGATGGAGAGTGAATAGTGAAATAAAGTAGAATAAAATAGGTAGAGAGAGTAGAGAATAGTAAATGACATAGAAAATGAGGTGGAAGATTAGGATGAAAGGTGTAAAGTGCGTTGCTTAACAAATTATTTGAAGCCTAATCATCTCCTAATTATTTCCAAAAAATAAAACATGACAATAATAACGGGACAACCTAAAAAGGAATATATATGAATAATAACGGAACAAAGAGAGTAAAAAATATCAACTACTCGAGTTATATGTTCATATTCTCAGTTCCTCAATAAATATCAGTTAGTGTTAAAACTCTATATTGAGAAAATAGATAAATTTACTTTTACATTTAATAATTGCATTGAAATTAAATAATTAAAGAACTTGCCTTGATCACAACTCACACGGATTGAAAAATTACATTCTATATTATTTTTTTTTATAAAATTCTGAAATACTACTATGATACTTTACCGAAGATAACTTTTATTATAACCTATGATATTGGCTCAAAAAAATGACAAGTTAAAAGCAAGTTACTTTTTAAAGATAATAATAAGGTCGTCACTCCAATTATTATACTAGCATGAATAATTATTCTTTTTTTTTATGCACCACGGAATCACACGGAGGTGGCAAAATAACCCGACTCGGTGGAACCGAATCGAAATCGACGGTTTTGAAATCAAAATCGAAATCGAACCGTCGGTTCCATTTTGGAACCAAAAACTGCTGTCGAGGCGGTTCTGTTCCGGTTTCAAGAATGTGAAACCGAGAACCTCCGATTTCAGTCGTTTCCAATTCCGGTTCTGAACCGACGGTTCCTCCTTTTTTTATTTTTTATTTTATTTTTATTTATTTATATCATTATTCATATTATATCACCTAAATACTAATATTATAATACATAAATATATATATGTATAGAGGAAAAAGTTAGCAAAATGTGAAAAAAATACATATAATTAAAACTTCGGTTTCAAATTTGGAACCCAGAACCAAACCGAAACTGAAGAGGTAGGCAATTCTGTTCCGCTTCCTCCGAAGTAGAACTAAGAACATCGGTTCAAAACCGAAACCGAATTTGACCACCTCTAGAATTACAAATAGCATTTCAAAACTGGGTAGACCCTTTCTACTATCATAATGAACCATGCAGATAAAATTCTCGAAAGAAGAATCAATTCTTGAATTCTGCATTACGGAGTATAATGTATTTTCGAACATATTTTAGTTCGATTTATTCTCAAACTTTGTATCATCTTTTTTTTTTTTTGAACAACATTACAAGGAAATTTAAATACCGCGTGACGGTGAACTCGAATCCATAACCTTTGGCCCGGGCATTAACCAGTAACCACACTACCACTAAACTAACACAACCAGGAAATTCAATTAAATTAGATGTAGATTTAAGAGCATTAATGCAAAAGTTAAATAACCCAATCAAACAAAACAAAACTTCAAAACCCAATCACAAACGATATTTAACGTCTTGATCTGAGTTTGAAGTAACAAAAATAATTAAGGTGAGAGACAAACATATTGGAACACCGGAAAGTAATTGTGGAGTGGTCCCCTGCTCAAAAATTAAAATTTAAACTATGGAGTGGTCCCGAAGAGAGCTCACACTGTAAGGCTGTTGGCAGCGGGTGTCTCGTCCGCTGTCTCAAGACAGTGGCGGCGACGAGACACGCCGCTGCAACTCTGCCTGTCTCGAGGCTGTCCCGAGCCGACGAGATCGTCTCGAGTCGGTGCGTGTATTACACGCGCTTGACTTTTTTTTTTTTTTTTTTCAAATCGGCGCGTGCATTGCATGCGCCATCCATAAAAAAAAATCAAAAATCAGACAACGGCTTCAATTTCAAACGTTGCAAAACGGCTACTTTTTTTTCACATTTTTTCCTATAAATACCACATTTCATCACACCACATTCACACCATATTCACACCTCAAATCTCCATTTTTCTCCTACAATTCCATCTTTTTTCCGCATCAAAAACACATTTCATCTCGCAAATGGATCCTAATAATCCATGTTAGTCGTCGTGGTGTCCGCTTGAAATGGCGGACGACGCGCAATACGGAGAATATATTGAGGCAGTGCTTGATTCTATCAATCTAAACTCGTTTGTCGGCGAGTCCTTCCACACTGTGTTGGGCGACGAAGACAGTTCGTCGTCCGAACCAGCACCAGCCAAAGGCAAGGGAAAGGTACGGGGCAAAGGCAAGGGGAAGGAACGGGCCAATCTCACCGTCGCAAATGTCCCTCCTCCAACGACGCCTGCCCCCAAACCGAAGAGGCGCACTTACATGGTGGAACAAGGCACCGCCATCGCCCAAATCTGGAAAGAGGAGACATGCAACTCCATTCTGGACAGAGATCAACATGCCGAAGGGGAAAGTGGCGGCGAGGTACAACGCCATGTTCGACGACGACCTCAACCCAAAGACAGCGAAGAGTTTCTTCGGGCGGGTCTCCCATTGGGTGAAGGAGTGGATGATAGCCTTCGAGAAGGCGGAGAAGAAAAGACCCAGCGGTGCCTCCGACAATATGGTCAAGGACCAAGCTCAGGCATTATACAGCGCCCATGAAGGGAGCACCTTCAAGCATTTTGGTGCTTGGGAAATTTTGGCGGACTACCCCAAATTCCTCCACCAAGAATTTCTCGACGTTCAGTCCATGAAGCGGACGAAGAATACGGCAGAAGGTGCCTACACCTCATCTGGAACGCCGCACGGATCGAGTGAGGCAACCGAAGAGGAAAGCACGGCTCCCCCTCGCCCACAGGGACGAGACACGGCAAAGGCGGAGGCGAGGTGGGCTAGAGGAAAGGGAAAGAAGAAGGTGAGCGAGGAGGCGGAGTTCGTTGGGATGATCGACTCAACAAATGAAAGGCTAAACGGCATCATCGCGGCGAAGAACAACCTCGCCGAGGCAATGAGGGAGCGTGCTCAGACAAAACAAGACGCCACCGATTTGAAGATCATCAATACGGATACGTCAAACTACACGCCGGAGCAGCTGCAGTTCCACCAGATGCTGCTTGACGACGTCAAGCGTCGCCGCTGATGGGCTTAGTTTTTTTTTTTTTTTCCAGCGGCTATATTTTTTAAATTGTAGTATTGTTTTTTTTTTAATTTCTAGTAATGTATTTTTTTTTATTTGTAGTAATGTATTTTTTTATTTGTAGTAATGTATTTCTATTTAAATTAATGAAATTTTCAAATTTTTTTATTAAAATTAATGCAAAATACAAATTCAGAAAATCCTTAGAGACACCCCTTAGAGACAGCCCCACTGTAGCTCACTATCTCTATCTCCAAAAAAAATTTAGAAACACCCCTTAGAGACACTACCACTGCAAACAGTCTAAGAGTATGTGTAATAGTGGCCAGTAGAGATAGGGTGATAGAGACTATAGAGGGCGAAGAAAGGGTGAAGGTACGGCAGCGAAGAAAGGGTGAAGGTACGGCAATAGTCCGGGGGTAGGATGATCGCCGTTGGAGCCCTGCCCCGAGCGAACCCCAAAGCAAGATTTCACCCTATCTCTCGCCCGAGCTTCATTGCCATGCATCAACGCTCGCTTTTTCTCTCTTTTTTTATTTTATTTTGTAATCAAAAAATCAAAAAACAAAAATCAAAAGCAACGAAAGTATTGAGAGAAGGGACTGATTTCAAGATGGCCTACGATATCCAAATGAGGAAACAAAGCAATATGGTGTCGGAGATGTTGGCAAATCACTTTCAAGTATATGCACTCAAGAAGAAATTAGGCTTTTAATTATTTTTTAGTTCTTATTTATCTATTTACAAATATGCTGTATTGTAATTTTTCAATGTTTCAATACAATTTGATATTTTAATATTCTTAATATTGAAAATATATAAAAAACAATTAAATACAAAATTAAATAATGAAAGTTCTAGGATGATAAACTCTACCATTATAACCATTTTCACCTAGCGGCTCCTAATGATTGGGATCGCACCAAAATTACAACAAATACTATAAGAAATTGATCACCCCAGGTGGAAAAGTATCCCATTGTGATGCTCTAAGCACCATTCTCTCTCGCACACACAAGCAACATAAATGGTAAATAAGTGAAATAATTTGGGCAGTATGGCACTATAATCAAAAGAACTGCCTTCACAACACAAAATGGATAAAATGGGGAAAGGCAGAATAATTTATAATCTGGATCCTTAGATGTGAAATCAGATCAAATCACATGTAACACATTTTCACCATCATCAACGGAAACTGAACAAAGCACCACAAGGGTAAGATTCATGTTCACGGTCGACGAAATGGACTGACAACAAACAATATTGTTCTCTTTATTTCTGAATTGCAGTTAAATCTCAACAAGATCATCTCAAGATGGACTGGCTCTTGCATTTAACAAAGCTAATAGCCCCAGTAGTCATTCCGAATCTCATCATCAAACTTCTTTTTGAGTTCGGGATGCTTCGCAAAGTATTCCTCTGCTGTCATGGTACTAAGACGTTTCTGTTTCACCAAAAAGCAGAAAGAAAACAGTATAAGAAAAGCACAAGCATATATATGTCCTTGTGTGGATTCATGCGTCATTGTGTGATTGAGTGAGAGAAAGAGAGACAATTCAAAAATGTGGATTCAAGCGTCATTGTGTAATAGTGAAAAAGAAAGAGAGACAATTCAAAAATGTGGATTCAAACGTCATTGTGTGATTGAGTGAAAAAGAAAGAGAGACAATTCAAAAATGTATTTATCACCTTCAAATCTTGGACATCTGCAACTTCTTTTTCTAATCTTTCAGATTCTTTTAGTGACATCTGCTCAGCTTCTTTCAATTCTACCAACTGCAACTCAAAAATTTTCAGTATAAAATTATCCGTGTTCGAAGGACAATATACATCAGATGTGTGTAATTGTGAATATTTCGATAAAGGAAATTATGCCTGGTGTATTCACAAGTTGCAGCATCACACAATATAAAATTTAACACATGACGACTGGAAGAAATCACAAAAAGTTCCTGGACTATTCAACAAGGTAGTATCTAATAATTCACATGAACCTTTGCCTTTTAAAAAGTATACCTTGCACTATTTGCTTCAGAGTGGTATGCCTCTATGCTAGTGTTCACAAGACTCAAAACCTTTCAGGATGATGTAACAAAGGTCATCCAAAATGTTAAGAAGAATTTCCAATGTAAATACTGCCAGAAATGTAGTTTTAAAAGGTTACCTCAAGGATGAATGAAAGCATTTCAAAATGCTAAGAAACGCAAAATTACATGAAAGCCTCCTTAGTTTTACTTCTATCAATTGTAAAGTGCTTCTCAGTATTAAGCATTTTAATGCTCATGAAGCCATGATTTAATTAGCATCTTAATTTTCAACTCCAAGCTCTTGTATTAAAAAAAAGTTATCCAGTTATTGAACAATAGAAAATACAGACATATACTGATATCTTTCAGAAAAGAAGTAACAGTGAATATGAGATTTATAACTTTCTCACCAGTGCATCAAACTTAGGTTTGTACTGAGGAGTGACATTGTCAACATACTTCGGAATTTGAACTTCTGCATGCAATAGATGAGATAATATCAGCAAGTGGAACACTAAAAAGGAGAGGTGAGCACGGAAAAAGATAGTATTTGCTGGCATCTGAGAAAGTTCTTTAAATATTGAATCTTTATGATGATCCTTTCTGCATATAGAAAATAACTTCAACGAACATGCTGTTGATGATCACAAAACTTAGAGGTGATGAAAAACCATCTCTATTCAGCTTCAAGTTCAAAATGCTTATAAGTATAGAATAACCTCAACTAGAAAGATACTTCATGTATGGCTTTGTATCATTGTATCTATTCATGACCAATACACTTCTGACCCTGTATATAAGAGCCTTTCAACAAACAGGCAAACTACACATCGCAAGTATTTAGTGTTGTACTGAAAAAAATCTAAACTAGAAAAGTTGGGAATGTAGTAAAAAGCAAAAGCAAAAGCAAAAGAATGCATACCATCATAGGCTTGCTTGTACATATCAACCAGGCGAGATCCAATCCCTTTTCTGTAGTACTCCCAGTCAACGGGTTCTGGTTCCTACATATTAGTATAGAAACATAATAAGTCCTACAACTACAGAATAGCTTTTATCTTACAAGTTCATAAAAGAATAAGACAGCCGCACATTTGTATCCAGTAAAAGCAGACTTATCAGTCCTATATATATCAGTGTACTAGTAAATCCTAGCAAGGTAGTGAAGGAATACATACTTACGACGAGGCGACGACCCAAAGCAGAGGAAAAGAGGTTAAGTTACCGATCAAAGAGAAGAAGAAAAATGATTGGTTCTACATTTAGGGTATGTTTGGCTGAGCTTTTAAGCTCGTTATTATTAAGGATTTAGGAGCTTACAAGCTGTTTTAAGGAGCTTTTAAGCTCAGCCAAACACCCTATTAGGCGCAAAACATTGGGTGTATGATGTAATCTCCAAGACATTATAAACCCACCGCATAACCAACCATTAAGAAAGACACACCATGGCAGTTACATATTGTAGACTTGAGTTACAAGATTGCACTAACAAAGAAGTTTATGCATATTCTTGAGTTGAGATCATTATACAAGCATGTAGAAACAACTAGATAGCGATGTCATAAAGTGAACATAAGATCACGCTACGTCTTTTCAACCTAAACGGATAAGGTATATAATCTTCAAATACCAACTCGTGGACATCATGGTTAAGAAAACAAAAAATAAATGCCAGTATGCCATATACATAGATTGACATGAGGCTCCTCTAGGATTGAGAGATAATTATTTACAAGATTGACATTAATAAATAAATAAAAAAGTGTTGTGTGATTGTAGCTTGCAATCAAGACCAACCAAAATAAGCAATCTGATACGGCATTGGGAAAAGAGTCAAATTAACAAGACAAACAGATGGAACCTAGAATTGGAGGATTGCGATAAAAGTTCTTACAGAACCATAATCACTGATACCGCTAAAAAGTTGATATACTAACAAACATAGACAAACAAAACTCAATCGCTAGATGAATTCACATTATCCTCACCTTCCCACTGACGATAATCATGAAATCTAAAACCAAATATGAAATGACATATGTACCGAAACAAAAAAATGAAACAGAACAGATATGTAAATAGATCTGCCACTCGACCACTATTAAAAATAAAATGGAATCAAATAATTGCGAACGGATAAATAAAACGAAGCTCAAACGCTATATAACTGAATCGTAAACACAAGCACAAATTGATGAATAAATTGAAAGAAAAATGATAAAACAACTATGCACCTGGCTGAACTTGGTCTGGAGCTGGTGGTTGACATCATCGAAGGCGCGGCGGAGACTGGCAAACTCGCGGCGAGCCTCGTCGGAGACCAACAGCTTCGCCATTCCTTCCCAATCGATAGTCTTCCCAGCCTTGAACGCGACGTCGGCGACCTTCTTTCCCGCTCCGCTCATTTTCCCGGCGAGATTTGATCGGTTGATTGATCAATAAACTGAGTGAACAGCTGCGTGCGAATTTGTGCCCAAGCAGAAATACGGCTTTGAGGGTGGAAACGAGGGTTATGATTTTTTTGGAATTTGTTTTTTACCCTTCTAACTACGAGATTTAATTATATTCGCCCAGAAAATGGAAATTACATTTATCTCCTTCAATATGTGTAATACAAATTTGCTCATCTAAAAAAGAAAACAACATTTGTTTTGTTTTATTTTAATTTCACTCACCTTCAATTTTCACCAACGTTTTTTTGTCAATGTATATACGTAGACAATATTTTTGAAATGTGATATTTGCAGCAGACCAATTGTTTTTAGCTTAGCTAATGCTTTTAGAAATGCCAAACTAGAGAAATATCAACCATAATATTATTGCATTTTTTCAGACCAAAAATGATATAGTAAAATACTCAGCTCGCAGATAAAGTCCATTCCTGAGCAAGTTATCGTGAAAATATGTTTTACTATTAAGCAACTGAACCAATGTGACGCTCAGCAATATACACAATTTATGAAATAAAGTTGCAAAAAATAAATAATTCTCGTACAAAATTGCTGCAACAGTTCAAAAAAATGAGAACTGTATATGAATCAAAATCCTAAGTCAAGTCCCCATCTGGGGCATCATTATGAGAACGAAAAATTAGCATACGTAAAGAATCAAAAACTATACTTGAATCATAAATAATTTTCCTCCAAACACCATCTGTACAACTTCGCCCCGCCCCGCCCCGTGCTTCCTCCAACAAGCTCGAGAATTACTCCGAGCCCTAAGTTATTTATCACCAATGCCTTCATGAGCAACTCTTGTTGCTATGTACATCCACCAATTTTTCCAACGAGCTCAAGCCCTTCGTTTCTTGTTGCAGACACGTCCTCATGACCAACTCGACAAGCAATATCTTCTGACCTAGACTTCTTCATTCTTCTGCACAAGCTACCTACCAGTTCATATAAACCTTTGGTTCCATCTATCAACTTTCTTTTATTTCCGCTAATACTTTTATCGATGTTATCATCAACTGTTGGATTAGTATAGTCTTCTGACTTTATTCCATCACAAAGATCAGGAATACCATGCACTACTTTTTCTTGGTCCTTACTCTTATCGGTAATGGTAAGCTCATTCTCTGCATCCACGACATCCTTAGCTTGTTCCCCAACAACTCTATTACCAAATATTTCGCACCAATCAGGATAATATGGCCAGGATTTATAATGCATATTGCGTAAATTCTTATCCACCTACACAAATAAGATTGAGAAAGATAATTGATGAATTGTTCTTGAAAACTAAAATAGAAACATTGAAACATCTAACATAAGTATATGAATATTACCTGCACTGCTGCAAACCAAGTTGTAGGAGTTGCGTCTATCATCTTTCTTTTGTCATTCCATGTGGCTCCAGTATGACGAACAGACATTGAAGATATCGTCTCATAATCCCTTCTCCAGACATTAATCTTGGAGTTTATGTACGGAGTTGCTCGAAAATCCGCCCCAGGAAAAGCTTTAGCCATGTTTTGTTCAAGCAAATTTAGGTAACCAACTTTGAAGCCGTCATCTGTCTTCCATCCAGAAGCAACCAACTCTTTCAAACAAGTAATTAGCTTTTCTTCTTCTTTTTGGCTCCAATATTTTTCTGGCACTTTGCTTGTTTTCACGAGCTGTTTCATAAAAATTTCATACTAAAAAATTCCTACTAATGTAAACATTCCATAAAGTGTAGCATTGCATCAAAACTTCACAATCCTAATTTCCCTTTACATGGCCTAAATGGTTGGCGAACTGAAGGAGAAGCCCAATTTCGTAACTCTCCCAAATACTAGAGAACTATAAGAGATAATCATAATTCATAGATGGTTACTCAAAGTTCAACTTCAACGACAAGTCATCTTGGAACAGATACAAGAGCAATACGACTGCATAACCGTTTCACTGGAATCTACATGATATCTATTCTCATATTGCTAAAAAAATTTAACCCAAATTGCACGGAGAATTTCACAGATGGTTACTCAAAGTTCAATTTCAACAAAGATTCATCTTGGAACAGATTAAAGAGCACTACGACTGCATAACCAATTTCACCAGAATCTACTTGATATCTGTTCTCGTGCTGCTAAAATATTTAACCCAAATTGCTAGGAGAATTTATTGATCTTTCAGAAGATTTAAGGCAACAGAACTTCATCATGCTTGAAATTTCACACAGCTCCAGACCTCCAGTTTACAATTATTATTACAATATCACAAAATTAAACTGTTGAAGTTTCTCCTAGGCAATGATAAAGCCACATCAAGCTCATTTTGCTAGTCCAAATTCACATCTATCAGAATAATAGATCTAAATCCAAATGTTAGAAGGTGAGTTTCACAAATAATAAAGCAGAACAATAAATGCAGTCTCACAATATTGTAGTTTCTTATCTGTTAAACCTTCACGTAACATCTATGTATTCTGAAACCAGGGACATATAAAACTTCGGCTCACAAGATTAGTTCAATAAATTCGAGCTCATTTGAACATAAAACTAGAAGAACTAAGAAGGCATAAATAGAGAGACCTTTGTTACATTATAAAAATAAGTGCATGAGCAGTTTAAGAAGCTAACAATAATCTGACCTGATAACAATTTGGCAAGAAACTAAGCCATTTTAGTAGTTTGGCAATCCAACCCAAATAATTTGGCAAGACATTGGTAGTTCTTATGTTCTAAAGGGTTTGGCCTCACCAATAACCTACTAAAGTCTTAAACAATGAGCAACATTTGCTAGAAAGCATAATTCTACCAAGAAACCAACAAATGCTCAAGCATTCACCTCAACCTGTGCTGATCTTTGTTGAGGGATCGGCGAACCTAATCCAGCTTTCGTAGCTTCATACTGTCGTTTCAAATATAAAGGATTGGATGTCAAAACCTTGAGCTCGGAATTCCCATCGATCTCTAAAACCTCAGGAAAATGATTACCACACAATCTAGACATTCCCACATCAACCCTTATGGCACGGCCGCCACAAGCAGAAGTGATCCCATCTTCTTGAATCGTATGCCCCATGATCATCCTCCTCGCTCCGGGGATAGTCTCGAGCACGTGCTCAAGAATCGTACAATCGGCATCCTTCACCAGCTTGTTCGAGAAGCTCCTCAACCAAACAATGGAGTCCCCGCGCTTCACCAATCGGCTCTCCACAGTCTCTCTCAAGCCCCGAATCCAATCCCTAATCTCCTCATTCAAGCGTTCCAATCCATAAACTACGTGCTTCTCCAACAAGCCACCGTGGGCGAAAACCGAGTCCCCCACCACCACCACCGTCTGATTCTTCGACAAGAATCTACTCGAGATCAATCCCTTCGGCCGGAGTGCAGCAATACGTGTCCTAATTCCGTTCAAAAACTCCGGCGAGATCCCCGGAATCTCATCGGGAACGCCATCAAGCAAATCCCTAAACACGAGATCGCTATTAATACCATCGCACATTCTCTTCATACTATTCCCAACGCGTTGCCAAAACCCCCAATTCTCGAACTCCTTAACCCCCTGCTGCGTCGCGAACCGAAAATCCGCATCCACGTTCATGATTTCGTGGTTCCCGTTCATCGTGATGACCGTGCCGCCGGCCTTCGCCGCCTCCCTCCTCAACCTCTCGAAGAAATACAGCAACTTAATCTCGTCGCCGCCGCGGTCGAATATATCACCTACTTGGACGACGGTGGCGGAGCCGCCCGACCAGCGGTCGTCCGGTCCGATCAAGCCGGCGAGTCTCAGCGCCGATTTAGCCTTGGGGAGATCGCCGTGGATGTCCCCGACGGCGACGAGTCGGCCCGGCTGAGGAAACACGGTTTGCAGAGAACCGGTGGAGTTTTTGAGTGACTCCGGTTCTTGAGGAAGGAAAAGGCCGCCGCTGACGGAGAAATCGACGAATGTGTTGACGAAGTCGGAGACGAGAGATGGGACAGTTGCGCAATCCATCGCCGATTCGTCGTTGGTTTAACTTTTTTGGCCCCTTATTTCGTTGTTTCGAATTGGTGGATTTTCTGCAGACAGATTTTGTCACGAGACATGGAATGATGAGAGAGAAGAAGACTCCGCGCGACGTCTGCGGGAGAAAGCTATTCAACCTTTGTTGATTATTAGAGCTTTTTCTATTGAGCCCAATTTTAACACTTAACAATTTACTTGAAATTACTCTCGTACCTATAAAAATATTCCTCTGTCTCGTTCAACATGTCTTGTTTCTTTTCAGCATGGAGATTAAAAAAAATAGATATAAATTATATTTTTAGTGAATAAAGTAAAGCATTTTTTATTTATAAAGTGATATAAAGTGATTTTGAAGTAATATAAAGTGAATAAAATGATTTCTTAATTATTACCTTAAAAAGAAATGAAACATGTTGAACGAGACACCCAAAAAAAGAAAATGAAATATGTTGAATGAGATTGAGGGAGTACTACTTATCCGTCCAAGATAAGTATGGTTCGAAAAAAATGACACGAATTTTAAATGTAGGAGAGTTTAAGAGAGTGAGTCAGATAAATATATTGTGACTGAGAAATGAGACTCAAGATTATTGTGAGTGGGAGGTGGGTTAGGTTATTTTTATTTATGGAAGGATAAGCCGTATATATATAAATGATGATAAATCATAGTCCTACTAGGAATATAATTAAAAATAAATTCTAATTTATGATGAAAACAAATCTTCCTAATAAAAGCATCAAACAAGAAAAATAATCTATTCGAAGAAGATTAAAAATAGGGTTAATTTCACGAAAATACATAAACTTTAGATTAACTTTCGTTTTTCGCACGAACTTTCAAGCATAAAATAAGAAAAACAATATAATCAAAGAAGATTAAAAATAGGGTTAATTTCATGAAAATACACAAATTTTGGATTAACTTTCATTTTTTGCACGAACTTTCAAGCATAAAACAAGAAAAACAATATAATCAAAGAAGATTAAAAATAGTGTTAATTTCATGAAAATACACAAACTTTGGATTAATTTTCATTTTTTGCAAGAACTTTCAATTTTTTGTGACAATACGATCTTTAAGTTAACTTTTAACTTCCCCACGAACTTTCAACTTTTGTATGACAATACACGAACTTTGAGTCAACTTTCATCATTCACACAAACTTAAACATTAGTCCAATTTGATTTTCCCCACGATCATTTTTTCGCCAAAATTGTGGCGATCGAGAGTAAGTCTTCATACCGGATTGTTTAATCTTAAAATTAACAAATCTATTTCATTATCTTGCTAAGAGTTTAGGGTGATATATATATTATGACGAAAACTTCTCCATATTTCTCTTATAAAGACATGAGTGTCATCTTCTTCAAATTTTTTCCATATTTCTTCTTAATTTTTCAATTTTGCCATTAATCTTCTTGCCAGAATAAAATTCATACGCTAATGTCTTTTTCTTTCAAAATTACTTGATTGGATGAATAAGACAAATTATATCACCAAAAATCCTAGCAAGATAATTAAATAGTTAAGTTAATCAGAGATTAAATGACACAATACGAGATTAAAAGAAGAGATCGTTTAATTTAGTCGTCAGACGAAATGACTGCACACTCTCGATTGGCACATAACCTGACTCAAAGTTAGACAAAAGTTGAAGTTCGTGGGAATAATAAAAATTGACACAAATTTCGTGTATTGTCACAAAAAATTGAAAGTTAGTGGGGAATTGAAAGTTGACTCAAAGTTCATGTATTATCATAAAAAATTGAAAGTTTGTGGGAGAAATAAAAATTAGCTCAAAGGTCCTATATTTTCATGATATTAACCCTTAAAAATATCTAGCCTAATAAAACTTCAATATACAAAATAACTTATTATGACCAATGTTTCTTCATTATCAAATACCTGTGACAAATAACCTTTTTTTTTCTCAGAAAAAGGAATTTAAATTAATATAAGAACAAAGGTACCAGCACTACCCTTTACAAGTAATTGAAACTTTAAACAGAAGTCTGATTACATTGTGAGAGCATCAAGAATTATAATTTGTCTCCGCGATCGGAATCCGAAACACTTTGCACCAGCTCCACATTCTAGCTTTTATTTTCATGACGATTTTCGATACATCCCAGTTGATCCCCCCGAACCTACATTCATTTCTCTACTTCCACACGATCCGCGTCGTGCAAATTCAAAGTGATTTCAAAAATTTTGTGATCCTCTTTCCATTGCCCAAATGAGAAAACATAAGGAAATGAACACCATGAGATGAAGGTCTAACCGAATCAATGCAAAGCCACTGCTGTATTCCATTCCATAATTCGGACGACTTTGTACATTAGAGAAAAAGGTGCTTCGCAGTTTCATTTTCTTGTCCACATGCCGTGCATTTCATCTCCTCAGCTGATAGCCGAACATTCCTTCTCCCCAGATTATCGCAAGTAACTAATAAAAAACAAATATTATCAAGGGGTTGGTGACATCCACTCTAAAGAAATAGAGAACATGAAATGGAAAAAATGAATCTACAAAAAAAAATTCTACAAGCCCAATAAATGTTTAAGTTTTTATCTGTATTATTAATAACTAGCGTATAACCCATCGAAAATCGATGGAAATTATAAAAATAAATAAAATTATTAAATAGTACTAATATGTAATAGATTAAAAAATTATTATTTATTAATTTATATCTCTTGAACACATCTCAAATTCAATTAAAAAGTATTTTTACCACATGTTTACGTCTCAAACCCATATAGTTATGTTTGTTAAAAATTATAACTAATATATTCTCATTACTTTTGTTAAAGTTGTGTTCTTCTACAAAATCGATGTGGGCAAAAATATATTTCTCTCTCAAAGGAAAGCGACTCTTAAACTGAATTTTTTAGCTTTTTATGAAGAAAAAGAGGCAAGGGAAGGAGCGGGTAGTGTGAGAGAGAGAAGAGATATATAGATAGCGAATAATACTATAGATGTTAAGGTTGTATATAAGATGATAGTGACCCTAAATACCCCACATTATGAATTCAATACAAGATTAAGAAAAAAAATAAGTTAAACCACTGCTTCACAATCATCCCGTCTACCCCGATGATTCCGACCTGGAACCGGCCTATTGACTACAATACTAATTTTAAATTATATAAATAATCATCTTCCAAATATACTCACAAAAAAATTAATGATGACATTTGTTTTCTTTTTACCTGAAATTAATATTTAATTATATACATAACTATATTCCAAAAATATTCACACAATATTTAGTAAATAAAAATTTAATTATAAATTTTAGTATTATATTTATAATCATCTTCCAAATATATTCATAGTTAAATAAATGATGACATTCGTTTTCTTTTTTACCAGCTTCGAGAATAACTTTTTTAATTGAGAATAAAACTTCAAGAATTGTTTCACTATGTACTTGGTAGTTTTTCCTTTTTACAAAAATAATGTGGAATGATTGTGATTCATAAAATTATTTAGTCAATGATATAAGATAAAAGTTGACCATAAATATTCCTAATTTTATGAGTTCAAACTTATATAATATATTAAAAAAAAAAATTGTTCTGCAAGTACTTAATTGGCCCATCTACGCGCACTAATATTGGTCGGAATTGACTCGTTGATAAATCGTTAGTAATTTTTCTGCCAATTTTCCTACATATTCTACGTTTTCCAATGAAGACGATTAATCAAACAATTTGAGATGATGTGTTTAAGATTAATCAAACTTGTTTGAAATTTATATACTCGTACTTGTTTAAAATCCGATTAAAAATCTAGTCATTTTCGTTCATTTCTGAAAAAAAATCCGTATATTAGTCTATCGCCATAATTCTGCGTCGGAACTGGCCCGTTGACTACGACTCTGGTTTATAAGTGCGTAATTTATAAATTTATTTAGAATTTATATAGATCCAAAAATTTAATAAAAATAATGATTATACTATTCGTTATCGCCGTTAATAGTATAGTAATATTCGTTAATTAAAATTATAAATTATGCAAAGCTGGAAACCCAACTACAAATAACGTAAAATTTATTCTATGGATGACGATTATAGATTTTAGAAAATACATGGGAAAAAAGCATAAAATGAAAAACTTCTCGAGTGTCGGTTGGGAATTGGCTCCCGCCACGGTTCCGGGTCAGAATTGACCCGTTGACCACGATTTTGATTTATAAATGCACAATTTATGACGATTCTAGATTTTAGAAAATACATGAAAAAAAATGAATTAAATGATTTTTTTTTAAAAATTAATAAGAATAAAGAATAAAAATATGTCACGTGGGATCCCGAGTTGAGGTACTCGTCAGTTGATGTTGGGAAATTTATTAAAGTTTTGATTGATTCCAAAACCAACTGACCCCAACTGAGTAGATGTTGCCAGATCCTAATGTTAGTAGTTAGGCTCGCTGTTTGAGCATTGTTAAGATTTTATCTTTACAGGACTCCAGCTGAAGACGGCAACAAGGCTTCACTCGGATAGAACATCAGTTGTGAGGAAGACAACTGAGCGTTCATCATATGAAGCATTGATAAATGGGGAAGTTACACTCAAGAGATAGAACATCAGTTGTGAGGAAAACAACTGAGCGTTCATTCCATGAGAATTCAAAAAGGGAGAAGATACAAGGAAGACAACTGAGTGTTCAGTTTCAGAACATCAGTTGTAGAACTCAACCCAGAAGATCAACAGCATGAAGTTGAAGTCAGTTGAGAGTTCAACTGTTAGCAGTCAGATAGAACATCAGCTGAAGATCAAGTTCGTTGAAGATCGAAAATCTTAACCGACCACTCCTTGTTGGAAGTCTGATGTTAAGATTTGAATTTCGAATAAGGAAGTCACGTGAAGGTTTGACTCTCTGTCATTACCTCATTTGGCCCAACACAAGGCGGTCTCAGATGGAAAGCAGAAGCACGCAGTTGCCAAATCCGGAAAGTCTGCAGAAATGAGAGACAAGCCATCGCTATCAAAGAACAGAGATCAACAGCTCTTCCAACGGCTAGTTTATTCTCTCCGCCTATAAATAGAGGCATTCATTCACAGAGAAGGACACAAGACACACACGCAAGAAGAAACGAAAGAGCGAAAGAAAGAACTAAATCCTTCACAAGCTGAACTGCATTCAATCTCTTAGAACATCACTTGTTGAGAGTTCTAGAGTTAGTTTCTGTGTCTTTAGATCGAACCTTGAGAACATCACTTAGTGAGAGTTCGTAGAGTGTTAGATCATAGCTCACTTCGTGTTCGGGCTTTTAGTTGGAACCAACCTTTTTCACACTTCATCTCAAAAGGAGTGTTAGGACCCTACTCTTCCCGAAATTGAGTAGATAGGTTGTTTAGTACCCGAAAACTAAACTGTAAGGTTGATAAGTACCCGCAAACTTATCCTTAACGGTTGCACAGCCCGCGTAAGCTGTGTGGTTTGTCCAGAAGAACTTGGACAGAGTTGTGTGGATTCACAACTCCCCGTGGACGTAGGAGGTTTCTCCGAACCACGTAAATCTCTGTGTGCTTGCGCTTATTTTCAGTTATTTCTTGCATATTCAACTGACCATCTAACTAGCATACAAACTGCATCTTAGCATTCTCAACTGTCTTGGTTCTTGACCAACCGTGCATAAAAGCGTGAGTTAATTTTTTTTGAGTTTATTTCCACCACATTTCGCACAGCACATCACTTCCAACCGAGTGTTTCCTACTCGGTTGTGATTCCAACTGAGCTTCTTTACTCGGTTGAGTTAATTTTTAGGGGGTTGTTTTAAAAAGTTGCATCTGGTGTATTCCCCCCCCCCCCTCAATACACCAGAACTCGTATCGGGACCATCAAGTGGTATCAGATCAGTTTCACAAGGTGTGAATTCGAGGTGCTTTCTTCAGTGGTCAACTGAACAAATCTTTTTATCACGCTAGTGCATATTTGCTCGCATATTTGTTCTGTTGTTGTGTGCAGATGGACGTCAAGGATAAGATCGTGGTCATGTTCTCGGTAGTAAATTATACATCCTGGAGGACACGGATGAAGAAGATCTTACTGTCGAAGCATCATAGGATGCAACAAGTACTCTCGTCCGGACCGATCATCATCAAAGAGAGAATCGCTCGCACTCCTACAAATCCCAACGATGGGGATACAGTTGTGGAGTTTGTGGAGAAGCAGCCGGAAGACTACACTCCAGAAGAAGCCAAGGTGAGCCAGTTGGACATCTAGGCTGGGCTCAGAGCACGATCATGTCCACAGTTGGACAAGATTATCTGCCTTGGATAGAGGAGTGTGAGACTGCCAAAGAGATGTGCGATATCTTGGCATCGCTGAGTGAAGGAAGCGACGAGACGAAGGAGAACAAGTTCTCACATGCATGCCAAGACTTCGACAACTTTTGTCTGAGAACTGATGAAACAATAGATCAGCTAGAGCTCCGGTTTATGGACATCATCAGAAGAATCCAATCCATCCGAAGAGGAAAATACACCTTGAGAGAAATCAATCTCAAAGTGTTACAAGCTCTACCGGCCGAGTGGGATACCTTCACCAACATCCACGAGAGTCGAGCTGACCTGGGTGAGATGGGAACTGAAAGATTGTTCTCAATACTAAAGGGAAATGAGTACAAGGTGAACCTACGAAAATCTCAGTCCTCGGTTCAGACGAGTCGACTTGAGGATGTTGGTTCAGCCTCAAAGTCAGTTGCACTTCGAGCTGACTACTCCAAATCGAGAACATCGAGACCAACAAGATCTGCAGACACAACTGCAAAGGAGCCAAGCAGAGAGGAACTGCAACAAAACATTGCCGCCCTGTCAAAGAAACTAGCCGACATGGACACTCGGTTCGGAAAATACAAGAGATTCTACAAGTCCAACCGAACTCGAGATAATTCAAAGCCTGTGAACAACGACTGCTTTGAATGCGGCAAGGAAGGACATTTCAAAGCAGACTGTCCATACCTCTCGAAGAAAGAGAGAGAAGCGTTGAGGGCCAAGCAAGCTGGAAAGAACAAGGCCATGGTTGCAGAAGTAGCAACTGACGACATGGACATCTTCACTGACACAGAAGATGAGGATGAGCTGACTTCCACCAACAACGCTATCAATCAGGATCAATGCCTCATGACACTTGGAACCGATCAAGATGATACTGAGGTACACTCTAATCCTGCTAAGTTAAATTTTTCCAATATTTCTAACATGCAGGAATCACTGGATGAAGAGTTGGAACCCTCCTGGAGTGACTTTCAAGAACTCAGTGAGGAACTTCATCAGCAATCGGTTGAGTTTAAGAGTCTTCAAGAACAGTTCTCAAAACTTGAAGAATCCTTAACCGTGAAGGACGATCTGATCAAGAGTCAAACAGAGGAGATTGAGAATCTCAAGAGTCAACTGAATGCAGTCAACCGAACTAATGCTCCAACTGATGAGGAGTTGACAAAGCAGATCAAGGAGCATCAATATCAGTTGAAAAATCAAGAGACTCAGATCGACCAGCTGATAAAGAAGTCAGATGGACAAACCGAGCAGATAACTGTCCTCCTCAAGGAGTTGCAAACTGAGAAGGACAATCTAATCAAGCTGTATTAGTCATCCAAGATCATCGAGAATCTTATCAGCTACAGTAGACAGATGGATGACGTGTCAGGACTCGGTTATGATGTAATCAAAGATACTGGAATTCCTCCAGCAACATTCATCAAAGCTGTGGAGATCAAGGTTGTCGAACCTAACCCAGCTGAGTCTAAATCTCAACCTCCACTTCTCAGCAAGCTCAACCGACCAAGGCAACCACAACTGAGAAGGGAAAAGGAGTAGTAGATGGAGGACAGAATGTTCCATCGGTTGGGACATCAACCGAGGGGGAATGTTTCAAAAGTCAGAAGAGGAATCAGAGGCGTCGAAGACACAATCGGAACCGAACTCAGAATCAGAACCGACCTCTGCATCAACCTCAGAGTCAACATCAGAAAGAATGAAACCGACCGCAGAACCGACAAGGATCCAACCATTTGAATCAACAGCGGTTCCATCATCAGTTCAACCAAAGGTTCCAACCGAGTCAACCGATAAGGAACAGGTCGAACAGCTGGAGATATTCATGCCACAACATGAACCACCAACAGGGCATGAACAGCTACAGACAACATTCAGGGAGTTGGAATCAGAATCAGCCACAAAGATTCTAACAAGGCGTCCGACCTCACAGACAAATTCAACAGGATAAGAATCGCCATCAAAACAGGGGGAAAACCTCTCCTCCGAAAGCTCAGAATGGGAGAAATCCAACTCCTCCCAAGAAACAGAACATCACTACTAACAACAAGTCTAAGGATAACCGAGGTGTTGTTATAGTTGATGATGAAGGAAAAGTGATCTGGAATGATAAATCCATCCGAGTATACAGGGAAAAGCGACGCACAGTTCCAGGGGGAACTGGTTCTAACCCTCCAGGACCCAACTGAAATTGGGGACCTAAGCGAGTTTCTCTTTGCAGGTACAGGAGAAACAACTGAGGAAGAATAAAGCGTCTGCAACAATGTGGGTGATGGATAGTGGATGCTCGAAACACATGACATATCTGAAGGATTTGCTTGGAAGTTTTGTGGAGAAAGAAGGTCCATCAGTTACTTTTGGTGACAATTCAAAAGGTTACACCAGAGGTTACGGTACCCTTGAAACCAATCATGTTTTGATTTCTAATGTTTCTTATGTTGATGGATTGAAGCATAACTTGCTCTCCATCAGCCAATTCTGTGATAATGGTTTCTCTGTCAAGTTTGATGCACAGGGTTGCAGGGTTAAAAATGTCGGATCAAAGCAGGTCATATTGTTGGGAAATCGATCGCCAACCGGAAATGTCTACTATGCTGACTCGAACAGTAGTCTTCCTGACACCTGCTTGTTATCAAAGAGCAGTTCAGATGTGAGCTGGCTGTGGCACAAAAGGCTCAACCATCTGAATTTCAAGACTATGAACCGACTTGCCAGACAAGAACATGCAAGAGGCATACCAAACAGAGTGTTTTCAACAACACATATCTGCAGTGCATGCCAATTGAGAAAGCTCGCTAGATCCTCCTTCCGGTTGTAGACAACTCCCTCAACCGACCGAGTGCTACAGCTGATCCACATGGATCTCTTCGGGCCAGTTACACCAAAGAGCATGAATGGCAACGAGTATACCCTTGTTGTAACTGATGATTATTCCAGATACACGTGGACCATTTTCATGCGACACAAGAGTGAGACCCGAGATGAGCTACCCAAGTTGATGGATCGAATATCAAACCAATAAGAGATGAAAATTATTCCATCCAATCAGATCGTGGAACCGAGTTTCTAAATGAAACCATCATCGAGTACTGCGAGAAGCATGGAATTACTTATCAGACATCAGCTGCGCGTACTCCGCAACAGAATGGAGTAGCTGAGCGAAGAAACCGAACACTGAAAGATGCAGCTACATCCATGCTGACAAGCTCAGCTCTGCCAAAGAGATTTTGGGTTGGGAAAGACACCATACGAGCTATGGAGACGTAGGAAGCCAGATATTTCTTATTTTCGCGTTTTTGGTTCTAAGTGTTATATTCACAACAATGGGAAGACACAGTTGAAAACTTTTGATGTCAAGGCTTCGAAAGACATATTCCTTGGATATGCTGCTCGGATCAAGGCCTATAGAGTTTTCAACAATAGCTCTCGTGTTGTGGAGATAACACCTCATGTTAGTTTTGATGAATCTACTTTTGAGTGCAGGAAACAGGCTAAAGGACAACAGGCTGATCCACAAGTTCCACCTGCTCTCACCAGATCGCAAGCCCTAAGGGAAAAGAATTTAGCTGAACCACTGGTATGGGCAACTGAGGATGATGATCCATATTTCTCTGAAGATGAATGCGAGAACCCCAGCTCATCTCAAGGGGGAACTCCAGCTGATGCCTCTACAACTGCATCAGCATCCGAAGCCCAACCAAGCCCGGTTCAAAATATTATCAATGTTGAGGATCCAGACTCAACAACTGATCAATCACCAGTTCTGAAGACTCCAGCTCAGATCACGGAACAGCCACAGTTGGAAAAAGAAGGAAGACGCAACCGAAGATGGTATGAAGATCATTCCACTGACAACATCATCGGAGATCCAACCGAAGGTGTACGTACAAGAAGCAGAGTTGCGTCTCAAGATTCAACCGAGGAAGACTCCAACACTTATGCCCAATATGCTGAGGAGTTGGCAGTTCTTGAAGAGTTCGAGCAAGCTGGAGATGTTGCCATGATTTCTTGCTTCGTAGCTGATGTGCCAGAACCGAAGAATATTGTGGAAGCTCTCAACTGTGTCCACTGGACAACAGCTATGCAAGAAGAACTGAATGAATTTCTACGCAACTGTGTATGGAAGTTGGTAGAAAGACCAAATGGTGTCAAAGTCATTGGATTAAAATGGATTTTCAAGAACAAGAGAGACGTTATTGGATTCATCGTGAGGAATAAGGCAAGGTTGGTAGCTCAAGGATATTGCCAACAAGAAGAAATCGATTTTTAGGACTCTTTCGCACCGGTTGCAAGGCTGGAAGCCATTCAAATCTTTCTAGCCTATGCTGCATTTCACAAGTTCAAGGTCTATCAGATGGATGTGAAGTGTGCCTTCCTCAACGGTGATATCAAGGAAGATGTATATATTGAACAACCTCCCGGTTTTGAAACTGGAGATGGAAGAGTGTACAAGTTGAAGAAAGCAATCTATGGCTTGAAACAAGCACCCAGGGCTTGGTATGACACTCTTTATGGTTTTCTTCTGAACTCGGGGTTCAAACGAGGGTCAGTTGACAAAATCCTGTTCACCATCAAAGTTGGAGAAGATATACTTGTTGTGCAAATCTACGTCGACGACATCATATTCGGTTCTAAGTCGGAGGAACTGTGTGAAAAAATTTCAAATCTCATGAAAGAGAAGTTCGAGATGTCAATGATGGGCGAGATGAACTATTTTCTTGGACTTCAAGTGAAGCAGTCACCAGAAGGGATTTTCATCAATCAGTCCAAATATACTAAGGAGCTCATCACCAAGTTCGGATTGCAAACAAGTAAGACAACAAGGATCCCGATGAATACTAACTGGAAGATTGAACCTAGATCTGAAGAAAAGCTCGTCGATGCTAGTAAGTATAGAGGGATCATCGGTTCTTTGCTCTATCTAACCGCCAGTCAGCCAGACATATCTTACGCGGTTGGAGTGTGTGCCCGGTTTCAAGTTCAACCGAAGGAAGCTCACATGTTGGCAGCAAAGAATATCATCAAGTATCTGAAGGGAACTGTAAATGTTGGGTTGTGGTATCCAACCGACGACAACATCCAACTGACTGGATACTCAGATGCAGATCTAGCCGGAGATCGGTTGGACAGGAAGTCCATATCTGGACATTGTCAGTTCATGGGAAGCAAGCTAGTTTCGTGGTTCTCCAAAAAACAAGCATGTGTTGTCGCTTCTACAACCGAGTCAGAATATATAGCTGCCGGTAGCTGTTGCATGCAAGTGTTGTGGCTCAAGCAACAGCTGAGAGACTATGAAGTTGCAACTGGACAGGTTCCCATTCATTGCGATAGCTCCAGTGCCATTGCTATCTCTTTGAATCCTGTTCATCACTCTCGGACAAAGCACATCGACATCTGACATCATTTCATCCGAGACCATATTGAGAAGAAGGACGTATCCATGGAGAAGATTCTAACTGAGATTCAGAGAGCAGATATCTTCACCAAACCTCTAGTCAAAGCACGATTCAAGATGTTATGTGATTTACTCGGATTGCTGGATCCATCAGATGAGGAACCAGCTGAGGTGAAGAGATAGATATCCATCTGAGGGGGAAGCTCAGATGAAGGGGGAATGTCAGATGCGGATTGCCAACCGAAGACATTAGACGTCAGCTGAACAGACGAATTCGAGTCAGCTGATGGTATGTTGCAACGTTGGATCAGACATCAGCTGAACAGACGAACTCGAGTCAGCTGATGGTATGCCGCAACATGGGAATACAGCTGATTCCGACATCAGCTGTCAGCTAACATTTAAGGCTGAAGGTGCTATGTTCTTAAATGAGAATGTTTGAAATAAATTTAAACATTCCTGAGCAAGTCAGTTATATTCAAATAGCCATCATGTCGCATTAAATGTAAAGTACGGCTGAACATCCATAGCCTACTTTATAGTGCGACTGGGCTGACAAGATAAACTGTACACCTTCTCACGTGCGGGTTGGAACTCGGTGCATGACATCAAGTCAAAGATAGTCAACAGTCGCGTGATCTCAACCGTTGATGGATTCGCGCCATTTAACCCTAGCCGTCGATCTCTACCGAGTCAAAAACCTATATAAGGCGAAAGATCAGGAAGAAATCTCCTACTTTCCTCATTCGTGTCTATCTTCTATAACTGTTCATCGTCTTCTCAGAGATTGTCTAACTATTTTCTGCAAAAGTTTTTCCTTCCTTTCCTATATATATTCCTTTTGCAGTGATCATAAATGGCACCCAAAAGCAAGAAAATGGCTTCATCTGGATCTTTCCTTATCCCTACCCCATACGAAGAATCATTCGACATGCTGGTGTCGAAGATCCACTTCGAACAGATCCTCTCCGATGAGGAATTGGAGTCACCGGTGTTGGCTCCCCTTGCCAATACTCTCAGAGAGAATGGCCTCCTCGAATGGGCCAAGCTTTGCCCCTCCCACTTGCTCAGACGACAAGTCGGGGAGTTCTACGTCAACCTGCAAGCATCTCTCGACAGCAGGGAATGAGTGACTACAGAGGTCTCCTGCCGCCAACGAGACGTTCTGGCTAGGACCATTCGCCGTGTCACCTTCCCAATCGACGTTTTTGATGTCCTTCGATACATCATCCTCGTCAACCACACAACCACAGAGCTTCTGGAAAGCATAACCGACAAGCACGTCGATGAGTTTCTGCAGAATGCTCTGATCGAGCCGGAGAAGTTAAGGAGCAATATGCAGAGGACGAAGCTGAAGCCAGAACATCGCCTGTTGTTCGATGTTGTTTCTAAGGTGGTGTTCGGTTACAGTGGTGCGTTCGGCGACATCAGCCGATCCAAGTTGAAGCAGTTGGTGGCTTTGGAGCACCAACACCAGATCAACTAGTTTCAATACTTCCTGAACCAGTTGATGGTGGAGAAGTCGAAGATCTCCGAGACAACAACCGATTCTGGAGAGAAGCTGTTGAGTGTGAAAGGGACGCTCAACTTCGGCTGTAAGATCTCAGCCTTGATCTTGCTCGCGACCAAGGATCGCAACATGGTCTGGAATGACTGTGAGGAGACGCCGGTCAAGAAGTTGTTGCTGTTCCCAACAGCTAAGAAGGCACAACAGGTGCTCAGGAGTGTCTACACTCCCAAGGAGAAGAAAGAGACTGGAAAGACAGCTGAGTCCACAGCTGAGGGGGAACTAGTTGTCGCTCGCCCTGCCAAGTCCAAAGTTGCACGCCGACGAGCTGAGTCGGAGAAGGAAACAGCTGAGGAGCCTGCCCAGAAAAAGCTGAGGGTACGGTTCAAGAAGTTTGTTGAGAAGCCAACTGAGGTGCCAGCTGAGGAGCCAGTTGAGGTACAAGCTGAGGAGCAAGCTCCAGCTGAGGAGGAGGCACCGATTGAGTCGGCAACTGCTGAAGAGCCATATGAGTCGAGCCGCTCAGCTGAGGCTGCCACTTTCGAGATCGTTCCTCGAGCCACCGGAGCTGACAAGGCTGACGGAATGGAGACGGATGTGACGTCGGATGCATCTTCCTCCTCTGAGGAAATCGAAGATGTTCCCACTTCCCCCACGGCAGGAGTTGATGCCGTACCGCCCCCAGAGCCTCTTGCTCTTTCTACCCAACCAGAGCCAAATGTTCCGAGCACCTTGCTCGATGCCAACATTGTGACCGCTCCTTCGGCCAATGTTGAGGAAACAATTGAAACCCCCCTCCCAACTGAATCCAATATTCTGAGCTCTCAGCTCGATGCCGATGTTGCGACCGACTCTTTGGCCAACATCGATGAACCTTTTGAACCTTTGCCATATGATCTTTCCCCATCCTCAATAAATGAAGCAGATGATCTTTAGGCAGTTGCGCTGGAGCACGAGGGCAGGGTGGCCTACTGCTTCCAGAAGCTGTTGGGCATGTTCCCTGAAGCTCGCAACATGCCAGTCTTCGCCACTCTGGGAACCGAGCTTTTGTACCAGTTCCACCTGATCTTCAGCCATTGGTACGTGAAAGAAGATACGATCAGGGTGCAGAGCTGGGACAGGCTAAAGTCAGATGAGTCCCGCATCTGAGCCTACTTCAACTACTCCAACCTGGAGGTGGCTTACAACAACAGGATTGCGCTGCTCACTCGTCGGCTGGACCAGAGCAGAGCTGAAGGAACAGACACTAGGGAGGCAGCTGGTCAGGATTGTGACACGCACCCGTCGTATGGTACGATCAAAATACCTGTGTATGCCCTAGACAGACAGTACACGCTCCTATGCCCACTACCGGACTGGTTAGTCTTAGCGGCAAGCTAGGGTCGATCCCACGGAGAGTGATGAACCACCTTACTCTTCAGTATACAAATCGAGTTGTCACGATCTCAATCTGTGTATCTGCACAATAAAATAGACGGAAATCAAATATAAAAGAGGGTAAGATTTGGGGTAGGTCATGATCATTGTTGACATGTTAATTCGGTCATGGGCACACTAAGAATCCGTCCATGCTTCGTATAAACTCAAGGCGTGACCCAAAGACATTGGGGCGTTTCAAGAGTTCATACTCCACACTTGGGATGGTTGAATCCCTTGTTGTCGTCCTGGTCCGAAGGTCACGCTTCATCCCGGTCACAAGGCCGTGCTTCACTCTTCCTTAGATAGTAGTCATACCCGATCTCTCCAAGTATGACCCTCACCAACCTTCTCTTTCAAACTTTCCATGTCCGCACCTACAGAGTAGACATCACTCGCGGGATACTCATTTCCGGGACCACGTCCAACCGGTCATTGCAATGCCTACGATACGCGAGATGAGTCCTTTGGTCAATAACCATGGCTTGATGCCTCGTCACAGTTGATGGGTGATTGTTAGAGAAGCCCAAGACTGAAGAAGGACGCAATATCCCTTTGTCCAATCCTCACCATCCATATCTACAACACCATGCCAGGTGCTGCTTAGCGACTCGGTCCTGGACACATCGAACGCTGCCGTTTGTCATGTCCTGCCTTTGCTTGACATGGTACAGCTCCAACCAAACGGAGATCACCCGTTAGGTTAGAACTGCCCATGAGTTCTGCTCCAGTCCTTCCGGAACTACTGGACTCAACCGATGGCACAAGTGTCTCACGAATATTTCACATATCAACAGTTAATCATTCCCCATACTCAAATCTCACCAAGTAAACTACTCACACATAATTAAATATATAATGATAATCGAAAGAGAACACATTAATAAAAGAAATACGAAATACTCGGATTAAACGTACCTAAGGCAACAGCCTTAGATTTGTTCTTCATAGCGTAATGTAAATAAAAACAGATAAAGATTGTTTTGAACAGAAAAATATAAAAGTGTTTTCTTCGGACTAAGAACTGTAGACTGATAAAATCCTCAACATTGTGCCAGCCGCTTTGGCTGGACTTTTATAGCTGTAGAGGCAGCGGGCAAAACCCTAGGCGGGTGGATTGAAATGGCATGATTGGCAGTTTCCATGTTGAGCGAGATTCTAAATATCTGCGATTGGTTGGATGGATGATTGGCGATCTCCGATTGATTTGTTTATTTAAGGTAGGGTGCTGACCTCCAAATCCTTCCTTTCATGGATGCTTGGCAGATTTTGGGCGAATCTTCTCCACGCGGCTTTCCTTCTTGAGCTTTGGCGACGGACTGGAAATCTTTGTAGTGGTCAAACTGGTTGCATGCTTCATGGTTCGATTCCTCGTAGACAAGGCAGCTGCAAAATCTTCTTTGTTGTTGGGTGCATTGTGTTAATACCACAAATGCGAATGATGAACATCAACTTAGCTTCAGGGTTCACATGGAATCCTCCTTTCCACCTCGTCTCTTGCTTCAATTCATCTCCTGCCCTGCATACTCCTTTGCGTAGTTCTTGCAACCGACTGGATTCACTCCAGTTCTGCTCATTCTGACCACCTTTTCTCTGTTTGACTTGGACTGAGCTTCCTTCCCTCGAACAACAGTTTTCTTCCCCTGGACAAACTCTAATGACACAAACAGACATGAAAAATAGGGCCAAATGGCCCAAAAGTCGAAGACGCATCAAATTGCATTGACTTTCTTGATAGCATGCTTCAAGTCGGCTGACTTCCTCGGGGATATGGACGCAGTCGCCGCAGCAGCTAAGGATGAAGAACAAGTGTTGCAACTGTACCTGGCCAACCGCCAAGCCATGGTGACAGTTGAGCAACCAACACTGATTGCACAAGCCCCTCCAGCTGATCAACATGCTCCCACATCTGAAGAAATATGTGAGCTGGTAGCTGAGAGGGTGAACTAGTTGAGAACCGAGTTGCTTGCCAACCTCCAACAACATAAAGAAGATCAGTTGAAGGTGTTGGCAGCACAAGAAGTGAAGAACTAGCAACTGGTGGAGGAGAATGTTGTGATGAAGACCAAGCTGGAAGAATTCTCCTCCTCCACCAGTCAAGAAATGTCGGAGCTAAAGTCCACTCTGTTGGGATTGAAGTCTGAGCTCAACGTCTTCAAATCCTTGGCCGACTTCAATCTCGCCAAGTCCCAGCAAACCCAAGATGCTGAATGGGAGTCTCGCTTCGAGTCGCGATGGGCTGAGTTCGTGGCTTTTCAAACTGAGGTCATCGAGAACCTCTCTTCCTTGAAGAAAGCCGAACAAGAGCGCCAGGACTCTGCATTGGCGAAGAAGGTGGAGCTCGAGTGCGCGGTCGATGAACTCTTCAACCGCCTTCAACTTGCCGAGCAACAACTCACCTCTCTGGATGGTTCAGTATCAAGCCTTGTTGTTGATGCCAAAAAGGGGGAAGAGAAGGAGGCGGATGTTGTGGTGCAGGAAGAAGAAGAGACTGAAGCCGAAGGAGAGACGCTAGCTCAGGCAAAATCTCAACTGAAGAGGAGGACTGGTCAGAGGAAGTCTGCTGCTCCCAAGTCAACCGAAGTCGGTGGAGCTCAAATGTCAAAAGACTTGGTGCAGGCAGAAAAGTTTGGAGTTTCCTACAGCTCCATAGCCGAGATCGTAGCCGAGCTGGATTCTGAACTCGACGGTATCACAACCGAAGAGTGCATTGCAGCTGCTAAGGCTATGGACGTTGAAGAAAAAGACTACATGAACCCAAGCTGGATCAGGAAGTTCGCCGCCAGCCAGGCGAGGAGGGTGAACCAGTTTGAAGAGGAGTTGAAGAATGTGACCCAGAACTTGGACCGCAATGTTGCATCCCGCAGCCGACGCCGCATCAACAAACATCAATCAAAGGCTGAAGCTCGGTTGAAGCAACAAAGGTTGCCTGCGAAGTCCAAGGTCCAGAGCCGGTTTAGGCATGTTGATAAGTGGATGCCGACCGAATGGAATGAAGAATGGGAGCTGTTCAAGCAGGAGTTCGTGAACGACTTCTACTATAGGAAGGTTTACGCAACCGACGACCCGCGGAAAGCGTTCAAGGAAGCGCTGACCGAGTTGCACTCAGGGGATCCTGGCATGTTCAGTCAGTTCAGGCGGGCTATGATTGAAGCCAACCTGGACTTGAACACAGTTCCAGTTCCCCAGAAGGTTACTTATCGGTCTCCCTTTCTCCCAGATTCTCGCAACCCGAACCGCACGAAGATTGCAGCCGAGGCAAGGCAGGTTTGTAAGGAGCATGGAGTGGACATTTCCAAGGTGTCAGCTGCGAAGAGGGAAATTTTGCTAGAATTTTAGCTCAAATAGTTTTTGAACAACTGCTGTAATTTTTGGCTTTTGTGCTTATCTCTGTAATCTTCAGTTGTAATGAAAACTATCCAGTTATAAAGATTCACCTTGATGAACAATCTCTCATTGTCCAAGCTCTGAATCGAAAAGTTATTTCAATACCATGTTATAACTGTGCTAACCCTTTGATATTTCAATCTTATAGACAGTCTAGAATTTCAGCTGAGATTTTAGATAAGTCAGTTAGATCTAGATCAGTTGTGATCTGTAAGGGTTTTAGAATTCGTATAAGGGGTTTTGGCATCATCAAAAAGGGGGAAATTGTTGGGAAATTTATTAAAGTTTTGATTGATTCCAAAACCAACTGACCCCAAGTGAGTAGATGTTGCCAGATCCTAATGTTAGTAGTTAGGCTCGTTGTTTGAGCATTGTTAAGATTTTATCTTTACAGGACTCCAGCTGAAGACGGCAACAAGGCTTCACTCGGATAGAACATCAGTTGTGAGGAAGACAACTGAGCGTTCATCATATGAAGCATTGATAAAGGGGGAAGTTACACTCAAGAGATAGAATATCAGTTGTGAGGAAAACATCTGAGCGTTCATTCAATGAGAATTCAAAAAGGGAGAAGATACAAGGAAGACAACTAAGCGTTCAGTTTCATAACATCAGTTGTAGAACTCAACCCAGAAGATCAACAACATGAAGTTGAAGTCAGCTGAGAGTTCAACTGTTAGCAGTCAGATAGAACATCAGCTGAAGATCAAGTTCGTTGAAGATCGAAAATCTTAACCGACCACTCCTTGTTGGAAGTCTGATGTTAAGATTTAAATTTCGAATAAGGAAGTCACGTGAAGGTTTGACTCTCTGTCATTACCTCATTTGGTCCAACACAAGGCGGTTTCAGATGGAAAGCAGAAGCACGCAGTTGCCAAATTCGGAAAGTCTGCAGAAATGAGAGACAAGCCATCGTTATCAAAGAACAGAGATCAACAGCTCTTCCAACGGCTAGTTTATTCTCTCCGCCTATAAATAGAGGCATTCATTCACAGAGAAGGACACAAGACACACACGCAAGAAGAAACGAAAGAGCGAAAGAAAGAACTAAATCTTTCACAAGCTGAACTGCATTCAATCTCTTAGAACATCACTTGTTGAGAGTTATAGAGTTAGTTTCTGTGTCTTTAGATCGAACCTTGAGAACATCACTTAGTGAGAGTTCGTAGAGTGTTAGATCATAGCTCACTTCGTGTTCGAGCTTTTAGTTGGAACCAACCTTTTTCACACTTCCTCTCAAAAGGAGTGTTAGGACCCTACTCTTCCCGGAATTGAGTAGATAGGTTGTTTAGTATCCGAAAACTAAACTGTAAGGTTGATAAGTACCCGCAAACTTATCCTTAACGGTTGCACAGCCCGCGTAAGCTGTGTGGTTTGTCCAGAAGAACTTGGACAGAGTTGTGTGGATTCACAACTCCCCGTGGACGTAGGAGGTTTCTCCGAACCACGTAAATCTCTGTGTGCTTGTGTTTATTTTCAGTTATTTCTTGCATATTCAACTGACCATCTAACCAGCATACAAACTGCATCTTAGCATTCTCAACTGTCTTGGTTCGTGACCAACCATGCATAAAAGCGTGAGTTAATTTTTTTTTAGTTTATTTCCACCACATTCCGCACAACACATCACTTCCAACCGAGTGTTTCCTACTCGATTGTGATTCCAACTGAGCTTCTTTACTCGGTTGAGTTAATTTTTAGGGGGTTGTTTTAAAAAGTTGCATCTGGTGTATTCCCCCCCTCCCATACACCAGAACTCGTATCGGGACCATCAGTTGAGAATTGACCCGTCTACCTAATTAATTGACAAATTAGAAATTACTTATTTTTTATCAAATTAAATAAAAAAATATTAGACTATTTTCAAATTTAATTCGGTCAATCAATAAATTATCCAAACTATTTTGGAACCATTTATTCTGCAACTAATAAATTGATTCCCTAATAAAAATAATTATCTATTCGGCCAATTAATAAATTGACCAAATTAAATTAAATTAAATAATGAAAATATAGCAATTATTTATTCGGACGATTGATAAATAAATTGGCCAAATAAAACTCCTACAAAAAATAATTATCTATTCGGACAATTAATAAATTAATCAAATTAAATTAAATTAAACTATAAAATATAGTTATTTATTCGGCCGATTAATAAAAAAATTGGTCAAATAAAACTGGTGGAGCAAAAGATGAGAAAATACACATTAATTCTAGGTATTTATAGGCTTTTCAATAGATGAAGTTTTATTACGAAACCGATGTGGACACAAGATTTTAGTATAGATATTTAAAATCTATTATTTTACATTTAAAAATTCAAAAATTTGAGAATTTAGATAAATATGAATGGAGGAATATAAGGGGTGTCACGTATGATTTTTCAAAGCAATAATCATTTTTCTTTTAGTAATATAATTAAATCCGTATATTAGTCTACCGCCACAGTTATGCGTTGGAATTGGCTCGTTGATCACGACTCTGATTTATAAGTGTGTAGTTTATAAAATTTATTTAGAATTTATATAGATCCAAAAATTTAATAAAAATACTGATTATACTATTCGTCATCGTCCTTAATCGTATAATAATATTCGCTAATTAAAATTATAAATTATGCAAAGCTGGAAACCCAACTACAAATAACGTAAAAATTATTTCATGGATAACGATTATAGATTTTAGAAAATACATGGGAATAAAAGCATAAAATGAAAAAAATTTCGAGTGTCAGTTGGGAATTGACTCGTCTACCGCCATGGTTCCGGGTCAGAATTGACCTGTTGACCACGATTTTGATTTATAAATGCACAATTTATGACGATGCTAGATTTTAGAAAATATATGACAAAATGAATAAAATAAAAAATTTTAAAATTAATAAGAATAAAGAATGAAAATGTGTCACATGGGATCCCGAGTTGAGGTACCCGTCAGTTGAGAATTATCTCGTCTACCTAAATAATTGAAAAATTAGAAATTACTTATTTTTTATCAAATTAAATAAAAAAATATTAGACTATTTCCAAATTTAATTCGGTCAACCAATAAATTATCAAAACTATTTTGGAACTATTTATTATGTCAATTAATAAATTGGTTCCCTAATAAAAAATATTTATCTATTCGGCCAATTAATAAATTGACCAAATTAAATTAAATTAAACTATAAAAATATAACAGTTATTTATTCGGCCGATTAATAAATAAATTGGCCAAATAAAACTCCTACAAACAATAATTATCCATTCGGTTAATTAATAAATTGACCAAATTAAATTAAATTAATAAACTATAAAATATAGTTATTTATTCGACTGATTAATTAATAAATTGGATAAATAAAACTTGTGCAACAAAAGATGAGAAAATACACATTGATTCTAGGTATTTATAGACTTTTCAATAGGTGAAGTTTCATTAAGAAATTGATGTGGGACACAAGAATATAGTATAAATATTTAAAATCTATTATTTTATATTTAAAAATTTAAAAATTTGAGAATTTAGATAAATATGAATGGAAGAATATAAGGGGTGCTACGTAGGATTTTTCTAAAGTAAGAATCGTTTTCCTTTCAGTAATATAAGGATGAAGATTTACTTTTTCTCAAAAAAAAAAAAAAAAAAAGAAAGATTTACTACTACTATATGTTTATCAGTGGGCCACTATCGTGCCAGCCCAATCTTGTAAATTGCCGGCCCGCTACTTTTAGCGGAAATTTATTTTGTGAAGATTCAGTATCAAGCAGAGCAACAATCGAAGCGAATTTATAATATGAATTCAGTTTGATCTGAAAATTTCTAAATCCAAATTAATTATAGTTTGGTTCCAATTGTTATAATTTTCAGATAGGTTAAAAGAGTCAAAGATCAATTGGGTCTGGAGTTTATCTTTTAGTGAACTAAAATATATGACTTGATTTAACTAATGAGAACCTACATACATTATTTTTGGTGTGAGTAAAATTCAGTCGGTAAATCATATAGGATATTTACATTGAATTTTGTTTTAAGAAAATAAAATAACATACTAACTTGACGCAATCTTCTCTAAAGGAGGTAACCAAATGATAATGATAATTATATCTGAAGTGGAATAAAAAAAACAGAACCTAATTAGACACGTAGATCGAGGGGAATGCCATGATGCTTAATTGCTTATACTAAAGATAAAATGACATAATAATTTAATTAGACAACTTTAGAGCTAGGGGTAGGAATTATAAGCATGTCCAAACGCAACCACACCAATAATCTATATAATACATTTGCCGACAGAGTTGCAATTGCTTATAAATCAGTTAATCTAAACATATTTTGTAATGATACTTATTTTAAGGACACACACAGTCAACAGTTTTTTGAAATTATATGGAGGTATATATTTATATAATCAAATAAATCACTACACACTATATATAGGTGGGAGATCTCCACACCATAATGTGGGATCATTACACCATATAGGTGGGACTTCTAACACCACAATGTGAGACCACTATACCACCACGCAGGGTGGGACAATTAATCTACCATAAGGTGGGAAATAAACTACATCGCTTGCAAGCGGGATTGAACCCCAAACCTCTTATTAAGGAGAGATTTATGGTAACTCAACCAGCCAATTTGAACTAGGCCTCATCAGCACAACAAGATTATGTTGTAAATAATTACTAATCTTTTCATTCAATATCAGTAATATAGCTCATGTTACGTAACTGAATGTTACTTTAATTTTCATCTCTCTCTCTCTCTAGAAAGAAATAAAAGTTCGAATATGAGGCAATAATCATAGTTTGTAAACAGGTGAAACATAACATCAACAAAGTCGGATTAAAGTGTAATGGACATATGTACAGTAAAGACAATCCATGTTAACTGACATAATATTCTTATTTCCAAGTACATCTTTAATCATGTAACCTATTACTCCCTCTTCCTTTAAATAAATCACCCATTTTAAAAAAATTCTTGTCCCATCATATTTCATAATTCTGTATAGTAAATAGTGTTAAACTTTTCATTTTAGCCCTATCACTAATATAAATTCTAGGCTTTTTAAGTTTCTATAAAATAATTAGAGGTAAACAGAATAATTTATCATTTGTCCATTTCTCTGGTATGCGAATTTCTGCTACTTGTAACACTTATTAAAAGACCGGGATAGTATATCAAAACATGATATATAACTAATTTATACTTTATTTCTACACCCTCGATCGTGAAGTTTTTAGATATAACAATTGTCATGGATTCACCTTCGAGCATTATAGAGTAAGAGTACTTGCATGATTTTCAGACCACAATATTTTATGTTGACTAAATTCTAAAATTGTTGATTTTCTTTTTTAGCATAAAGGAGAGATTTGCCGACCGTTAAATTGTCTAGTTGCGTGTACAAACTCAAAAGTTATAAATTCGATTATGCTAATACTCTCTAATTCGAGCTACCAAAAATGAGTCAATTTTTACACAAATTCATTTTTGGAAAAGTTAGTTGGTGGCATCTCTCTATCAAATCATAATTTAATCACATTTTCCCTCAAAATAGCAATCGGTAGTTAGCAACGTACTAAATCATTCGACATCATTTTGCCGAATTAATTTACTCTGATTTTGTATTAATTTTATATTTCCACACCCTGTGCTGTAACAGTAATAACCACCTAATACTAATATATAAGGAAAATTATTATACATATTTATATTCTAAAACTAATGAAAGGGATTTAGTTGAAAACAATCAATTTAGGTAACCAGAAAGTTGTCTCAAGTTGACAATGGAAATGAGACAGTGACATCTCTCCTTGATATGATAAGATAACATGGAGGAACAAGACCAGTCAATCTCATTTTGCTTTAATACAATCATTACAAACATAAACCTACTTAACTTAATTACCTATGCTCCTAGATTTAATTATTTCTCCCACAACACTATTACTAGGTCGCATTTGAATGATTAAATTACCCTTGATGATGTAGTCCATATTTTCTCTTCCTCAGCTCCCTCCAAGAATCCTAGTATAACTTAATAGACTTCAATTAATTTATGTAGAATCGAGCGGGCTATCATGTCCAAAGTGGCTCCAGGAGGAGTCCAAGAGTGTTGTTCTCTTCCATGAAGCTTGTTTTGCTCTGGTAGCTATTAGGGCTACCGACGAAATCATCGAAGGATTGTTGGTCGTGTGGCGATTGCGCCATCTCCATGCAAATCAGAGCCATTAGATTGGAGTGTTGGCATTGCATGTTGACAATCTCAGCTTGCGCCTTAGCTAGTTGCTCTTGGAGCTCGTTCACTTGCTTCTGAAGCTGGCATATCGCCCCGGCGCAGCCATACACCGGATCTCTCACTCTCGCGTTCGCCTCGTACACCATGCTGCTCACGGCGTCATCTCTTTGCGCCTCCGGAAGCTCCTACATTTTCCAACAAAATTTATTACAATCAATTGCATGTGCCAAGTGGATGTGGGTCCCACGCCCACACACTTGTCTTCTGTTCTGTTCTGTTCTGTTCTGTTCGGGCCAATGCTTTTAATTACACTGAATTCATATACTAACATTTATTACTAAAATTGTGATATCATGACATAATCAATGTTTGAACAATTTAAACATATAGTATGTGTTGAACGAATTCTAGTAACAACTTCGTATTAACCACTTTGACAAAGTGACAAGAAATCAAGCAAAGTTCGTTATGCTGCCATAAGGTTTGGAGTTCTTTTTCCATGGACCCGGGTGCTCCCCTACGAGGCCTACGGGCCCCCACCGGCCGAAAATACGAGATCATAAACTTGACCTAAATTAGAAAAAAAAAAAAAAAAAAAAAAAAGTGGAACAAACATTTGATTGAACATCACGAGCGCGTGAACAAAAATACGAGTATTCTTGCTATAATGAAGAGCACGTATTACTTATTTTTGTGTGTGTGTGTGTGTATACGGTATACCTGCAAAAATTTGATTATATTGCTGGCGCCGAAAACGCGATGAGCGGTGGTGAATTTGAGCGGATCGTTTGGAGGGAAATAAGGCGCCAAAACACATTTCTCGACACAGCGGCGGCGCAGAATCTTGCAGGCTGCGCAAGGGCTGATCACGACGGATTGGGGCGGATAGGAGGAAGAGGAAGACGAAGTGTTGCCGTCCATCTTCAGTTCGGAGAAAATAAGGAATTTGTGTAGTAGTTTCACGATTGGGAGCCAATAATTTAATTAAGAGAAGAATTGAAGTAGTTGTGAAGGAGGAGAGTGTTAAGAGCATATATAGGCAGAGGAAGTGGGGATTGGGAAGAGTTGCTTTCTTTGAAAAAGTAGTGCTTTGTTTACATACCTTCTATTGGTCCTACTACCTTTTAGAATTTTTTGAAATACGCTATCTTATTGTATTGTGTTTCGATTTTATTATGATCGTGCATTATGTACTGGCAATAGAGTTTTACGGTATGAAAGGAGTTTCATCACCAATATTTGGTCAATAATAGTGATTTAGTGAGTCACTAGTGATGTCATTATTGAACTTACATCGTTTGCAAATGATAAACCAGAGATAGAACATAAAACTTGGGGGTGTATTGGTTTGAAAATTTGAAGGATTTTAATGGAGCTAAAAATATGTGGAATTGAAATCTGTGGAGCAAAAATCTATGAAGTTTGTAGGAGTTGAGTGCAGAGTTTGTAGGAGTTTCGGATGAAATTTTAAGGAGTTCGGTGAATTTGAAATCAATATTCCAGCGACTGTTGCACTCGTGCGGTTGCTGATACAACATCCCAGTGATCGCTGGCTATACACGACGCCAACGATCGTTGGATATCGCCGCTCGCTGGAAACAAAATCCATCGAATTCTGATGGTGGGAGGTCAAATTTCAATCTGTTGTATTTTGTTGTTGAAATCCTTCAAAATCCATGAATTAGTGAAATCCGTCGAAATTAAGCTAATGTTGAATAAACCAAAATTTTAATGGAGTTTGAAATCGGTGAATCCAATACCCTTGAATTTTAATGGAGTTGAAATATGTGGGATTGAATACCTCTGGATTTTATCAGAGTTTGAAGTATGTGAATCCAATACCCTTGAATTTTAATGGAATTGAAATATGTGGAATTGAATACCCCTAAATTTTAATAGAGTTTGAAATCTGTAAATCCAATACACCTAGATTTCAAACTCCATCAAAATTCTTTAAACTCTATAAACCAATACACCCCCCGTAAATACTATACTAGTATGAGATATATATATATATATATATATAGATTGAGAGAGAGAGAGAGAGAGAGAGAGAGAGAGAGAGAGAGAGAGAGAGAGAGAGAGAGAGAGCTCTTTTTGTGGTAGCTCTCTACTTTTTTTTTTTGGACTAAAGTGGTAGCTCTCTACTTGTATGAAAGCCTTTAGAGTTTTTTTATTGAATAAAGATGTGTGAAATTAATGAGTAAATTTGGAATGATTTAAGGGACAATGGCACAAATTATAGTACACTTCAACTTTGTAATGCTTCAGAAAGAAAAAGAAAATAAAATAAAAGGAATACCTTCAATTAGATATTGCAGCTTAATTTTATGGTATATAATTGATATTAATAATTGTCCCAAGACGCACGGTTTAAAAAAATTAAAATAAACTGTATTTTTATTTGCTCGTAAACTTCAATGTCCTTATACTAACTTTTACTTAAAAAATGAAATACTAGAGTAACGACAGGACATTCGAGTCAACAATTATCTAAATAAGAAATATAGTAGTAAAGCTCCAAATATTTTGGATTTATGCACGATGGAAGTCCTGAATCGAGCACATAAAGTCAAGCTGCAGATGGACTGTATTTTTCAGATATTATTTTTATTATTTAGCGTACAATTTCTTTTTTTTAGAATTCGTACCAATTATGAAAATTAACGTCCCCAAAAGGAATTGAAAACTGACTGTGTAATACTACCAAGGGCATGTTCGGTAGACAATATTAAGTCCATATAGGATATATATCTTGGCAAAATTACTTGTTTGATGGTTAAGATTGATTATTAATCTGTCTAACCCGCTACTAATCAAACCCCTTTAACTAAACTATTGTTTCTCTTCAGTACGTGAATTTCTCCCTTAGATTCAAAATGGTTCACCGGCCCCCACCAATTACCCTTGTTTTCTTTTGGTTTTCAAAAACTTATGTCAAATGATAATGAGATGATCTCCCCTGCGATCTGCCGCATTTTCCATACGACCGGATCCGGGTCGGGTTGACCCGATCAAGATTGATTTTTTTTTTGTATTTTTTTTTTCATTTTTTTTTTAATTTCAGTTTTTTTTCCCGGCTCCGCTTTCGGCTCTGATTTTACAGTTCCGCCTTTGCTCCGATTACTAATATAAGGATAATCGTCGGACAACAATTTAGATTTTTTCGGCTCGCTCCGAGGCCTTGGGCTCCCCTCGCTCAAATCTTGACCAAAGAATAAGCGGCAAACAAAAAAACGAAGAGGCAAACAAAAAAAAGAGGGGGAAAAATGTGAAAAAAAACTGAAAAAATAAATACTAATAAAAAAGGCAGAAAAAAATAATCGAAAAAAAAGAAAAATAAAATAAAATTAGGGTGCGTGTAATACACGCGCTGCGTGTGGGTAACTGGCGCGAGTATTACATGCGCCATGCGTGGTCGCATTCAAGTATTTGCCAATGATAATAGAGGTTGAAATTCACGATGCTCAAATTCAAATTAATTTGTAGTATTTTTGTTTTTATATATAATTAATATTTGATTTGATAGTTTCATATGCCACGACTAAAATTAATCATTCCATATTTTATGTTGAAGTTCCAAGTTTTGCTCCCTCTTGGGGTGATCTAACCCACCAACAACTTCTAAAACAATCCGTTGCTTGAAAATTATTCAATCCAATTTGTCTCTCTTAGGGGTGATTACGTGATTTATTAGTTATTACGCACAATCAATGCTTACATGCACATCTAGCTACTCATTTCTTTACCAAAAAAAAAGACATTTCTCATTCGTTCTCCTCATCTTACAAGATCCAACAAATCAATATAATGTCATTATGCATTATAAAATTTGACAGTATCAGAAATAAATAAAAAATGTAAATCCTAAACTTTTTACGTACATGGCGTAGGCTCTAAACCCGCACTTGACTATATATAAAGTAAATGATTTTTTTACTATATATGATATGTTAGAAATTGAAAAAAAATCTGTTCAGACCTACTGTGCCATCTTCGATTCTTCGTTCGATTTTCTAGAGTGAGCATTTGTGTGTATAATCTTTTTGCAAATAATAGAGCAGTAGCTTAAATAAGTGGCTTTTCGTATAATTTATAGTTTTTGGGTATGAGTTTAAATGTTTGTGAATATTTCTCTGCAATATAAGAGATTAGATAAGTCCTCCTTTATTATAGCTGATTACTTCATAACTTAATATATTATTGTTGTGTCCTTGATATACTAAAAAAATTTATAAGACCGTCAGCAACAACAAGCTTTACGTAAGAGCTCGCAACCCATGTGAGTGAGCCTTCGATGCTCTCTAATTTTCATCTGTAATAGCGAGCTCAAGTTTGTTGAGCTCTAAAATATAGGTGGGCCCACATTCTCTCTCTTTTTTCTTCCTTGCAAGCTCCAAGCTCTGCAATGATTTGCGAGCTCTACGTGGCGCTTGCAAAAGCAATGAGCGCGCAGCTGCGGACAAGCTAAGGGGCCATTTTTCTGTTCCCTCTTGAACCTTATAGAACACATGATGGGCCCGGGCATAGCTAGATACTTGGCAGCTTCGTCACTAATTTTAAAGAAGTATGAGCTTAAGGTCAACTCCGACCGTGTCGACATTTGGGCATTAATCAAAATGCTACCTAAGTCGAGACAAATGCAATTTTTCCTTATCTCATAACTACCATTTCACGACGTGTCATATTATTATTAGCTTAGCGTTGAACATGGTATAAGCTAATTTCGTCACCTCGTTTGCCACATGCACTTTTATTTTGTTCTCTTCTTCGATTTGGGTCAGTATTTTCTTTCACAAGCCCACCGTTACGCACGATAAAATTATTTAAAAATAATAATTGCATGATAAAAAAAAAAAAAAAAAAAAAACTCCTATATCTTATTTTGATACTTGGAATTTGGGAATATCTTGAATGATAGTATAAGACAAGGACGACTTTTGAAACTAAATATTTCTCAGGGCACACCATTCATCACGTGGTTAGAGAAAATTTAGATACTTAACTATCGTCTGGGGAATTTGATATTCTTAATTATATAATACTAATATATTTTCTTTTTAACATATAGCAATATACAAATTACAAAGTGAATTCGTATAAATTTGATTTACGTACTAATATTGTCGTTGTAATAAACGATGAAATGCTTTATGGGTAGATAAAACTATTTGAAGTTCGATATTTTAATTTGTTGCATTTCGTAGCTAACGGAAATTATAGAATATAAGACCAATTTTATTTGAAATGAAGTTACTAGTGGCATGGTGATTATTTTTTTATTGACTGCTGTACACTCAAATTAGTCTAAATACATGTTGCAAAATTTCAAAGTTTGTCGAATTTTCTAACTTAGTAATTAGTATATACAGTATATGTGTCCAAATGTGTCATTCCTTTTAACTGAGTTGTCAAAGAAATTTTAGCATGAATGATTGTTGTATCTAAATTCGACTTTGGTGTGGAATTTGTTTGACACCTTAACTTGTGTCTTGATGGCAAGGGAGTTAGAAGTCCATTATATGAATGAATTATAAATGTCGTTTTTTATATATATATATACGAATAAAAATATATTAAATCAATACTACAAACAGAAACAATTGTAATGTATGTACGTATATCGACTGACGAAAATCTGTCAATTTTTTCTACCACCGTGCTTCATAATATGGTTAATAATTTCACATTGTAACTCAATGTGCTAGGCTATAGATTGATAAAACATAAACCTTATCATGTGATCGATCCTGAAAAGAGTCCCAAATTAAAATAAAAAGAGAGTCTTGTGTGAGACCATCTCACTAATCAAAATTTATAAGATTGATCACGTTCATATTTAAACATAAATAAAATTATGCTATCCTAATCCTAACAAGTTTCATATATTTTAACTCATTATTAGTTAGTCCAAGACAGAATTTTGTGAAGAAAAAAAGGTAAAAGATCCCACTTAATTGGCGTAAAATTTCAGCTTCTAGATTTTACTTGGAACTTGTCAGCAGCAAGGACAATTCGTATGTACCAAGATAGAAAGATGAATAAATAAGTTCGTAGTGAAAATTAAAACAAACAAAAAAAAATGGTTGTGTTCTAGACTTGTAGTAAAATATTAGTACTACACATTTGAAAGCTACGGGTATAATGTCAATTAACGTGCAGGACTGGGAATAATTTTGGCGCAATTAATTGGTCAAATTCTACAATTAATACAGTAGGAGTAGTATACAATTAACTCTCACTTATTCAACCTAGTTAATTAATTTCCCTACAACATTCTCCACTATATTGGATGATTACTTTTTAAGACAATACAGTATGTATTGAAACATTAAGAAATGTTAGGTGTAAAAGTGATCAAATATATTAAATAAATAATGTGACCGAGTTCCAAACACAAGTTTGAAAATAAGTTTTGGCAAAGTCTGTTAAAAGCGAGCTAATCGATACATGTAAAAATATTACTTACTTCAATATACTCTCAGATAACTTGATAAACTAATTAGTGATAGACCCAAATCAATATTTTTTTTAATCTTTTCTAATTTGATTGAGATTGACACAATATTATACTAGTATCTTATATACTCCATTTAATTCTGCTGCTTGAAGGAGACTGCACATGGTTCGTCAATGCTTATGTTTGACTGGCCTGTAAGCTTAACGCAATCTTCATGATGAAAATCACAGCTAATAAATCAAACAAATTTGGCCACGTATATAAATATAATTCATTTTTGTATTTTGTGCATGTATTCCGCAGACTATGGTCGACACTAAATAAATCGTACAAATAAATACTTTTTTTTCAATAAATAAAATAACACTATATGGTAGTCTATAATGTTATTAAGTAGAATTGTGTATGCATGACAAATTATTTGGCCAAACAATCTTGACCAATTTATACTTCGTTATCATTGTACCTAAGTTGTATACCTAATTAATGTTATTCCATATACGCACACACATCATGTCGTTCAAAATAGAAAATGAAACTCGACCTAAATTGTGTGCCTAATTAATGTGTTTTTCCACATGAATAAATTAACAATACTATTTCTAGATCCGTCAAAATAGTTGGTTTGTTAGTACATTTAATTATATCTCCAACTTAATTGATTGCGAGTTTACATTATTACACATATATTAAGATTGATGGTACTTTAATGTGTTTAGCATAAATTCTTGAAAGTTCATTTTTCTTAGACAAAGACTTAGTGGTCTAGCAAAATTCCTTGGACGATGCTAATCGGATCAAACCCACTAATTTGTAGTATTTCAATTGATAAGACAATTTTCTCCTTTAAATTTTATACAGCTCATACATTTAATTTAATCAATATGAATGCATAGGGAATACGAAAATAATTAAAATATATGTACAATAGGTTGAAGTCAGACGTAGGATTTGAGCACTTTATTTTATTTTATTTTACTATTTTTTAACTATTTAATTAATGCTACAACAATTTATAATTAATAATTATAAAATTTCAATTGGAACTTAATAAATCGTAATTACAGTTAGTAAACTCTAATTTTCATTCATTATTAATCATACATTTAGTTCGAGCTCTTCATTTTGTTTTAATGTTTTTAAATATTTAATTGATGTTATAATAATTTTTAATTAAGAATTAATAAATTCTTATTGGAACTTAATAAACCATAATTACAATTAGTATTTTCTAATTCCCCTTAATTATCCATAACTTGACTCGAACTTTCTATAGGCAAGAACTCATTATATATTTTATAACTATTTTGTAATTATTTAATTAATGCTAAAATAATTCCTAATTGAGAATAAATTATTTCGAATTAGGATTGATTAGTAAACTCTATTGTTTTGTTGGTTCGCGGTGTTATTTTTTGTCATTTCTTTTGTACGTGTTTTTCCCTTGAATGAATAATCTTTTTTTTTTCTATTTGGTGTTTTCCCCCTTTAATTTTCGCCCAATGAATTGTAATGAAGCTCGACGAGATTGATTTGTGATTTCCTTGATTCTAGTTTTTTTTTAGAGAATTACAACGAGGTATATATGTATATTATCAAATAAATCGTTACACCACCGTATAGGTGAGATCTTTACACCACACAAAAATGAAACTACTACTACTCCGCGCGCAGGCGGGACCACTACACCACCAGATATGATGGGATTATACTACACCGCACTATGAAAATGATTGAACCTAAGACCTCTTACTAAGGAGATATTTAGGGTACCTCTGCCAGACACTTGAGCTAGGCCTCAACGGCTGAATTTTCTTTCTTATTCTTTACCTCAGTCCACAAATTTCATTCCTAATTTCTATATTGGGTTCACGAATTTCATTTCGAATACCATTTATAGACGTGGATCACACACATTTTCTTACTATTTTAGACTTTTAAATATCTTTAACTACCTTTACTACCTTTAAGTCAAGAATATAATCGTTGGTTGGACCTTGAGGACCCTTGTTCCACTTAAATATCTTTAAACTATCTATACTACCTTTAAACTACTTTTAAGTGGGACTCTTATTCTCCTGAAATACATTCAATTTTCTAAGTCAAGCTATTTCTTAATTCTCGTGACCAAGTCAAACTAGTAATGAAAATCATGGAGAGATGGAGTATATAAAATCTCTAACTCACGACTAATTCCCCTTAATTATCGTAATTTGATGAGAGCTTACAATAGGCCAGAGCTCATTAATTTTGTTTAATAATTTTGAAAAATATTTTTTATTATTATTTAATTATTGCTAATATAATCCCTAATTGATTAAAAATAAATTGTATAATGAACCGTAATTACGATTAATAAACTATTTTTCCCCTTAATCATCCATACTTTGATTGAAGATTATGATAATCCCGAGCACTTTGTTTTTAAATAATATATTTTTAACTATTTAATTAGTGTTAAAATAATTCATAATCAAGAATTAATAAATCATAATTGGGACTAAATAAACTCTAATGCCCTTTACTTATGCATAATTTGATTGGAGATTACAATTAGGGGTGTTCAAAGTTTGGTTTAAACCCGTAAATCAAATCGAACTAAACCACAATTTACGGTTTGGTTCGGTTTTTTGGTTTCAAAATTATGGTTTGGTTTAGATTTTTCAAAAATTATTGTTTATGGTTTAGGTTTGGTTTTTAAGAAAATTCAAACCAAACCAAATCGTAAACCAAAAAATTGTATTTGATATAATGATATTAATATTATCATTTTATTTATTATGTGAGGAAATAAAGATTTTCTTGATTGCATGTCATATCTGAGTGTTATACAACTTTAATTATTGAAATCGTACAATTTTGAATCATTAAACCCTACAATCTACTATACATTTCCAATTAATTGTTACAGTGGTTTATCTTCACCTTTGAAAACAAGGTACGAATTTCTATTTGTTTACTTTTCTTCTATATCATTTTCAAATTCAAGTTGTTTTCGATAGAAAAAGTAGAGAAAGTGAAATTATTTTACTCTATATTTTACTATTTAGCTAAATAATGTTATCCTAGACTCCTAGTATATTTATTCTAGTAAAAGAGAAAAATGTATATGATCATGACAACAACTTTATTTAATTCGTTTTATTTCTATTACGAAGAAAATGAAAAAATATTAATAAACCGCAAACCAAACCACACCAAACTGTATTATTACAGTTTGATTTGGTTTGATTTGGTTTCCAAAAATTATCAAACCGTAATTTATGATTTGGTTTGGGTTTAGTATCAAATCGCACCAAAACCACACCGCAAACACCCCTAATTACACAATAGGCTTGGGCTCACACAATTTTCGTCATTTTAATAAAATTTTGCTTGTAGTTACCCAAAGTACATATTACTATTTACACGCTCTATAGTTATATTACACGGAGCGTGTGAATACTGACATGTACTTTATCGAACTGACCTATAGCAAAACTAACTAATTTTTAAACTAATAAATTAAGATATTAAACACGGCCAGTACGAAATACAAACTATAATACGAGTATGTTCAAATAAATAAATAAAAATGCTTTTAGAATGGATGATTCTTCAATTTCGAAATAAGTAAACAAGCCATTCATGTGCAATGCTTTCTAGAATTAATAAAATGACATAAAATTCTTGCTTAAATTGGAGCTTGATCCATGTTGGCGTAATTAATAAAAGCAAATGTGAAATGGACGCTTAAAAAGCAACGAAAATTCGAAAAATGACCGCTTTTTCTTAACATTCGAAATACTAGATACACGAGGCATCTTTAGTCTTTTCAAGATATTGTTTTGTTTGCCAATTAATAATATACATATACACAAAATAAAACATTAAATCAAATTAAACCGTAATTACGATTCGACTGCCAAAACGAGGCTTAATTTGGGGCCGAGTAAGAATTTAGTTGTTTCCCATTTCGGTTAGTAGGCCCACGCGTCCAAGAAACTAGTTTAACCTTTGAGACTTTTAACTTGAAAACTAGTACTATTTCTTTTCAAAAAGAAATTATTTGAATTGATTGATTTGATTATAGGAAATGTCACACTCAATTCTAACATGGTTACTAATTTCATTCTAATCTTGAATACGCGTTAACTTATGTAGGAATACAGCTATTGATCGTATATGTAACTTGCAATTGCAATTTACAATGTAAATCAACTATTAATAGTATAAGTTAATTGAGTCACCTAAGTGGGCTTAATCGTGGATTGTGGGCCCATGTGAATTGGTAGCCCAATAGCCGATGTCATTAGTCCATGGCTTAGGGTTTGAATGCCTCCCGCCATTTCAAAAAATTCCCTACAGCATTTCAAATTTTCAGTCAACCACCGTTGACCGCCCTCCATCACCCTTGCTACCGCCGCCGTCGTCTCGTCGGCCGCCGCAATTGCAAATTTAGCCGGCGGCAATTCCTTTTATGTCACGTCTGTTACACTATCGCGGCGATCTGCACTATTCACCTTTGGGGCCCTAAGCTTTCAGCTTATCACAATTCTTCAATTTGGAAACTGCTCCTCGCAAATAAGGTAGTAGTTTGTTATTTATGTGATTACTTATTTTCGACAGGTAATCTGTTAGTGATGATTGAGTTGTTGAATAAATCTTGGTGAAACCTTTGTGTTTGATTCTATAACTTTGGCATGATAAAAAATGGATTTCTTCAAGCTTCTATAATCCGAAAGGGTGCACTTATGTTGTTCGATGAAATGCCTCACTGGTTCGGGTTCATGAAATGCTCATTTCTCTTTCTTTCTAGATTCTTTGTTGCTGTTACTGATTTGAAGATTCTAGAAACTTTTATCTAACTGAGCTACCAACTAGAAAATCAATGGGCTATTATCTGTTTGCAGTTGTATAATCAATAATATACAGAAAATAAAAGGGAAGGAAGAAAAACTATTGGAATCAACCAAGTTATTTAACCTTCTTTCTCAATCTTGAAAAATGTAAATTCGAATGAATTTGAGGGCCAAGCAAACTAAACGAATCACGGAAAACAGTTCTGCCAGTTAGATTAGGGTACAAGTTTGAAGTAGGTTATTTACTTGCAGTTTTACACGAGCAATCTTGATATTACATATTTACTAGAATTTCTTTGGTGACTGCTTGCTACGATCTTTCATTGAACGTCTTTTCGTGTTTGATGACATGCATAAGAGGGAGAAATTAGAGAGTGAAATCTGATTCTTGTATTCACATCAAGATTCTAGGTGAAGTTCCCAATTGAAGAGGTAGTGACTGCAAAATTCAGAGTACAGAGAAGCTAAAGATAAAACCATTGTTTTGTTTTGTTTAGTTTTTCATACATTTCTTGTTATTCACCGACTCATTTAGGCGTACAGAGATTTCATTACTTTCTTTGAAGCAGATTATGGCCCCAAGATGGAAAGGGAAAACAGCTGAAGCAAAAGCCCTTGCAGAACCAATGTCCATGGTAGTTTCGCTCCTTCAATCTTCTCTCGTTGAATCTAATTCTCAAGGACTGCTTTCAGGATGTGCGGTGCTTCTCGAAGCACTCCCACAGCAAACTGAGCTACTAAACCGAGCTTGTTTTGGGCGTCCTATTATTACCGCAGAGAAGGATAGGCAGTGGTACCAACTAAGTTTTGAAGAAGCTCTTTACCTATGCTCTGTTTTGAAATGCATTGAGGTTGTCGGTGAAAATAAGTGCCCAAAAAATGATGAAGAGCTGTGGCACTATATGACAGACAAGAGAGTCGGCTTCCCCATTATCTACAAAGCATATTCTCACCTTCGCAGGAAGAACTGGGTGATGATGGCAGGGTCTCAATATGGTGTTGACTTTGTTGCCTATCGTCATCATCCAGCTCTCGTGCACTCCGAATATGCAGTCCTTGCCTTATCTGATGAAGATGGAAATACAAATTCCCGGTTGAAGGTTTGGTCCGATTTTCATTGCACTCTTCGACTTTGTGGTAGTGTTGCAAAAACCTTGTTGGTAATTCATGTTACCAAAAATGGTAATGACGCTACATCTCTCTCGACTTTGGATCATTATTCTGTTGAGGAGAGAATTGTGACCAGGTGGAATCCTGAGCTTAGCCGCGAGAATCTAACGATGGGAGCGAAGAAATAATGTATAATCATCAACTTACAGCATGAACAGTTCTCCATACTGTGCAAGCTACAATGCTGTTGCAAGATTTCATCATCTTCTGTATGTATGCAGGTAATTTTTTATATGACAATTATGATTTTTCAATCTTTTATGCTACAAAGAAGGTTTCAATTTTGTCTAGTTTCCATCGATGTTTTATTGTAAGGAAGTTTATTTTATTTGATAAATGTTTGAAACCATGATTTTGGGCTAATGTAATTGAAGCTTATTGACTTTGTATCTGATGTCCGTAAATTGTGGCTACTATAAGTGAATTTTATATATCTACTAGTATAGTAAAATTGTACTATTATTGCTGATTGAAATATAATATTTGCTTCAAATTGCAGGATCTAACCTCTACCCACCTTCCTCGGATCCATGTCTGTACCATTCTTGCCGCACATGCGATTGCTTGTAGTGTAACAGAATTACCTAAATTACGGAACAACATAAATCATTCTTTTTTTTTAATGTAACATTAAATTTAACGACTGTTCCACGATATATTTGTGGACTCGCATCTAAGGCTCTTCATGCGTAACAACATGCCACCTTTCTTGTAGTAGAAAAAACACCCAGATGTATTATACACTTCTCCATGTGCACTCTCTCTCTCCCCCCCAAATATGCACAAAAACGCACGAACGTAAGAAATGAAGAGAAGAGCATCAAACTAATACAAAAATATACACAAGATATTTCTCTCAAAGACAAAAACCAAAGGACCAACTACAGGGTCATTTCCCAATATACTAAAAAATACACTGAAAGAAACTCAAGTCCCACATGTTTCTTAAAAATCTTAGTTATTCACCTTCTGCTCCGGCAAATAAAGGCCTCAGAAGTGTATCCTGCTCGGCTGCGACTTCTCCATACGGGTCTCTCCGTAAGGCTCATCATTGTCGATCCGCTTGTTGTGCCTAAAGGCTGCGCAGGCAACGCAGTACACTATGACAAGGATGATGAGAATGACGATGTTTATGACAGAGACTTTCCTCCAGCTCTTCTTCAAGCTGGCTAACACCCCGGCCTTGCAAGAATCGCAGTTGTAGCAGAGCTGCTCCTGATCGATGTAGTTCCACTTCTGGCAATCGGGGTCAGGCCCGACAAGCCCTGCTCCGGGGACCCAGTACGTCTCATTCATGTAGACGTAGCCGCATGATGTCGGGGGCTTGCAACATCCAGACTACAAAACAAACCAGAGTCAGGACCATTTCTCAATAAGCAGAAAGTAAATGCTGTAACATCCAAGAAGCATCAAAACAAATAGATTCCAAAAGAAAAAAAATTCCAAGAAAATGGCAACATGAAATAAGCCAAAAGTTTTGAATTGCTTTTTTACCACCAATTAAGGAACATAAACAATTCCAGACTTTTTCACCCTGATTCCTTTCCTCACCAAATCAATAATGAATCTTTTAAAACTCAAAAATTCAAGACAACGATGATGCAAGAAATCTCCAGAACTACCAAATCAACAGTATCATCGTCACCAAAGATTTCTTTATTTCCTAAAGGGTCATACCATAATTTGTTTTATGTGTTACATCAATTAAATTTAATAGCATGATAATGTATTTATACTATGACACGCCAAATTAAAATTATTATACTATGGACTTCCAATAATCTTGCCACACGCTACCTACCGGAAAAAAAGGTCTTGACTTCTCAAACTTTATTTACATTAAAAGCAGTCATTTAGAAAAATATGGTACAAAATAAATGCAAGAAATCACAGAAAATTTGGCAGCCTATTTCCAGCCTTGTAAGATATAAGGAATCATGATCCAGATATGATTTTTGGTATCAATTTATGTTTCATATATGAAGTCAAGGTTCCAACTACTACATTTAAGAGGAATGATAAAAACAGCATTAGATTAATTATTTAAAAAAAAAAGGTTTATAGCATTACAATCACCATACCAAATAATTAAAGGCCCCATCTTATCTTATTTATTCACACCATGTGAAGAAGTATGGAGCACGTCATTGGCAGTTGCTCATTGGGAAAAATACTAATTTCGTGAAAACTTTTCATAGAAAAAAAAAGTACTAAAAATCTCGACAATGATAATAACCTTTTGTGATCTCAAAACGACACCAGATTGAAAAGAGAATCTCTTCAAAGGAATCATAGCACATTTAAGGTAAAAAAGAAACAAACCAGATAAAAAAATTGATTCGACTTAGAAAATGAAACACAATTTGAAATACAAGGCAATAACGTTGAATCACGAGAGTTAAAACAATTCGAAACGAAAGATTTCGAGGGAAAATAGAGTTTCAAGCAGTTGCTATCTATAGTTCTATACCCATTGCTTAACAAGAAGTAAGCAATAAAACAAAATTCATTTTTCAAGGAAAAACAGTTGATTAAAGCCAAAGGGGGAATCCAAAATAAGTTTTTTCACAACCATAGATGATTAAATATCCAACAGTAAACAATAACTTGTCTTTTTGTAAGAAATATCCAATCTGTTGGAACAGAAGGAGGACATTATTTTCTCAAGTTCAATTATTTAAAGACAATAAAAGGTGGTTAAGATGTCTCTCCCCTCATGAAAAAGATTGAAAATGGGAAAGAAAAAAAAAATTAAAAAGCAGTAGCCCCATTTTGCATAGTAAAATAACACACTCCACACACAGCCCAGGTGTACCCATCAATATTTCTTTTCGTCAATTTTTCTTTAATTGTTTATTTTGACTCTAAACTGCAAAACCCCTCTTTCTCTAATCAGCTGAAAAATTCAAATTCAAGAACACTCACGAACCCCAAAGATCACATCTTGGATTTTGCAGTATATCAAAAGTCATAAATGTAGATTCCAGATCGAAAAAGATGAAATCTTGAAATTGGGATATATATTAAAAATTACCTGAATAGAGGAGAGTTTTCTGAGGTAAAACATGTCAGCAGTTTCAGGGACGCCATTAACGTTTCTTCGCATCTTCCTGCAAACGTGGGAATCTCTGATGCAAGAGCTGATTTTGGACCAGTAGCTGGGGCTGGAGACGCGGTCGGCGAGCCAGCTGCCGGAGTAGTCCTGAAACGAGTAGTCGCGGTAGGCGCGGTTCAAGACGGGCTGGCCGGAACCCTTGCCGGTGACGGCGTAGGCGAAGATGATGAAGCCGATGAGGGCGGCGATGATGATGAACATGGCCCACAGGTAGAGGTACATGAGGAAGATGTTGCGGTAGCACGCGCCGGCGAAGCCCGCGAGTGAGACGACCATGATGGAGACGCCGATGATGATGATGGGCCACTGGAGGAATTTCATGCAGTCGGTGGTGTTGGCGCGGCTGCTCAGCCATATGCCGCCGCCGAGGATGGGGATGGAGAGGAGGAAGGTTAGAAAGTTGAGGAAGCCTATGAGGTGGTTGCTCGTTCTCATGGCAGCGGCGGCGGTGGCGGAGGCGGAGGCGGAGTTTGAACTTAGAGAGGCAGTTGGAGCTTAGAAAGAAGCGCTTTTGCTTTTTTGGGAAGGAGATGTAATGAAGTTGGGAATAAATGGTGTAATAAGTAATAACTATCAAGGGGTTTTGGGAGAAATTATTGAATATAGGAAATTGAAATAGTAAAGGACTTTTTCTATTTAATTTTTCAGAATTACTTATTTTATTCTTTCACTTGATGGATTTGTTTATTAATGGATTGTAAATTGTACTTGTAAGCAAGTTTTCGGTTTAATGGACTGAATTGCCCTGCCGAAAATATTAGGGTCATTTTAGAGCATCTACAATAGGGGTTTTACTAGACCTAGGTTGAAGCAGTGGGAGTTAGGCTTATGTTAATTTTTTCACTACAATAAAATTGAGCAAGAACTAGGTTGAAGTACTGAGAAGCGTGATTTTAATGATTAAATAGATTTTATTTTTATTTTAATTAATATTATAAAAAATTATTTAATTAAATTCAAAAATTAATAAATAATAATTTAACATACACTAATTAAATTCAAATTTATTTTATTAATTTTAATTTTGTTAATACTTAATTACAATATATATAACTAATTAAAAACCCACTACCTAAAGCCCAAATAAATCCAAAATAAATAAAGCCCACTACCCACCCTCTACCCCGTTTCTCTTCTTCAACCCATCGCTTCTTCTTCTTTTTCTTCTTCTTCTCATGGTCGGAAACCTGCAACTCAGAAAAAAAAAAAAAATTGAAACCACCACAGCAGCTGCCTTCTCCTTCTTCTCCTTCTCATGGCGACACGTGGCAAGGAGTTGAGTCGAAGGTTGTGTCTAAAAATCGACACAGCCTTCGCCCTCTCGCTCGACCCACCCCCATATCGATCCTTCACTGTGGCTTCGACGCCGCCTGCGTCGAGTGGAGGGTGCGTCGAGCTCTTCGACCCAGCTGTTCGACCCCTCCCTTCGCATCCAGTAGTGGATGTTCTTAGTGAAAATTATCATGCACACCCACTATTGGAATAACATGTACTCTCAATACCTACTAAGATAATTTACGATTCTATATACCCACTTGGCCTACAAAGTGTATTTTCCACCATTTGTTTAAGGTTTTTTTATTTAATTATCGGTACAATCATGCATGTCAATCTACAGGACATGATTGAATCATCATCAGTTGACTAACTTTTTGAATAAGGCCAAAATGTATTTAAGTGAGTTTCATGTGAACAAAGCCTATTAAAATTGGTATGCATGCAAAAATTGTACCAATTTTAACAGTAATTTTGCATGCAGGTAGATTCTATATTGAATGCATTATTGAATTGGAATTCTTCAGCCTATATAAGATTCATAGTTTGAAGGATCTGTATGCAAACATAAAAAGGAAAAAAATAGAGGGAACCCTAAGCGAATATTAGATCGAAGAGTTATAGTAGTCATTACCGTTGTTTACATATAGGTGAGCATAATACAAATTTTTATTATTTTGTAAAAGAAAAAAAATATACAGATCACTCATATTCTGTACAGATGGACAAAAATATATCAGCCACCTGTACAGAAATGAGTCGATCTTTTTTTCTTTAATCGAAAATTGTATTAACTTTGATAGGCTTAACTTATATTATTTTTCTAACATTATTGTTTGTATTTTACAGAAAATTCAATCAAACATCTTTCAAATGGGCTTAATCGAAGCTAGAAGCGAATTAACATTGTTTTTGCAATTTCCATCTCCAAATGTAAGTCTTAAAAATTTACATTAATTTTGTAATCAATTTAAAACTGTACAGATAAAAAAAAACTGTAAAGGTCGGTCGAAGTCATAACTCGACCTGTATATATTTATAGGATCTGTATAATTTTTTTAATTACATTATTTATTTAAATGTTTATGTGTTTTTATAACATTAATATATGTATTTTACAAAAATACAGTCTAAATTCGAAATCCCATATATAGGCATTTCTTCAAACGGCGGGGGGGGGGGGGGGGGGGTGTTTGAATCCAAATAAACTGTGTGTTTTCATTTCCAATTTACAAATTTGAGTGTTTAAAACATTAATTGAAATTTTGTAAAAACTAAAAAATTGTACAGATCTAACAAAAACTGTACAGATCCAGATTTATTTTTTTGCGACCTGTACAATTTATTTTAGATCTGTACAAAATTGTATTTTGTAATAAATTAATTTAATTTTATTTACGTATATTTAATTATTAAATTTTGGTTTTGTTTTGGCAGATGGAATGCAAGATGTTCCGCATTAAATTCAACGGCGTTTGGGACGATTATGTTTATAATGGCGGAGAAGAGCGCGCATTCTATCTTCCGTTGGATATGATAAGTTTTTCCAACATTAAGGAACAAATAAATTTCATAATGATGTCTAGATCGTTAAGTGAGACTTTTGAAATATTCTATTTTTCAACGTCCCAATTCGGCGTCGAAAAATATAAATTGAGTAATGATGATCAACTTCGTCGATTGTGTGCTACTGAGTCTGAGCCTACGTTGTATATCAGTGATTCAGTGTATAGACCTAGCTTTGATTTGAATGCTTCTTTGCAATTTGTCTATGATGATGTGTATTCGTCCCAGTACTCGCAGTACGACGATTCCCTCGTATGTATGGCTTCATGCAATTGGCTTGGCAAGACGCAAATGGGTTCTCAAAGTGGAGCGATTGTTATTGCTCAGGGGCAATCATAAGCACCGGAGCCGCAGCCACAATTTGTGCAGTCCTATGTCACTGTCGTAGAGGATGATGATGATGAAGAATATTCTACTGAATTTGAGTCTGACGACACTGATGACGAAGAGGAACAGACAGCCACTCTGCAAATTGGAACTCTGACTGAATTTGTTAATTGGGTGCATACTCAAGGCGGTGTGAACAAGCTCCTGGCAATGCTGATGCAGAAAAGTCGTACACCCCTTGTTGACGAGGAGACGGAGCTCGCCACTGAAGCGGCCGACCTACAAAATTGGTTAGTTCCCATGATTCCATTAGAACCTGCTGCTTCGCTCGTTGAAACTGTTCTAGATAACATGTCTGACGGTCCTTTGAGTATGAGCTCCCTATTTAAAGACAAAGAGCAGTTGAGGCTTGCAGTTGGGTTGTGGTACTTGGAACAACGAGCTGAGTTTTGTACATATCGATCAGATTCAAGGCGTGTTACTTACAAATTCAAGTTTCGAGATGTGTGTCCTTTCGAACTGCGCGGTAGGAGAGAGGACAACTATTGGTATATTCACTTATTCAACCCGACGCATACTTGCACAACCAATATGAACCATCCTCTAATGGAGAGGAAGGTCGAATCTAGTGTGATTGCAGCTCATTTTGCGAAAGGCATGAAAAGTCATAAAGAAATCATCACACCGAAGATGATTATGGCAAGTCTTATGCGGGAATATGGCGTGACTGCAAATTACAATGTGTGTCTACGAGTACGGAACAAGGCCCTGGAGATGTTGTATGGTGGATATGTCAATTCGTTTAAGATGGTTCCTCAGTATCTCTACATGCTCCAGAAAGAGAATCCAGGTTCGATTGTTGACTACAGTTTTAGCCCTGATGATTTTCGATTCGAACACTGTTTTGTGGCATTGTCAGCTTATATCGTTGCATTCCAGTACTGTCTTAGGCCGGTGATTATATTGGATGCAACGCACTTAAAGGGAAAGAATAAGGGAGTTATGTTTGTTGCGATGGGAAAGGACGGGAACGAGCAACTTATACCGCTGGCATGGGGGATCGGTCCAATTGAGAATGACATCTCGTGGACATGGTTTGTAAGTCGTTTGAAGCTGGCATATCCTCCTCGCCCTGATTTGGTGTTCATCTCAGACGCCCACCTTAATATTGAGAATGCAATTCGGGACATCTATCCTGGCATATTCCACGGCCTATGCTACTTTCACATACTGAAAAACATGGTGACTTATGGAAAGTGTATCACCAAGTTGTATCATAAAGCAGCATTTGCGTACCGAAGAGCAGCCTACGAGAAAGCGATGAACAATATAATGTCGGCAAAACCCGAAGCGCATGCCAAGTTGATGTCCATTGGTCCGGAGAAGTGGGCTCGATGTATGTGTCCGGACCGACGATATAATAATAATAATAATAATAATAATAATAATAATAATAATAATAATAATAATAATAATAATAATAATAAATATATTAATTATTCGATCATATTATAATTAAACTAACTAATTTTCACAAATAATACTACAGAGGAATCTGGCCAGCACCGCACAGAATGTCACGAGCAATTTTTCTTCTATAAACTGCGACATTCCTAGGTCGGTTACCCCATGTGATACTCGGGCTTCCGCTGATCATTCTTTCGATGACCATGAGCGCAAATGGACCGCAACTGTGACTATCGTCTTGTCTAAATTGTCTGACAGGGTCACGAGCAGTAGGTTTATTCGGAACAACTATAGCCAGTCTATCACTCCGGTTCATTGCCTTCGGTTTTCTGGTGGTCAGCATATAGCCTCCTTGGTTCGGGATTGTCCAGAACTTCTGAGCAAACAATTTGAGTGAGTCTACTCGATGTTTCCGAGCATCCTTTAAGTGCGATTTTGAGTCTCACACCTCCATCACCCACTGAACCAAGTTGATGCGGAGAACAAAAAAATGCTGACCGAGGATGATTGGAATTATTATCTGTAAGAAATAATTAGAATTTTAAAAAGAATTTAAATGATAACTTCAATTTTAGTATGCAGTGATTTTTTACCATGTTAGCTTGCCGCCAATTTTTGACATTAACACCTACATCAAGAGACATTGTGATGCTCGCACTCAAGCTCGCTGATCTCTGCATTTGGTTAAGTTTGTGCATGAATGTCGTCTGCACACGAAAAATATTAGTACATTTAATGAATTGCAAATAATAATAAAAAAATTAAAATAAAGGGTTGCTCACGAAGAAGTCGACGTTCAAATTAAACGTGTTGGTGTCAGTAACACTGTCCATGATGTGCACACATTCCCTCAAACGTTGTTGCAACAACTGGACTGCAAAGACGAAAATCTGAGAAGAAACACAAAAAAGTTATATTTATTAACACAACTATAAACTAATGATAACAAGTTTAAAATTTAGAAACTTACTGGATGATCCATGTCTTGCATTGGGTCTTCAATTCGGCTAAAGTACTCAACTGTGCATGTTACTGCTCCCACATACATGCATGAGTCTCTGTTTTACATAAACATGTCATATCTCCTCCATTTGGCGTTGTCGTCAAGATCGACAAGAGGAAGTTCCTCTCCTGGCTGAAGTAGACTCTTATCTCGGCGTTGACCTTCGCCATCTCCTGGCTCATTCGGTCGTGTCTGCGAGAGCGACTTCCTAGCAAAATCAGCATATGCAGCGGGATTGTGCATAAGCATACTGAAGGCCACCTTTTCTCACCCATTCCGGAATTGTGCACTCCAGCGCTGAATTACGTGCTGACACATGGGGTTGATGTCTTACTGGACTGGTGTGGGCTGAGGCACTGGGCGGTGGTGAATATTGTCTCGGGCTAGAACGTCGGCCACTCTTCTTAAACAAATCTGTGAAAAAAGACTTGATATCCGGAAAAAACACTTCTCTCCACTGTGTAGCCAATTCAGTTCTCACCATGCCTCGCAATTCCTCCATAAACTTCTTTCTTCTCCCCTCTCTCCGACTGCCGGTGTCAGTGCCGCTGCTCGATGATGACGACTATACTACGCGAGCACGTTTTCCTTGACTTTTCTTAAATTTCGTCACAATTGTAGGTGGGGGCCTGTCTCTCAGATCATATACGCTAGGCTCTGACACCGGAGGGTCCCTAGAAGGCTGTTGAACTGGGGCACGACGTTCAGGTTGTTCACCCTCGGATAGCAAGTTGACGGGATTCACATAATTCACTGCCAGCGGGTTTTGCAACATTTACGAGTGAGACCCACCCAGTAAAACGTCCTTTCTTCTTCTTCTTCTTCTTCAGGGTCCAGGGAATCTCTACATTTCACCCCGTCGAAAAAGCCCGTTCCAATTTTCGCTGCAAAGCCGGATCCGGCCTCCATCTCAAACAATGAGGAAGGTGAGATTCGGATTCTCTGTGGGCAGTCATCGCAGACAAAGCCGGCATAGCCTCGTAAATCCACATCTGCAGTGCCCAAGTCGGTCCGTAAATGTTATACCTGTAATTTTTCCCAAAATCCTTTTTGTAGCGCGGTACCGCCGAGACATAGTTCTTCAACACTTGGTATGAATATCCGCCCCAAGGAAATTAGTTCCATCGATTGAGATCATCCGCTAATACCCAAAGCCACGAATTTATCTTGCCTCTAACGTCGCAACCTAATAAAATTGCTTGTGCGACGAGCACATGGGCTGCTCGAAGATACAAATGTGGCTCTAAACCCTCCACATTCAAAAAATCCAGCAACACGTCCTTGAATCCTCGCACTTCCCCAAAGGCCCGACAAGTTTCAACATTCTCCGTCGACAAATCTGCACTGTGTAGATCAAATGAAGACGCTCCAAAAAGAAGTCCCGAAATAAGAGCGTACTCACGAAGTGAAAATCTCAAATTTTTTTCACCAATACGAAACTATATATCCATCGGATCAGCACCGACCACTTTTACCTCTCTAGCGACGACCATTTGAAGCGCTTTCCCGCACGATTTACCCTGAATCCATCTTAAAAAATGCCCGAAAGCACCCACATAGAATGTTCTAACGAGCTCTGCACCCCCAACTTCGAATAGCCGTTTTTCTATCGATTCCAACATGCTGAACTTGTTGTACGTGTTCACCACGCAAGTCACATCCTGTAATGTCTTACGTACCCAGCACCAAGCATGCTGAAACAGAAATAAAATCAATTAAAAACAGAACTAAAGAAAATAAAAACACATAATTAAAAAAAACAAATAATATACAAATCGTATATAATCTGTACAGCCCGTTTATAAAAAATAATTCACCTGTACACAATATATACGGGTTGTACAGTTTATTTAAGATTATTATCATATATTATTTTATTTTTTTAATATAATGACAGTATAAATTAACAAATCAAATTATCGAGTTACATAACAATGCTTTAAAAAACTAATTATGCATGCATATTTAATAAACTTGAGAAATTAATTAAATAAAAAAAGTGACAAATTATTTTTAAACGTGACATAACAATGAGTTTAAACTAATTATGCATCATAGCAGTAATACTTAAATCGATAAAATAATAAAATTAAACATATCATCATAATTATAGCATAAATTAAATAATAACTAAGCAGAAAGTATACAGATAGTGAGAAAAGCCTACATGTCGTGAAAAACAATACACGATCTGTATGATTTTTACACGACCTGTATACTTTTGTTTATAAAGGTTTTCGATCTAAGTTTTTCCTATATTATGATTCACATGAATTATGGTATTAAACTAGACAAAATATATTAATTATTCAATTAATTAACATTAAACTAACTAATTATATCAACATACTACAAATTAGCATAATAAAAATCATAAAAGTACAGAGATATCTACAAAACAAGTCTATAATGTGTCTAAATTAATTATAATAATATTCGTGTTAACAAAAACCATAAAGATCGTATAAAAAGTATACATGCCGTATTAAATTAAAAAAGACATACTATCGACCTGTATGGTTATTTATAGATCTGTATGGAATTTACCTCTTATAGATGTTGTTTCTGGGCTTCAGTTAATTATTCATCGCTTTTGGTGGTTTTTCCTTTTCCCTTTGAACGTGATGTTGACGCCATATATTAAGGGTTTAGTGTAAATTATTTAGTATAGGGGAGAGGGGAAGAAAGAACTTCTGTTTATTTCGTATAGGGGAGAGGGGGAAGGAAGAACTTTTGTTTATTTCGTACAAGGGAGAGGGGAAGGCAAAAGAAAAAGATGAAGGGTGGAGAACAATTGGTATGGTAGAGGAAGGGTGGGTGGAGATTTATGGGTTCAAATCTGTATGCTCTTTCACGGACTGTACAGATATATTTTTATTTTTTACCGTTGTATAATTAAGGGGGAGAATTTATTCTCATTGAAAATCTGTAAGAGGTGGGTGGGGGTTATCTCAATCTCTGAAAAGAGAAAAAAATCGGTACAAATCCTCTTCATACGTTACATGCAGAGATATATTAGGGTTTATAATATTTTATTACATGCTATGGTTGAATCACTTGAATGAGAGAAGAGTGGGCGAGGAGAGAGAGATTCTTTGACCGAATCTAATAAGAGAGAGAGATTCTTCTCAAATTCTGTAAAAAATGATAGAAGTGGGCCAAATGGGTATATGGGACAGATAATTATCTTAGTGGGTATATGAAGTAGATGTTATCTTGAAAGTGGGTATTTCGAATTTCCACTCGTCATTTTATGTCTATCATTTTGTGGAATCAATAAGTCTATAGACACACTGCCGTCGGCAACACGAGTAAAAAAAATTAATTATGAAAATAAAAATAATTAATTTTTCTCTAGGGTTTAGATTTTTTTTTTGAACAATATTGCAAGGAAATTTAAATATTCGTGACGAAGATTTAGATTTTTTAATTAAGGTATATTATCTTTTTTCAAAGCCTAGTATTACTTTTGTTGCTAGTGTGAATAGCCATAATATATTTAAATAGTGTGGCTTCAGTGTGTAAGGCTTTCTGCAGCGGTGAGCTTGGCGAGCTCGTTCGCTGCCCATTTTGGTGGGCCCAGCGCACGCGTATCAAATGAAATGCAGTGGCGAGCTTGGCGAGCTCGTTGAGCTCGCCATTTTCTTTTTCTTTTTTTTAATTTTTAAAAGTTGAGATGTTAAAAAAAATCATTTCATTAAAAAAATATATTACATTAAATTAAAATATTACACTAAGCTGCATTACAATAAAATTAAAATACTACATTAAACATAAAAAAAAAAACTACTGATCATCAACGGGCCACCCATATTTCAATTTAAGCTTCTTGACGCAATCATCGTGGAACTCCTTCTGGGCCGGTGCCATACCGACGGTGCTTCTCGTGATGATATGATAGTCTTGTTGCCTCGTAAATTCTTCCATTTGCTGCGACATTCTCGTGGCCGCTTGAACAAATTCCTCTCGTATACTTCCCGATGCCGAACTGCTTCCCGAGCTTGAGCCGGCCTTCCCCTTCCCTCTTGCCGCCGCCTTTGCCTTGTCTCTACCCATCGGTCGTTCAACCCAACTAGAGTGCTCCCACCCAAATTCGCTGCCGGAAAGTGGAGTGGTGGACCGCGGTGTGCTCCCGCTCGGATTGCTCCCCACTGCCGAAGTTGTGTAGCTCCCATATTCGCCCGTCTTCGTTCTCTTTGCTGCCGTTTGGATTTGGTATTTTGCGGAGTAGACCATGGCGAATTTCGGCGTATCTCTTACTACCCGCCACGTCGGCAAGTGCTTGAAAGTAGCTTTGTTCGCGTATTGCCATACATTGAGAGCGTTGGACAAAATGTCATCACTGCTCTCACCGCTTCAGCTTGCCATCTCGCACTCCTAGTAAACTTGTTGGAATTCCATTAAGACCTTCTTCACTCGATCCCAAAGGTTGCTGAGCTTTGCCACGTTCCTCTTCCATGAGTTTTTGGGACGGAGCTCACGGTAACGGTGCAAAATGCGGCGCCAATACGAATCTTTCTATTGGCCGTTTAGGGTTAATATTGATCCAACACCGAGCCAAGACTTCGGTCTCGGCCTCGGTGTATCCCGTCGGCCCGTTCTCGCCTTCGGAAGACGAATCCACCAACTCCGCCTAACGGGTACTGCCTCCACGACGGCCACCACGGCTGCCACGAACGCCACCACGGCGACCACTGCCGGAGGCCGCCGCCTTCTTCCCCTTCCTCTTTTGTCGGCGACGTGACTTGGACCTCGTCGGCCTCGGCGTCCAAATTTACCGCCGAGGCAAAATCATCGGGCGACGACGCGGGGTGCGTAGGGTAGTCGGTGCTCGCGGGGGCAACGGCATTGGCGGCTCTGAACCCTTTAAACGGTATAAAGGCACCCGCCGAAAAATGAGGAACGTAGGCTCCTTGCGTGGAAAACTGTGGGACAAAAGCTTGAGGCGACGAGAATAAATGTCGTTGGGGTATTTGAGAATAAAAATTTTGTTGAGGGGATGGATGAGATGGGTTAGGGCTATGTGGATTGTCATTGTCGGCGTATGGCCAATTGAAGTTGAAATTGGTGTTGGGATTATTTTTTTTTTTGAAGAAAGATATGACCGCCGGAGGGCTTGGCCGGAGAAGGTGGCCGCTGGTTTTGGGAGGAAATTTGAGAGAGAAGAGTGTGGAGTAGAGAGAATAGAGAGTATAGTGTGTGATTTGTGAAAGGGAAGAAAAATATATATAGTGGTAAATTGAAATTAAAAAAAAATGAATGGTGACCGTTGGCGATCGCAACGGCTATGCTGACGACCAACCAACGGCCACCACGTGGCAGCGAGCCCATGAGAGCGCGAGCTCGCTCAATCGAGGTTGAGCTCGCGAGCGCCGCGCTCGCCAATGACATGCGAGCTTGAGGGAGGAGCTCGCTAGGGCAGCGAGCGCACCGCTGCCCACAGCCTAAGCAGTGAAGTTTAGAGATCAAACTCAACCTCTCCAGCACTCTCTCTCTTTGCTCAAACTACCTATTTAGTGGGATTTGTAGCCGCTGCTTTACATTATAGTTTCCAAACCACATATTTAAATGTAAATTATTAATTCCTATTACATATGTGACGGACTCTATAGACAATGTAAATATTAACAGATTCAAATTTTTGGCCATTCAAAGTTTCAGATTCGCATCATTCGAATCCTTGATTCTAATAATCAAAACTTAACTTTGACGATCTAAAGTAGAGGAACATCGTGACATATGAATCAATGACCGATGCAATACTTGTTGACGACAACAAATTTCACTGGCTAGAGCAACTTTCAATTATCGTCCTTCAATTTTACATTGAAATTCAACATAATCAATAAATTTAGATGACAACTCATACGTCAAAATGTTCCTCAAATCGAGCTCGTCAAACTGCAAACGATAATATGATGGGGAATTTGAAAATTTGAATTGTGAGTTCTTTGGTTTTTTTGGATATTTTACTTGCAAGACATTAAAAGATTGATTTGTTTGATGCATTTAAAAAGTTTTGTCAAAATTACAATTTAATTCAGTGTTCATGATTTAAAATACAATTGTCCCTTCCAAAATTATGTATGTTTAAGCAAGTAACCTAAACAAGTTTTCGTCCGACTGACTAAATTGGGTATGCCTTTTTCATGTTAGATTTTTGAGGGGTGCCTGCTAGCGGTAATTTTAGATTTCATTGGTTATGTACCAAATAGTACTCCCTCCATTCATAAAATAAACTCTCATTTTATGCTCGGCACGGAAGCTAAGAAAATTGATAAAGGTGTTGTGAGTGGAGTTTGGATCACACTTGTTGAGAGTGGAAAAAGTGAAATGAAAATTAAAATTGTTGTGGGTAGAATAAGGTCTCACTTGTTTTGAGTGAAAAAAATAAAATAGAGTTAAAATTGTTGTGAGTGGAATAAGGGTCTCACTTGTTATGAGTGGAAAAAAATAAAATAGGGGTGAAAGTTGTTGAAAATATAATAAGATCTCACATGATGTGATTGGAAAAAGTGAAGTATGAATTTATTTTATGGATAATTTTTTATGGATAAATAGGTTTTTATTTCGTGAACGAAGGTAAATTAACGGCTATGTTAAGTATTGGATAAGTACAATCTTATAACAAAAACATCAACATCAATTTTTTGGATTTTCTTCAAATACCTAATAGTCTACAAAATGATAATACTATCTATGAACGTGGATGAAATTTATCATGATTGCTTGCAATTGGTGAAATATCCACATAATTCAATTCCTCAAAAAGGTTTTCGAGTGTAGGGTTGTCGACATAGGGTGCAAGACTATGTCGACTATAATTTGATTCGATGTTCCTGCTTTATTTTCTTAAGTTTTGAAGAAATTTATTTTTCCCATTTTAAGATTAAATTAATTAAACATATCATAATTCAAATAAATTTTGTTCATTAATGAACAAAATATAATCATAACTTTGAGCAATGAAATAATCCGCCTAACAAACAATCATTAATCAGAAACTTAAACCTAAAAATAATGTGGACCATAAAATAAATAGACGCAATCATAATTAATAAGCCTAACATTAGAATTAGAAACCTTAAAGCAAAATTTAGACGTAAAATTATTGTAAATTGAGCCTGCCCCACTAGCGTATCGCAAATAATTTGAAATACCTTTATGATTTATTCAAAAAGATAGTATAATCTTTTGGAGATTGATTCATATAAATAAAACTCTTTTATACATAGATGCAGTTTCTTCAATAATTGAATCAAAAAATTCTTGGTTTCATGGTAGTATAATAATTAAAGATAAAATATTTTCATTTTTTTAGGGAGAGAAAATATTTTCATAAGCAGACAAATTCCATAGCTATAAAATTTCCATTTTGGTCGGTGGCTGCCTCTCTCAAATAAGAGGAAAAAGTCGGTGGTTTACAGAGTGTGGTCCAACGATATAATTTTATATGAAGTTCAACACAAAGACTTCCCTACGACCCACATTGCAACTGGTTCGGATCTAGCGTATTTATAAATGTTAGCAGCAATTATTGAAGAAGTAGGCTTCTAGTCCAGTGGTAATGCATGCTACTATCTAATCTCAGAGGCAGCATATTTTTAGGCAAAATTGTAAAATAATACTTAACTTTTTACCAAATTCCGTGTACTTATGACGAACCTTATAATTTTAGCAAAAATAATAGTCACTTTTCATTTTTTCTTAATGTTCGTCCGGATTTAATTTGAAAAAAAAATTGACGATTGCGTGACCAATTCATAATGACGTGGCGTTCAAAACGACGTCGTTTTAATCGAAATGACGTCATTTTGATTTAAGAACAAAAAACAAAAAAAAGAAACAGATTACACATCATTTTAAAAATTTCACCTCATATCTCTCTCTCTCTCTCTCCCAACCCCTTCTCCTCTCCTCCGCGCATATATGAACAACAAAGATGGCAGCGGACGAGCCCGTTCTTGTTGCACTCGGCGCACCTCTTGCACTGCTCGTTGTCCTCATCGAACACCTTCTGGCTGCAATTGCAGTTGGCGCACGGAGCGAACCTCATATCGTCACACGCCTCACACGGCTTCACCGACTTCAACGCCAAACCCTTAAGCAACCGGAGAAGCTCGTCGGCCTCCAGCAATTGGTGTATCACGTCGGCTCCACCAATGTATTTTCCCTTGATGAACACTTGCGGCACACTGATGTTATTCTCGCCCAAAACCCTCTGTAATTCCTTCTTGGAGGCAATGTCCATCGATATACCTCACTCGTGGATTGAAACGCGAAACCCTCGAAAAATCATGTGTATGTTGTGGCAATCCTGAAACGTTTTGTGAATCCCTCAGAGGCTGGTGTGGTAGATTACGACTCTGTCCTCGATGTTCGGGGAGCCGGAACGACGCATCGACGATGGGGTAGGGGATCGATTTGGAGACGAAATTAGATAAATCCGACACAGTGAGGAGCAATTTCAACGGTTTTAATGGCGGCGGCGACGTTGATGGCAGTTTGGGGGATTCGAAAATTGAGCGCAATTTCCTCACTTTGCCCTTGAGTGAGTTTCCGACGGAGACCATCGACCCAAACGGCGAGCTGTATATGCTCTTAATCGAGCCGCCGCTCTGCAACGCTGGTGTGTTGTAGAGGTCGTGTTGCATGAGAGTTCTGAAACTGTGATGCCATAGGAACTATGAGAACAATTAAAAGGTCAGGTATTGTTTTGCAATTTTGTCCAATCCTTTATTTTATTTTTTGCAACAGTTGTTTATTGAGACACTTCAAAGTGTCATAATATCATTGTAATATCACATATATTATGTGTCTTATTATTCGTTTTGTTTATTCTTTTCATATTTTTTGACTTCTTAAAAATATTTATTTGAATAATATTTGTTAATATTCAATAAGTATTTCCTTTTTACCTTTTAATGTTTTTCTATTCTTTTTTAATTACTTATTAAAAATTACATTTATGTTTTACAAGTTCTTGTGAATAAAAATAATCAATTATCGTAAAGAAAAATTAATTTTTTTGAAACATTATTTTTCTTAATAGGGGAAAATATCAATATTACTTATTATACGACAATAATTACTTGACCAAATGACTAAAAGTAATATTGTGTGAAGAAAAATAATATTTTTGAAAAATTACCTTTCTTCGTATAAATAATTACTTTTGCTTACGACAATAATTACTTGACTAAATAATTATTGATCTGAAGAAAAATAATATTTTTGAACTATTACATTTCTTCATATCAATAATTACTTTTCGAAATTGTATCTGCATGGACTCGACATCGCTGCTAGGAAGAAGAAAAAGAATAATATGATTTCACAACGCGAGACAAAAAGTCTTAGACAAAGGATGTATAGACTTGTGTTGGTTGTGGTAATCTACCAAGTGTGGAGGGAAAGAAACAATAGGAGATTCAAAAGGGTTTGTCAAGACATAAATACTATGGTTAGATCTTGCTAAATTCTGGTTGCATTGCGTTGCCAGCAGGTACGGGGTATGCTCCAGATGCTAAGGGAGTAGTTTTAGGGGTTTTAGGGGATTGTGAGTTTGTATTCTTCAAAGTCGTTACTTGGTGAAATAAAATTTATTTACCAAAAGAAAAAAAAAATTACTTTTCCTTACGATAAGAATTACCTGATAAAATAAATAAAAGTACACGTTCTAGTGAACAAAAATAAACATTGTCGTGATAAAAAGTAATAAACTTTGTTAATGTTAATGATTATTTTCATTACGATTACTTCAATTATTTTATATATTTTTCTTATGACAAATATTTGTTTAAGCAATTTTTATTAAATTCTTTTATATTAATTATTCTCCAATTGCGGTTTATTAATTCCTAATTAGGGTTTATTAATCCAATTAGGGTTTATTAAATCCTCAGTTAGGGTTTATTTTAAATTTTGTAGATGAATTATCTTTTTGAAACATTATAATTTTTCATGCCAATGATAATTTTTTTTACGACAATAATTATTTTATAAAACAATCAAAAGTACAAGTTTTCGTGTATAAAAATAATTAGTTCATGAGGAAATTATAAATAAATTTTTATCGTGAGCAAAAATTGAAAATAAAAACCTAAAAATGAGAAAAAGGGAAATTTAGAATAAATAAAAAAATGAAAAAACCTGAAAAAAAAAGAAAACTGAAATTATATTAAAAAAAAGTGAAAAAGGAAGAAAAAAACGAAAAAAAAAATAAGAAAAAAGGAAAAGAAAAAAAATAAAATTAAAATAGAAAAAGAAAAACTGAAAAATGAAGACAAATAAAAAAGAAAACTGAAATTTTATTAAAAAATATGAAAAAGAAAAAAATGAAAATAAAATAAGGAAAAAGACAAAAAAAAAATTAAATTAAAATGGAAAAGAAAAAGAAAAAGAAAAACTGAAAAATGAAGACAAATAAAAAAAATGAACATTATTCTCTAGTTGGGGATCAAACCTGCATCTCTGAATTAACAAGGCAGTGCCTTTACCGCTAGGACACTTGCTCTTTCGTTAAATTCTTCAGTGGTTTTTTATCATATCTTTGCAACACAATTTTTTTTTTTTTTTTAAAGAACGCGGGTCGGGTCTTGCGGGTCAAACCAGTTGCACGCACGCAAGTCTTCCCCGAAGTTCAAGCATTCAGAATTTTGCCGATATACATTTGCTGAAATAAATTTGAATAAATATTATAATAGAAAATTTATGCAAATTCACTCATAGAAATGTATTTTTAGGACAGAAAAATAAAAATTGGCTTCAAAATTTAAGCGGGTTTTTTTTTTTTAGATGAAGTTTAAACGGGGTCATCTTTGCTCCTTCGCGAGTAGAAATCATTTGACCAAATATATTCATGCAGCATGTAGAAATATCTCGAGATTATTTTATCTTTTATATTTTCTATGGAAGAGTGTTTTTTATCATACGATAAGTAATATACAACATAGTGGTTATAGATGATAATTTATTTTATTTTATTTATTATTATAGTGGACAAAATTCGTTTTATTACAAAGCATGTTAAATCGGTCCAATTAGCATGTCGGACTATACGGACGACCAATACAAATTTAATTGAATTATCGGGCTAAATGAACCCATATCCGACTTACGAGTGTCCAACGGCCAAACCGAACGCGCCGGCATAACCGACCATGATATCCGGATAAGTCAACACGACTTTTTAGCTAATGAATAAGTCAAATAATCATCTTCCCACGATAGTCAAAACCGTATAAAGAGAAGATGGAGGGCGGATAAGGCCGACGACTAGGATATAAAGAAAACCCTAAATCGACTAAGTGGTCCATATAAATAGATGGTCACTACGTCCGACTGATCCATATAATCATTCGCACTCTCACTCTCTACTCTATCTTTTGTCCTATCCACCGCTATCCTATTTATCTCTTATTCTCTCTTCTTTTAGGCTATCGGATCCATCGGCCGCACATCGATACCACCAACCCTGACGCTCTTACTCTCTATCGCCACCATCCAGACGTCCCGAATATCTATTGCATTTCTCTATTATTTGATTATTTCTTTGATTATTGATATCACATTATTATTAATATTACTATTATTTGAATAGTTCCACAAGTGTATAAGTAAGTGGCTTCGTATCATATTCAAAAAAAAAAAAAAAAAAAAAAAAAAAAGAGGAAGTGGCTTTGTATCATATTAGAAATGTTTATTTTCCTCTTTTCTTTCTCTCCATTTGGGCCATTCATTCGCATTACATGATTAGCACACACTACCTCATTTTGGGCCACGGCAAGCCCAATAAAGATAATATTCGGCTTTTACTATGAGCTCCATTAAGACTCGAGTAAAATCTTGAATTCCCGAAATTGATTTGAAAAAGTGTAATTTTCAACATAGTCACCAAATCTTCACTAGAGTACCTTATTAAGAAAAATATATATATATATTAGTAAAAATACTATATTGCCCTATAGCTCTAAATGAAATATCGTATCGATGGGTTTATACTTATATGGTGTGAGGGCTATACATTTTAATTATCTTCTTCGTCCCAAGAAATTCATCGCCGCATATTCACGTTGACTAGGGAGAACTCGTAATCCTATCAATTATCATCAAATATTTGTTTGTTTTTGAACTACAATTCAAATCAGTGAAAGACATTTTTCATTTGTATTTTTTTATTCTTTCCAACTCTAGCAAAATCATAACTCCCAACCACATCTTTGAAGGTAATGGACTACTGATCACAAAATTGCTGTGAAAACATTGAAATTGGATCTTAAAAATCATTTCTTAGATAAATCCATGACAAAAAAACATACAATTGATTGATATCAACATGAGATTATTTATCTGAAAGCATCGACTATTAATTTCTTTTATATATGGGTGAAGTTCTAAACATAGATTAATGAATGTCCACTTCTTCCTATCAGCGGTGCGCTCACCGTCAGATATTTCAATAGTGATAGATTGCTGACATATTTCATAAATATCTTTGATTTCATTAGGCTCTACATGATGAAATAATTTATTCTGCATTTTTAAGGGTATACGCATAACCCCCAGAAATCCTAGAATTATTTTTGGGATTTATTTTACTTCAGATTTGGTGTTCGATATATTCTTATTTTAGATTTCTTTTTTAAACCGCGTTTTAATTTCTTTGTCAATTTTCATTAAAATTTCAAGTTGAAAATGATAAGGGTAATATAGTATATCTACTAATATATATATATTTTAAATAAGGGGCTATAGTGAGAGATTTAGGGTCTAATATGTTTTACCCTTTGAAAAATTTAGGGGTTGGATTCCTTTATTAGACAACATGCAGTGGTAGTGTTTTTAAGGGGTGTGTCTAAGAGTTTTTTGGAGATAGAAACAGTGAGCTGCAGTGAGGCTGTCTCTAAGGGATATCTCTATCTAATTTCTGAATTTGTATTTTGCATTAATTTTAATAAGAAAATTTGAAAATTTGAAAATTTGAAAATTTCATTAATTTAAATAAAAATACATTACTAGAAATAAAAAAAATACATTACTAGAAAAAAAATTACATTACTAGAAATAAAAAAAAAAGAACATTACTTGAAATATAAAAAAACATAGCCGTTGTAGGGGAAAAAATAACTAAGTCCATCCTCGACATCGCTTGTTGTCGGCAACCATCATCATATGGAGCTGGTACTGCTCCGGCGTGTAGTTTGACGTATCCGTGTTGATGATCCTTGCATCGGTGGCATCTTGTTTCGCTCGAGCACGCTCCCTCATTGCCTCAGCGAGGTTGTTCTTTGCCGCGATGATGCCGCTTAGCCTTTTATTTGTTGAGTCGACCATCGACCCGAACTCCGCGTCCTCGCTCACCTTCTTTTTCCCCTTTTCTCTGCCCGTCCTTACCTCCACCTTTGCCGCGTCTCATCCCTGTGGGCGGGGGGAGTCGTGCTTTCCTCTTTTGTTGCCTCACTCGATCCGTACGACATTCCAGATGAGGTGTAGGCGCCTTCTGTCGTATTTTTCGTCCGCTTCATGGAGGGAACGTCGAGAAATTTTAGGTGGAGGAATTTGGGGTAGTCCTGCAAAATTTTCCAGGCACCAAAATGCTTGAAGTGGCTCCGTTCATGGGCTTTGTATATCTGCTGGGCTTGCTCGATGACTGATGAGTCCATATTTTGTGTCTTTTTAGTGTATGTTTTGGGAAGTTTAGATCGAGTCATTGTGTGTGTTTTGTCTAGTTTTTTTGTCTTGGAGGACATATTTTGGGCAGGAGGGTGTTTGCTGCCTTGCAGGTGAAAACTGGGCAATACAGGGGAATAAAGCAACATTTTTGGAAGCAGGTCAGGCAGAGCCATATTGGTCAAGACAGATAGGAGGAGTGCTTTGGTCAACAGGCGAGTTTCTCTCCTAGGTCTAGAAGGATAAGGATAAGATGATCTAACTTAAGTATCTTTCCTTATCCGACTAGATTTAGGATCCGCAAGGGATCTCTTGAAGATAGACGTTACTTGCCTTGTTGAGGGTCGAGCTTATCAAGTGTTACTTGCATCCCAAGGTAGCTCGTGGATTCCTTCCATGTTAAGGACTAGGGGGCCCAAACTCTAAAGCACTCGCCTATAAATATCAATGCCTTGCTGCTGAGAAATGAGCGGTCTTTTATGCTTAATTCCTTGTATTTTCCATTAAGAGAGTTTGTGAGGAGATAAACAAGTCCTACGGGCATACTTTTACTGTCTTCGTTTTATCAGCACTTTTGGCTGTGATTTACTTTTGCACGAACTTCGTAAGTTTATATAGTTCTTATGATTTCTTTTATTTCGATTGTTCATCGTTTTATGATTATGTCTAGCTAAGCTTTTATACTTGGTCTGGGCAAGACAGTTAGGTCTTAACTTAAGCTTGGGAGGTCTAAATTGTGCTAGATAATTACATGCATGTGTTCCCATAATGTTAATGAGCTTGTTCAAATATGAGATAATACGACTAAGAGATTAATAGGCCGTTAATCACTTAAGACATATTAGATCACAAATCAATTGAGAAGTAGGAGTGTTTTCCACATCTTCTTGATTAAGATTGATTAACATTAGAGGAAGGTGTTGGTCTTATGGGGTTAGACATGATGATTCTTTGTTGGGCCTTTCTAGAGATAAATGCTCCTTGGGCAAGAAACTGAACGATGACTGCGACAGAGGTATTGCCCAAGGTAGGGAGCCGGCGGTGCGTCGCCAACTAAGTAAGGATAGGTAAGGAAAGGGTTTGTTGAGAGCGTGACGAGTAAAAAGGGATCTCAGCATTCAAGTCCCATAACTAACGATGCATGCATGTGATGAATATATTTGCACCAATGACCAAGCTAGAGTTTTCACTTAACGATGTCTTAGTCCAGATCAAGTCCTTTTTATTATTGATCAAGTTACTTGTTTACTTTCCAGTGCTTTATTGAGTTCTCGTATTGGGCAAGAGAGCCCTAGTGACCAAGACAGCAAAACCAACTTTTCTAAATAGGTGGAGGAGGTTTCAAGAGATAGTGGACAATCAACTCCTTGTGGATCGACCCTGTACTTACTTGCTAACTATATAGCTGTGAAGATAGGCTATAAATTCATTTTGAGAGTGCGAACGACAGCCTCGTCAAAATTGGCGCCGTTGCCGGGGAGCTGATTTTGTAACTGTCTCTTGAGGAAGAGACCCTGTACATGTTTGGCTCCGAACCTATTTGGATCGACAGTGAATTGAAGTACCATACTGACCCAGAGAAGTACCTCAATGAGCAAAAGAAACTAAAGAGGGAAGCTGAGAAACAAGCACGAGCGGAGGAACTGGCGAGTGACGAGGAGAGGTCACCACCAAATTCAGATCGCGAACAATTTGAAGAAGAGGAGATGACGTGACAACAACCTGATCCTGAGAAGACTCTGAAGGAAATCATGTTTCCATCGGATGTCAATCTGAGCCCAGCAGGCATCACTTTGCCCGCTATCACTAACAGTTGGGAGCTGAAACACTCTTTGATACAGATCTTGCCCAAGTTCAGTGACTTGCCCGGAGAGGATCCACAGCGCCACTTACAGGATTTTGAGATGGCAATGCGTACCGTGCACACTGCTGCTGCGAAAAACACACTGAGGGAATACATTCGACTCCTGACGTTCCCATTCTCACTTCAAGATGGGGCAAGGGAGTGGCTTTACCAATTAACCCAAGACAGCGTAACGTCTTAGCAACAAATGCAGCAGAAGTTTCTTGAGCAATACTACCTCTTTGCCCGTATCCAGAACGCTAGAGCTACAATTCAGAACATAAAGATGGGCAATGAAAAATCTATTTATGACTACCACTCTAGGTACAAGAAGCTAATTGCAAGGTGCCCTCAGCATGGTTTGGGTGACAAGGATTTGATTAATGCTTTCATGAATGGGTTGAGGCAATCTGAGCAGGACTGGATCGATGCAGCCTGTGGAGGCAACGTGATCAACAAACCACCCTGTGAAATCTTTAAATTATTCGCTGAGATGGCAGACAGAAAGAGAAACCAAGATGAGACCATCATGCCTAGGACGCATGAACCGACCAGCAGTGATCCTAAATTCGATATCTTGGTATCTATGATGAAAGAAATGATGAATCAGAACAAGAACAATGCTGCTGGGAATGAGAACCCTGGACAGATCCTGAAGAAAACGGTTATGAAGTGTGAACTTTGTGCTTCCAACAATCACCCTACTGATCGATGCCCATCATTGTATGACGATGAAGAAGTAAATGCAGTTGGGCAACCATACCAACAAGGAGATGCTGGGCAGAGAAGAAACTTCAACAATGGACCTTGGAGGCCCAATGATAATTTGAGGTATGGGAATAACAATTATTTGAATGCACCTCAACAAGGGCAACCACCACATCAACCCTATATACCTCCACACAATCAAGATCAACCAAGAGATACTCTAAGGAGTGAAGTAGAAAGACTTGCAGCTAAGCAAATGAAGGGGTATTAAGAATTGGACAATTTTCGCATGGAGACAAGGGGAGGCATGAGAGACATCAATGGCACGTTGAGCCACTTGTTAGAATCAATCTCCCAGATCAAGTCAATGTTGAATGGAGGGAAAGGAGAACTTCCATCTCAAGTAGAGATAAATAAGGCTCAAGTTAATGCTATTACATTGCGTAGTGGAGCCAAGTTGCCTGAAGTAAGAGTGCCTGACCATTATGAACCTCAGAAAGCTGCATCTGGGCAACAACAGTCTCTTGGGCAAGATGTCGATCTGGAACAAGAAGAAGAGGCTGAACCAGAGAAGTACGAAGAGGCACCCATGGGATCATGTGATATTGAGGAGCTATGGCAAGAATTGTCAGTTGAAAAAAGGGCACATGTTAAAGAGAAGCAGCGGACATAAGGAGAAGAGCTGAACTCGATGCAGCCGAAATCAGAGCCAAAGTAATGAATGAGGCTGATAATGTGGCCAAGTCCAAACCCTATGAGCCAAAAGCTCCTTACCCAGGACGATTTGCAAAGGATAAAGAAGCACAAGAGATGAAGGAGCTAACCAAGACGTTTCAAAAGGTTGAGGTCAACATACCCCTCTTGATCGCCTTACAATCTATGCCCAAGTGTGCTAAGTTTCTGAAGGAATTATGCACAAGGAAGATCAAATACACAGACGATGCAAGGTTCCAAGTGAGCGAGAATGTGTCTGTAGTGCTGCAAGACACTCCCATGCCGACCAAGTGCACTGACCCTGGGATGTTTTACATTCCATGCATCATTGGGGATATAAAGATTGAGAAAGCCATGCTGGACCTTGGAGCATCAATTAATATCATGCCCAAGTCAATGTATGATGATTTAAGGATGGGACCACTTAAACCTACAAGGGTTGTGATTCAACTAGCGGACAAATTGACTGTATGGCCTGAAGGGATTCTAGAAAACGTCTTGGTCAGGGTCAGGGATCTAATTTTTCCAGCCGATTTCTACATTTTGGATATGGGAAGATCATCACAAAAGGTACCGGTGATGTTGCTAAGAAGACCATTTTTGAAGACCGCTCGCACTAGAATCAATTGCAACACATGGAAGCTAACGTGTGAGTTCGGAGGAGAAATAGTGTCATTCGACATCTATAACACCATGAAACAGCCTAGCGATGCAGAGATGGTGCACAACAATGACCACATTGACCAGATGGTGGATGAATTTTGGCCAGAAATAGCAATTGAAGACAGGATGGATGTAGCTCTACAAATTAGCTTAACGGAGGTTGTTGCCCAAGACGGGTTTGTTGAGCTAGTCGAAGCAGTTCACTATTTAAGATCAGATGCAGAACCAGGAAGGAGAGTGGAGCCATTGGTGATTCCTACACTGAATCGAGAGGATAGGTTGATGCCATCAACAGAGAAAACACCCAAGTTGGAGTTGAAGGCACTACCCAGCCACTTAAAGTACATCTACCTAGGAGAAGACGAGACATTACCAGTAAACATAAGTGCTGAGTTGTCTATTGAGGAGAAAGAGTGAGTAAAAAGAGTTCTGATGGAGTACAAGTTGGCCATTGGCTGATATAAGGAGAATAAACCCCATTGTGTGCAGACATCACATCTTGCTCGAGGAAGACGTCGTGCCCATTAGAGATCCTCAAAGAAGACTGAATCCAGCGATGAAGGAGGTGGTAATGAAAAATCTTGAAGCTGTTAGACTTGGAAATCATCTACCCGATCTCTGACAGCAGATGGGTTAGTCCAGTACACGTCGTGCCCAAGAAGTCTGGAATTCAAGTGGTGGAGAACGAGCAAAGAGAAATGGTCGCAACCAGGTTACAAACAGGATGACGAGTATGCATTGACTATATGAAGCTGAATCAGAAGACCAAGAAGGATCACTTTCCGTTACCTTTTATTGATGAGATGCTCGAAAGGTTGGCAGGCAACAAATACTTCTGTTTTCTTGACGGGTACTCGGGCTACATGCAAATCTGGGTCACGGAAGAAGACGAGGGCAAGACTACTTTCACTTGCCCATTCGGTATATTTGCGTATAGAAGGATGCCTTTTGGTCTATGCAACGCTCCTGGCATATTTCAAAGATGTATGATGAGCATATTCTCAGATTTGCTCGAAACGTGTATAGAGGTGTTCATGGACGACTTTACGGTCTATGGATCGGATTTCGATAAGTGTCTACACAATTTGGAAATGGTGCTAAAAAGGTGTGTGGATAAGAGTTTGGTCTTGAACTATGAGAAGTGTCACTTCATGATCAAGGGGGGAATAGTCCTTGGGCATATTATATCGGAACGAGGAATAGAGGTCGACAAGGCCAAGATCAACATCATCGGCAAGTTACCCTACCCGAGCAACGTGAAACAGCTGTGAGGTTTCCTCGGACATGCAGGATTTTATAGGAGGTCCGTCAAGGACTTTGCTAAGATCGCGCAGCCCATGAACATGCTCTTACAAGGAGAAGTGGAGTGGAACTTTGATGAAGATTGCAAGAGGGCATTTCACACACTCAAGGAGATTTTAGTGTCAGCACCTATAATCCAACCACCGGATTGGACAATGCCATTTGAAGTGATGTGTGATGCAAGTGACTATGCAGTAGGAGCGGTTCTTGGGCAAAAGAGTGGAAGAGTAAATCATGTCATATACTATGCATACAGAACTCTTAATCCTGACCAATGCAATTACTCCACTACGGAGAAGGAATTATTAACTGTGGTGTTCGCTGTCGAAAAATTTCGATCATACCTACTCGGGGGCAAGACCATAGTGTATACATATCATTCCGCCTTGAAGTTCCTCATAGCCAAGAAGGAGACAAAGCCCAGATTAATAAGGTGGATCCTGTTGCTTCAGGAATTCGATTTGGAGGTCAAAGACAAGGCTGGAACCTAGAACTTAGTGGCGGATCATCTAAGTCGCATCATTCAACAGGAAGAGATCGAACCAATCAAGGAGACATTTCTAGACGAGTACCTGGCTCTTGCCCAAGACACTTCAGAACCATGGTATGCTGACTTATGCAACTACATTATTTTGGGGAGACTTCCAGGAGATCTCATCCTTTATCAGAGAAACAAGTTGAAGGTGGAAAGTCGATACTACATATGGGATGAACCATACTTGTGGAAAATGTGTACTGACCAAGTCATTCGTAGATGTGTTGATGAGAAGGAACAAACAAGCATCCTCACACATTGCCATTCCAAGGTGTGTGGGGGACATTTTGGACCAAAGCAAACTGCAAGGAAGAAATTGGATGTGGGTTTTATTGGCCAAACATATTCAAAGATAGTTTCGAGTGGTGTAAGAGATGTGTTCAATGCCAGAAGGAGGGCAACATTGGCAAGAGGAACGAGATGCCCATGACCCCGGTCATGCCCGTGGAAGTATTCAGTATATGGGGCATGGATTTTATGGGGCCATGGCCCAACTCAAGAGGGAACCTCTACATTCTGTTGGCAGTAGATTATGTGTCTAAATGGGTAGAAGCCAAGGCAACATCAACCAATGACTTGAAGGTAGTTGTGGAATTTCTCAAAAGCAATATCTTTAGTCGATTTGGTGTACCAAGGGCAATCATAAGTGATCAAGGAATGCATTTCTATAATGGAGCTGTAAAAGGATTGATGAGTAGATATGGAGTGCACCATAGAATCTCAAATGCTTATCACCCTCAAGCTAACGGTCAAGTTGAAGTGTCTAATCGCATTGTGAAGGTTGTCTTGAGGAAGACAGTTAGTCCAACGGGGAAGGATTGGAGTTTGCGTCTTGAAGATGCATTGTGGGCATATTGGACAACGTTCAAAACCCCGTTTGGCATGTCACCTTACAGAATGATCTTTGACAAGATGTGTCACTTGCCTGTGGAGATTGAACATAGAGCATATTGGGCAGTTCAAAAGATGAATTATGATTGGGATGAAGCTGGCCAAGTTAGGAAGCTTCAATTACAGGAACTTGAGGAAATCAGACTCAACTTATATGACAGCTCCGTGTTGTATAAAGAAAGGATAAAGAAGGCTCACAATGCGTTGATCAAGGTCAAGAAGTTTGAACCTGGGCAACAAGTGCTTCTATACCAATCCAAATTTAAACTCATGTCAGAGAATCTATCGACTAAGTGGGTCGGTCCATTCGAAGTGCAAGCCACATACCCCAATGGGGCAGTGGAAGTAAGAAACGCAAACACGGGAAATACTTTCAAAGTCAATGGTGAAAGACTGAAGGCCTTCTTTGGCCAAACCCTGGAAAAACCAGAGGAATACTTGATATTCCTTTGTGACACGGAACCCTAATTTGGGTAAGAAGGACGTCGTGCCCACGATGGTAACTGGGGCGCTGGCTAGGAGGCAACCTGGTATGTTTTTTTTTCTAAGTTTTCTTTAATTTTCGCTTTTTTCTTTAACAAAAAAAAAGGATGATAGGGACTAAAAATAGCCATAATTTTTAGTGTTTTTCATCAAACTTAGGGGTATTTTAATTCCATTATGGGTAGAAATGTCTAACCATAGGATATAGTGTTTTGAGCAAAGTGTGTGCGCAGGAGGGCAAGAACGGCGCTCTAGGCTAAGCGAGGAATTTGGGCAACACAGTTGATGAGGTGGTAACTGCCACATCACGTACAATGTGACAGCCGCACTCTATACCTATCCCTAACCCTATAACTGTCTGCCACCCTACCACGACTATCTCTCCAACTCTTCCACTTTCCCATGTAAACCATCAATTCAAACTGCCATACACCACTTTCCATCCTCAACCCCCCAATTTCGGATTCTGCAGATTTCCCTTCCTAAAGTCACAATGGTATCAACCCGGCACAAAAACAAACTTAATAAAATCCCTCACGGAACCCACATTGACCTAGACGAACCAGAATCACCACCGTCGGAGTATTCTTTTGCAGAGCCAAACCCATCACTGTGGGTAGTTCCATACCCTCTTACATCCGAAGCAGAGGAGGTTATCAGCGCAGCCCTTGCTGAAACCATGGTGATACCAGAGAAAGCGCAAGAAGAAGAAGTTGCACCGGTGGAGGAGACTTTCGTCAAGCCGGAGGAAACTGCTGAGGAAGCTGCGGAGGAGGCTACGCCAGAGAACACGCAGCAGGAGCCTGAGAAGGAAAAAGTGTAGCCGGACGACAACGTGGAGATGGAGGCACTGGAAGAAGAGGAAGGACGGGAAAAGAAAAAATCCGATGATTCCTTCGACAAGCTCTGTGCGGAAGTATAGCGAGATGCCATGAAGAAGGAGGAGAAAGGGAAGGAGAACAAGAGGAAGAAGACGACGAAGGTTGCTACGTCTGAGGCCGCCTCGTCACTGGGAGAAGAATCATCCACGGAAGAGAAGAAGGCCGTCACACCTTCGTCTAAGAAGCCAGGGAAAAAGCAAAGGGTGGTGGAGTCGGATGAGGATGAAGATGTCCAGATAGTAGGGGAAAGGATCACAAGGTCAGCTGCTCGGAAGGTCAAGAAGGAGGACTCCGAGTCGAGAGGGAAGAAGAAGCCCAAGAAGGCGGAAGACTCATCCATTTGGAAGATCTTTGTGCCCAGGGAGGTCGACTTTGGCGACCTGGACTCTTTGGGCATAGCATGTGAAGTGAGGGCCCTATATGAGGGATGTGGCTGGGAAAGATTTCTGACGCTACCCTGCCACATCTATGAAGATTTGGTGAGAGAGATGCATGGATCAGTGGAGTTCATACTTGATGGAGAAGAAAACTCGGCCTCAATCGAGTTTACATTGAATGGGCAGCTATATGTGGCTGGGCTGAACGATTTGAACCAGATTTTGGGGTTCGCCACCATAATGTAGTTGCAGCGACCGGAGTTCCGAAGGGCAGGCAAGAAGGTGCCAGTGGACTTGCCTAAGGAGGAGTGAATCCGGATGTGGAAGGAAGTTAGTGTGGGGACGGAGTTCAAGTCGGAGGACAACAAGGCCTCTGATCTTAAGACGTCAGCCCTTCGCATTGCTCATAGGATTCTTGCCTATAACATGTTTGGCAAGGGAGATAGCGGGAATTCGCTGGCCAACAAGGAGGTTTACATATTGTTCTGAATGTTGACTAGGAAGAAGCTGAACTTTACGACTTTCTTGATTGAGCAGCTGAGGGCAGTAGTGGCCAAGGCGAGTCAGAAGTACTCGTATGGGCATTTTGTGACTACCTACATCGATGGTCTGGAACTCCATGATAAGGTGAAAGAGTTTGACGTGACACCAACTGACGTGCTCAACATGGAGAGGTTGAGCATAATGAAGGAGGTGGTGAAGCATGGAAAGGGATGGAACATTTTGGAGGCGCACGAGAAGGATCGACCAGCTTCAGCCCGCTTACCACCCAAGAAGTCAGCTAGATTGGCTAAGAAGTCCGCGATCGAGGAGGATGAAGAAGAAGATGAGGAGGAGATTGAATCTTCTTCTGCCCAGCTGAAGTAAGTACTGGAGAGGCTGGGCAAGACAGAGGAGTTGCTCAAGGAGCTATGGAAGGGGTAATTGACCATGCAGGCCACGCTCAACAGCCTTGCCCGCCACCTGAAGTTAGGGTCAGCCTCTGATCCCTCTGCTTAATTATGTCCTCCTGTTTTATTGTGTCTTAGTTTTATTTTGTGTTTGTGTTTTTATTTTGTGTTTTTATTTTGTGTTTAGTGTTTTATTTGTTTGAGTCTGTTCAGTGATTGAATATCTCACCCACATTTTGCCTTGCAAAATGTGTGGTGAGGTAGGCGAATTACTTGTGTGTTAGAGTCTTGACCTTCTTACGCCCATTACTTTGCTATAAGCAAAGTGTGTGCGTGGGAAAGCCATGTGTTTGTCAATAAGTTTGTTGAGTCCAAGGTTGAGGCCTCCATGGATAGACTTTACTATAGCAAAGTGTAAGCGTGGGGTGTCTGTGCCGTGTGTTTTTATTTATGTAATTGTGTTGATCAGCATGGAGTTGTTGGGCAAGATAGTATGATGAGTTGTGAGCTTAATTGATGCTTGTTGAACAGTGCTAATTTTTGCATGCTAAAAGATGACTTGTATGATGGATTGAGTTGTGAACATACCCTGTGAGGATTTTGAGCTTAATTGAATTCATTCTTATGTATGATTAAAGACATCTTGATTAGGAGGAACTAGAACTTGCCTGTACTTTGATTTATGATATCTGAATTTAGATGATATAGGCCATTCTTTCATTAGCCCCTTTGAGCTTGAATTGACCATCCGATATCATTATCCTTTGATAACCCTTTTGAGCCGAGTTAATTCTTTCCATTACTTAGATACTGCCTCTGAAAATATGTTTATTTGGTTTTGAGAATCTGGGCAGTATGAAGAAGATAAGGGCGGGGATGAAAATATTAGGGGTGTGATGAACCCATATTTGTGTCCATCTTTTCTTGTTTCTTTCTTGTGTTTTTAGTCTTCATCGAGTCATTATGTGTCTGGAAGGACACGCAAGTCGAGAGATAGTGTGCAGGGGAAGAACAAGTGGATGCTGGGCAAATCCGATGGAAAATCTGTTGTTGAGATGGTGATACGATGCGAATGGGCATAAGACTGGAAGCTTGTAGCTGGGCAACATCGAAACATCCTTTCTACAAGTCAGGAAGCACCTCCCCATATCCTTAAGCCAACAGACAGAGTACTCGGAGGAGCCAGGATAGTGGTCAAGACCGGAGGCAATTCAGGATGCAGACGATGAAGGGCAAGATGAGAGTCGAGCAGCAGCAGCAGATTTCTTTTCCTTCAAGGAAGAGGATAAGGATCGGATGTTTCCTTCCATATCCTAGCCGAGCCAAATCATGGAATAAATCTACCACGCAAGGAAAGAAGGATCGTGCATGCGAAGGAAAGAGAGAGAGGCAGAGGTTATGATATGCATGGGAAGAATCCTTATTCAACAAGGAAACTTTCCTAAATCCTAGAATTTCATCGCCTATATATATAGCCGACTCTATCATGTAAGAGAGCTCTTCGAATTCAGTAGTTTAGATTAGTTCTGCATTCTAGGTTGAGAGAAAGTGAGGAAGAAACAAGTCCTAAGGGCAATTTACTTTAATTTCGTATTTTACTGCTTTAAGTTAGTTGTTGGCATAAAGCCAAGACCCTTTAGTTGCTGACTACGCTTTTGGGTAGCAGCCCCTTTCCAGATTTATGCTAAGTATGCTTTTCTTTATTTACTTTGTGTTCTTATTTAATATTATGTCTAGCTAAGTTTATTGTTTGGGTTGGATGTAGATGAAGTAATTCTAAATTACTCGTTCAAACTTGTTAGGTCTAATTGTGTTAGTTCGTTAATTGATTTTGTTCCCCAAACACTTAGGATTAATTCTAGACTTAATTGATATTGAAGTTGATTGATCACCATCTAGATATTGAGATTAAGTCATTAACAGAAATTGGGATCAACACGAGAGTGTCTTTCGTGCCCAAGAAGGTAAAGGGTGTTGGAGAGCAGTCGGTATTGACCTACCTCTTGGCTGTCTTGGGTCTATTTATTCTTAATGCCTGTTGGGTAGCATCGTTACTGAAGTGTCTTCGTGACTTTGCTGATCAAGAGAGGAGATCTAGCCTTCTGGTCAAGATCTGTAAAATTGATTAGACATAGGTTAAGTGTGTTAGCATCGTGACTTCGTGACCTTAGGGTGTTAACTAATCTTTGCCTTAAACCAAGTGATAAAATTAGTTAATTGAATATCTTTGCACCGATGAACGAGTAAAGAGTAATTAGGATCATGGATTCGAAACCCAATCCAAACTCTTTTGTTATTTGATATTGTTATTTGTTGAGTACATGTTATTAAGATACTTTGTGACCAAAACCCTTTTGTTGAGCAACATCTGAAGAACAAATTACGCCGAGTCCCTTGGGTACGATCCCGCTTGCCGCTGACTACTACCTTGTTGGGCAAGAGGTGTTATAAATATTGTTTGTGCGAAGTATGTGACGACAACGCTCCGTCAAATTGGCGCCGTTGCCGGGGACTTGGTTTCTAAGCTAGTTTGCTTTTCTAAGATTGCGTTGAGCACGGTTGATGCCCAAGCCACACCTACGGAGTGACGGTGATCCACAAGATCAAGGTGTTTTCCCGGAGGAGATAGCTAGGAGGAATCGAGCAGAGCAACGTAAGAAGAGGAGAGATTTGGAGGAAGGCGTCAACGAACCTTCGGAGTCGCATAGCTTGACAGACGATCAGGATACTGAGCAAGAAGTCGAATCTTGCTCAACAGCCAGTTCAGACAGTGAGAAGTCAACATCCAGTTCAGAAGCAAAAACATCAACAATCATGGCAGGAACACCGGAGAGAACCATCCGTCAGATCATGTTCCCTGACAACAAGGGAATCCGACCATCAAGTATCCAGTTGCCCACCATCAGTGGCAATTGGGAGCTCAAGAACTCGCCGATACACATACTACCCAAGTTCAGTGACCATCCTGGAGAAGACTCCCAAACTCATCTTCAAAACTTTGAGACGGCGGTTAGCACAGTAAGGAACAATGCCACTACTACTACCAGGAACAATGGGGATAGACAAGGACAAGTTGTTAGGAACGATGCTGAAGTTATGAGGAACCAAGATGCTGCCCAAGACACCTTTCCTGACTACGTAAGGTTGCTCACGTTCCCGTTCTCACTTCTTGACGGGGCACGTGAGTGGCTTTACACCTTGCCAGAGGAAAGCATTGATACGTGGAGCAAGATGCAGCAGGCCTTTCTTGACAAATACATATCCGTTGGCCGGATACAAAGTGGAAGGAATGCTATTTCATCGATCAAGATGGGGAGAAGTGAGTCATTATATGACTACTATGAAAGGTTCAAGAAGTTGTTGGCAAGATGCTTCAACATCGGATTCAGGATATCGATTTGATCGAATATTTCTTGAAGGGATTAAGGGCATCAGAGAGAAAATACATCATTGCAGCGTGTGGAGGACCAATAGTCGATCAACTACCATATGAAGTGTTCAAGAAGATAGTTGCCATGGCTGAGCAATCCCGAGATGAAGATAATATCCCAAGAGGGGGGTACGAAGGCAGCAAGGGCAACCAAGACAACTTGATCAGCACCATGAAAGACTTCATGACCAAGATGTCTGGCCAGATGGAGGATTTGAAAAAGCAGGTCAATGGCAAGGAAGTTCAAAGAGTTGTGAAAAGATGTGAAGTATGCCAGGCAAAATCACATGTCACCTCAGAATGTCCCAGTTGGTTCGTGAAAGAAGGAGAAGAGGTGAAGGCAATAGGTCAGAACCAGCAAGGAGGAGGGCAACAAAGGTTCCAGTATGGCAACAACAATAACTATGGCAATAACTATGGTTATAGGCAGAATCAGCACGAGAACCTGAGGTATGGCAACAACCATTATCAGATACCTCTTGCCCACCAACAACCGCAGCAGCCTGTTGGGCAACAACAGCAATATGTGCCTCCACCTCAACAACAGCCTCAACATCAAAATACTTATGTACCTCCACATCGAGAACCAACAAAGACAGAATTCATGAAGGAGACCATTGAAAGGTTTACCAACGAGAACCAAAGGCTGAGGAGAGACTTCGAGAACTTCCAACTAGAAAGTCGAGGACAGTCCAACAACCTTCAAGCTCAACTGACTCATATTAACCAAACCTTGTCAAGGTTGGTAGAAGACAAGCCAGGCAGACTTCCTGCCCAGGTAGAGGTCAACAAGGAGCAAGTCAATGCTGTAATGTTGGGCAGTGGGAAGAATTTGCCAGAGATGTTGCCCAGGACCCAACCTAAGGAACCAACGCGAGTAGAGGAAACCAAGATGGGCTCAGGAGATATCAATGACATCTACGAGGAGTTGAAGGCAAAGCGTGAGGAAGGGATAAAGGCCAACAAGAACCCAGTCTTTGATAATGAGGAGGATGAAGCCTTGTTTGATTACGTAAAGATGGAGAGATCTAAGCTGGGATTTGACAAAGATGACGTGATGCTGGAATCTTTGCAGGCTGAAAAAGAAGCAGAGGCTTTGGCCAAGAGGACCGTTCCGCGCACTACCAAGGCCAAGATGATCAGAGGGAGTTGGAGGACATGATGGAAGTGTTCAAGAAGGTGGAGATCAACCTACCGTTGTTGATGGCATTGCAATCTATGCCTAAATGAGCAAAATTTTTGCGAGAGATGTGCCAAAAGAAGACAAAGTACCCAGATAATGCCCGTTTTCATGTGGAGAATGTGTCAGCACTAATGAATCCCCAGATCCCGACCAAGAAGAGGGATCCAGGCATGTTCGCTATTCCATGCACGATTGGTACTACGTCAATACCCAGGGCGATGCTTGATCTTGGAGCTTCGATAAATTTGATGCCAAGAGCCATGTTTGACGAGATGAGTTTCGGACCTCTTTCTCCTACACATGTTGCCATCCAATTAGCAGATTTATCCACAGTCTACCCGGATGGAGTTTTGGAAGACGTGTTGGTCAAGGTGGGGGATCTTCTATTCCCAACCGATTTCTATGTTCTTGACATGGGAAAGAAAGCAATCAAGAACCCAGTGATCTTGCTCGGGAGGCTATTCTTGAGAACAGCATGTACCAAAATTGATTGCGATACTGGAAAGTTGACAGTCCAAGTAGCAGGGGAAGTAGTAGAGTTCGACGCTTATAGGCAAAATCAAGATGATGCCCTGGAACACCTCAACACCCTCAGTGCATGTGGAAAGCAAGTGGAGACTTTGAATAACTTAAGTTGTTTCGTCGAAGACAACGAAGATGCAATCCAGGCGGAATTCAACCTAGTTCAGGATCTTGACCAGGATCTTAATCAGCATGAGGATAATGAGGAAGATTATGCTCTGATGCAATTCTATGAAGGAGATGAGTACGAAAGTGAGAAAGATTTTTGGGAAGAGTCAGTTCATGGACATAGCTCCGACTCTAACGATGAGGACTACTCCACGGACGAAGAGTTGGAGAATTACGTGTTTGAAAACATCCGTGGAGATGATGGAGAACAGGATGTAGGGGAACAAAAACCCCTTGATGAGTTTGATGAGGAACTTGAGGAGTTACCCCATGATGAGACCGAGGAGTTAGTAGAGGAATTTTGGCAACAAACAGTTCTTGAGGAGGATGCCAGCTTGCAAACAGAAGATGATCTTGCCCAGAACGAAGAACCAGTAGATGTAGTGGAATGCAGTTATGCCAGGGTTCCAGGTAACATCCAGCCTCAGGGGTTTGAACCACTCAATATCCCTGAACTAAAACCGGAGGACAGGTTGGTGCCATCATTGCAAAGAGCACCTACTTTGGAATTGAAGCTCTTGCCCAAGCACCTGAAATACATCTACCTTGGCAAGAACGAGACCTTGCCCGTGATCATATTATCAGAGTTATCGAGCATGGAGGAGATCAGAGTTGGTGATGTGCTGAGCAAGTACAAGGAGGCAATAGGATGGACGTTGGCCGACATCAAGGGCATTAACCCTTTGGATTGTGTTCATCATATCTTGCTTGAGGAGGATGCTGCCCCAGTAAGAGATCCACAACGAAGATTAAACCCAGCCATGAAAGAAGTGGTTATAAAAGAGATACTTAAGCTTCTTGACTTAGGGATTATCTACCCCGTCTCCGACAGCCGGTGGGTGAGCCCCGTGCACGTGGTGCCCAAGAAGTCAGGAATCCAGGTGGTCGAGAACGACAAGAACGAGATGGTGGCCATGAGACTACAAACTGGATGGCGAGTGTGTATAGATTACCGGAAGCTCAACCAAAAGACGAAGAAGGATCACTTTCCTTTGCCCTTTATAGATGAGATGCTTGAAAGGTTAGCTGGTAATAACTATTATTGCTTTCTTGACGGTTATTCTGGTTACATGCAGATCTGGATTGCCGATGAGGATCAAGGCAAGACCACCTTCACGTGCCCGTTTGGCACTTTTGCATATAGAAGGATGCCGTTCAGGTTATGCAACGCTCCAGGGACATTCCAAAGGTGTATGATGCACATCTTTTCAGACCTTCTTGAAGAGTGCATCGAAGTCTTCATGGACGACTTCACTGTCTACGGCAAGACCTTCGACACATGCCTCAACAACTTGGATCGAGTCTTGAAGAGATGCGTTGAGAAGAGCCTAGTGTTAAACTACGAGAAATGCCATTTCATGGTCAAGGAAGGAATAGTTTTGGGGCATGTCATATCGGGAAAAGGAATTGAGGTGGATAAGGCCAAGATCGACATCATCGCCAAATTACCTTACCCAAGATCTGTGAAGGAGTTAAGAGGATTCCTTGGGCATGCTGGATTCTATCGAAGATTTGTCAAGGACTTTGCCAAGATCGCCCAACCAATGACGAGATTACTTCAACATGAAGTACCATGGGAGTTTAACGAAGATTGCAAGAAGGCGTACCATGCCTTGAAGGAGAACTTAATCACAGCCCCCATTATCCAACCCCCGGATTGGGGCATGCCTTTCGAGTTAATGTGTGATGCCAGTGGTTATGCCATATGAGCAGTTCTTGGGCAAAAACGAAGAAAAGAAAGTTATGTTATATACTATGCATCCAAAACATTGAATCCTGCCCAATGCAACTATGCCACAATGGAGAAGGAGTTGTTGGCCATCGTCTTCGCCTTTGAGAAGTTCAGATCATATTTACTAGGAGGCAAGACCATAGTGTACACCGACCACGCGGTATTAAAGTACTTGGTGAGCAAGAAGGAGTCCAAGCCAAGATTGATTAGATGGATTCTTTTATTGCAGGAATTTGACATAGAGATCAAGGACAAGAGTGGTGCCCAGAATCAAGTTGCCGACCACCTAAGTCGAATCCTCTAGCCAGACGATGGGATACCGATCAAGGAGACCTTTCCTGACGAGCATCTGAGTCTTGCCCAAGATGAACCATGGTATGCAGACATTATGAACTACTTGGTGAGTGGAGAAATTCCCTCCGATCTTAGGCGTTATCAAAGAAACAAGCTGAAACACGAGAGTCGTTTCTACCTATGGGATGAGCCATACTTATGGAAGGAATGTGCGGATAAAATAATTAGAAGGTGTGTCGAGGATAAAGAGCAACGAAGCATTCTTGAGCATTGTCACAACAAGGAGTGTGGAGGACACTTTTGGTACAAACGTACTGCAAGGAAAATTTTGGAGTGTGGTTTTTATTGGCCAACATTGTTTAAAGACTGTTACGAGTGGGTCAAGATGTGCGAGAAGTGCCAAAGGGAAGGCAACATCACGAGAAGGAATGATATGCCCATGATCTCGATCTTGCCCGTGGAAGTATTCGATAAATGGGGCATGGATTTTATGGGACCATTGCCAAGTTCCAAAGACAATAAGTACATCATATTAGCAGTGGATTATGTCTCGAAGTGGGTAGAGGCTCGTGCTTCATACAAGGATGATTCGAAAGTGGTTTCTAACTTCTTGAGAACTTAAATTTTCAATAGGTTTGGCATTCCTCGAGCTATAATCAGTGATCAAGGGACTCATTTTTGCAACGCCACAGTGACTGCCTTGTTCAAGAAGTATGGAGTTACCCATCGTGTGTCAACAGCCTACCACCCACAAGCCAATGGACAAGCGGAGTTGTCTAATAGAATAATCAAGACGATCTTGAGGAAGACTGTGGGCACAACAAGGAAGGATTGGAGTATGCGCTTGGATGATGCCTTGTGGGCATATAGGACTGCTTTCAAAACACCTTTTGGCATGTCCCCTTATCGCATGGTCTATGGCAAGAGATGTCACTTGCCCGTGGAACTGGAACATCGTGCGCATTGGGCTGTTGCCCAGCTTAACCTCGACTGGAATGAAGCAGGTGAATTAAGGAAGCTCGAGATCCAGGAACTCGACGAGATCAGACTCCAAGCATATGACAATGCCGGTCTATACAAGGAACGGATGAAGAAGACCCACGACCTCTTGATCAAGGAAAAGGAGTTCCATTTTGGGCAACATGTGCTGCTCTATCAAACAAGATTTAGGCTTTCATCGGGGAAGCTTTCGACCAAATGGGCAGGACCCTATGAAGTGCAAGCTCAATTCCCTAATGGAGCTGTTGAGATCAAGGATCCCAAGAACGGGAAGATTTTCAAAGTTAATGGCCAGCGCTTGAAGGCCTATCTTGGGCAAGAACAGTTTGTTGAGGGGGGACCATCTGGGTTTCCTGTCGAAGAGGACCTCTGACTTCTAAAGAGGGGGGTGTCGTGCCCAAGATCTTAAATGGGGCGCTGTCCAGGAGGCAACCTGGTTAGTATTTTATTTATTTTATTTTAGTTTAATTTGTGTTTTTATTTAATTATCTTATTTCCGTAAAAATATTAAATTCAAAAATAAATTCATAAAATCATGAAAATCCAAAAAAATTAGTGTAGTTTAGCTAGTTTATGTTTTAAGTATTTTATTTTAAAGCATTTTATGATCGAGTCTAACCATAAGGGGAAGTTTGTTCCGGAGTGTATTTGTGTTTCTAAGTGTGCAGGAGATGTTGAGCAAGATGCAGGTTGTAGATCAGGATCCACTCTAAGGGAAAGAGCTGTGGGAGTAGAGCAAGGATTTTGGGCAAGAGCTAAGTTGTGGGTCAATAACGAATGAGGCAGTTACTGTACCCCTAAAACTACGCGCCCTTTAAAACTACCCTACCACGTCTATACCCCCACTACCCGATTTCAAATTCAAGTCTGCAACTTCTCATCTTCTCTCTTCTCTCTCCATCAAAACTCCCAAATTCCCTACAATGGTGTCGACTCGTCCCAAAAACAAATTCAACAAGATCCCTGCAGGAACTAATATCGACCTCACCACCGAACACCCCACTACCACCACCACAAAGCCCAAAATCATCACCAAGAGGAAACTACCCATAGAACCCGTCAACCCTTCTGCCGACCAACACCCAGAAGTCTCAATCGGAACTACCGTACCCAAGAGTCCACCGGTCGACGCCAGGCTTCTGATGAGCGACGAAAACCGTAGCCTGATGGAAGAGGCGGAGAAGCAGCAGGAGGAGGAGACGCAATCAAAGCAGGTTTTCGAGCAAGAGGAGTTAGAGGAGGAACACGACGGTGAGGATGAAAAAGAAGAGAAAGGTGATGAGGGAGAAGGCGACAACGATGATGTGAATGAAGCCATTGACGCAATGGCGGCGACACTGGCAGCAGAGGTGCTGGTGGAGGCGAAGACCAAGGCAAAGGAAAGTCCGGCAAAGAAGAAGAAGGAAGCCAAGGCGGCTAAGAAACGCCCTCACGGTGGCGAGGGGACGCCGGGGAAGAAGCACAAGTCTGCTACTTCGGACACCAGGTCTTTTCTGCCGTCTATTTCGAAGGGAACTGCCGCCAGCGAGCAAGAAGAAGGCGACGAAGTTGAGGAGGAAGAAGATGATGACCAGTCTACCCCAGCAAGTGCCAAGAGTAGGAAGAAGAGGAAGGGGCCCACGATGATGACGTGTAGCAAGCCCAAAGAGTGGAAGGTGACTGCACCTCGAGTTCTCGACTTCAAATTCTACGAGAACTTGGGTGTTGCCCAGGAAGTAAGAGAGTTGTTCAAGGGGATGGGCTGGAGTAAGTTTTTGGAGTGACCTATGGAGGTCTATGAGGAGCAAGTCAAGGAAGTTTATAGCACGGCGACAATAACAAGTGACCCTGAGAACGGGGTGAGCATGATTTCCTTCTCGCTGTTGGGCGAGAAGTATGAGATTCAAGTCAGTGCCCTCAATCAGATTCTCGGGATGGTGAGTCTGCGAGATTTGGCCAGGAAGGAGTTCATGGAGGCCAGGACCAAGGTGCCATCCCCAGGAGATGTGGTTTATGAGGAGCAGTGGAAGGAGATCAACAATGGGACGCCCTACTATGGAGCCAACAACAAGGGTACTGAGCTAAGAACGCCTGTCCTGAGACTTTGCCACCGCATCCTTGCCTACAACTTGTATGGCAAGAGTGATAGCGGCAACAACTTGAGCAACAAGGAGCGATATCTGCTGTGGTGTATGCACACCAAAACCAAAGTCAATTTCGCGGCGTTCCTTGGTGAGCAGCTCAAGACTGTGTTGGCAAAGCAGGCGTTGGGATGCACTTGTGGCCACTTTGTGACAGCCTTCGCGAATGGAGTTAGGGTCTATGGTGATTTGAATGGGAAGCCGAAGATGCCGGTCAACATGTCGGGAGAAACTGCCTTGAGAAAGATGAATGACATCGAGATCAGGAATGACAGATATGTGTTTGTTGATCATTCCAAACCAACATCTAGCTGGCGACCACCAGTGGGCAAGAAGGAGGAGGCAAGCACCAGTGCAGCGGTGCTGCCCAACATCGAGATCGAGACCAGGCTGGCCAATGTGGAGAGGTTGTTGACCAAATCAGAGATGCCCAGCTGGCATTCTTTGCACACCAAGGATTCAGGTATCCACCTGAATCTTCTCTTTAATTTGTGTTCCTCCCTTTTATGTTAGTTGAGGATTTTATTTTTCGTTTTTGTATTTTATTGTTGAGTCTTGTTTTGTGTTATTTAGTGTCTTATTGTTCGAAAGGGCGATTTTACTATCTTCACCCACAATTTGCCCAGCAAATTGTGTGGTGAAGATCCTATTGCCTTCTCGGTTGTGTTTGTTGAGTCAGTTTGTTTTTGTTTGTTTGTTGCCCAATATTTTACCCACTTTGCCTAAGGCAAAGTGTGTGGGTATTGGGGTGTCAGTTTGTGTTTTTAAAGTATGATTGAGTCGTTGATCAGCATGTTAGCATGGAGGTTAGAATAGGTTTATGGATGATGCCGTATGTAAATAGGTAGGACGGAATGAGATATTGGGCATTAACTGTGAGGATTTGAGCTTTTGAAATGCTATATATACATGCAGCATTATTCTTTCTTGTGTGATAATGATCAGTTGACATGTGTTGATCTAGAACTTGCCTGCATCTCTTAATTAAAACTTCATGTAACTTAGTAGAACTACTTAGATGAATTAGGCAATTTTTGTTCAAAATAGCCATGGCCTAAAAATTTCCTACCATAACATTTATCCTTTGATTATCCCCCTTGAGCTTGGATCGTATTCTTTCTATTTACTTATAGGAACCTGAATCTTAAGCCTTCCCGGTCAAGAACTCAAGTCTAAAAGAACGAGGGATGAAAGGAAATGTTGGGTAGCACATAGTGGGCAGAATCACCTAAGATAGAAATGTTGGGTAGCACATAGTGGGCAGAATCACCTAAGATAGAGGTGTTGGGTTAAAAAAAAAGAGAAAAGAAAAAAAAAAGAAAAAATATAAATAAATAAATATATAAGAAGCCCAGAATAAGTGTGCTAAATAAAGAGGAGTAAGGAATCAAGGGCAATGTGTTGCTCGAGAACCTAGTTCTTGACTTAGCCAGTTTCCATATTATCCTACCTTTTGTCATAAGCCATATTACAACCCAATGAAGACCTAAGGATAAGTAGTTTGAATTTGTTCGAAGAAGTAGAGATGTAGAGGGCAGGCAAGCCTATGGAAAAACTTTGTTGATCATGGTCAAGAGCGTAAATACTTAACCTTATACACTTGAGAGATGAGTGCTGGTGAGGATGTCCTTGTTGCCCAATAACTCTATCTTGACCTGTTTGATGGCACTATCTATTACATATTCTGTTTTGACTGACATGTGAGATGCTGATTTGTTTTGAGTCTGTGTTTTCTGTTTTGTCTTTTCTGAGTTTGAGTCTTGGGCAAAGTTGCAGCTATACACTTGAGGGCAAGTGTAATTCAAGTGTGTGGGTGTGATGAACCCATATTTGTGTCCATCTTTTCTTGTTTCTTTCTTGTGTTTTTAGTCTTTATCGAGTCATTGTGTGTCTGGGAGGACACGCAAGTCGAGAGATAGTGTGCAGGGGAAGAACAGGTGGATGTTGGGCAAATCCGATGGAAAATCTGTCGTTGAGATGGTGATACGATGCGAATGGGCATAGGGCTGGAAGCTTGTAGCTGGGCAACATCGAAACATCCTTTCTACAAGTCAGGAAACACCTCCCCATATCCTTAAGCCAACAGACAGAGTACTCGGAGGAGCCAGGATCGTGGTTAAGACCGGAGGCAATTCAGGATGCAGACGATGAAGGGCAAGATGAGAGTCGAGCAGCAGCAGCAGATTTCTTTTCCTTCAAGGAAGATGATAAGGATCGGATGTTTCCTTCCTTATCCTAGCCGAGCCAAATCATGGAATAAATCTACCACGCAAGGAAAGAAGGATCGTGCATGCGAAGGAAAGAGAGAGAGGCGGAGGTTATGATATGCATGGAAAGAATCCTTATTCAACAAGGAAACTTTCCTAAATCCTAGAATCTCATCGCCTATATATATGGCCGACTCTATCATGTAAGAGAGCTCTTCGAATTCAGTAGTTTAGATTAGTTCTGCATTCTAGGTTGAGAGAAAGTGAGGAAGAAACAAGTCCTAAGGGCAATTTACTTTAATTTTGTATTTTACTGCTTTAAGTTAGTTGTTGGCGTGAAGCCAAGACCCTTTAGTTGCTGACTACGCTTTTGGGCAGCAACCCCATTCCAGATTTATGCTAAGTATGTTTTTTTTTATTTGCTTTGTGTTCTTATTTAATATTATGTCTAGCTAAGTTTTTTGTTTGGGTTAGATGTAGATGAAGTGATTCTAAATTACTCGTTCAAACTTGTGAGGTCTAATTGTGTTAGTTCGTTAATTGATTTTGTTCCCGAAATACTTAGGATTAATTCTAGATTTAATTGATATTGAAGTTGATTGATCACCATCTAGATATTGAGATTAAGTCATTAACAGAAATTGGGATCAACACGAGAGTGTCTTTCGTGCCCAAGAAGGTAAAGGGTGTTGGAGAGCAGTCAGTATTGACCTTCCTCTTGGCTGTCTTGGGTCTATTTATTCTTAATGCCTGTTGGGCATCATCGTTACTGAAGTGTCTTCGTGACTTTGCTGATCAAGAGAGGAGATCTAGCCTTCTGGTCAAGATCTATAAAATTGATTAGACATAGGTTAAGTGTGTTAGTATCGTGACTTCGTGACCTTAGGGTGTTAACTAATCTTTACCTTAAACCAAGTGATAAAATTAGTTAATTAAATATCTTTGCACCGATGAATGAGTAAAGAGTAATTAGCATCATGGATTCGAAACCCAATCCAAACTATTTTGTTATTTGATATTGTTATTTGTTGAGTATAGGTTACTAAGATACTTCGTGACCAAAACCCTTTTGTTGAGCAACATCTGAAGAACAAATTACGCTGAGTCCCTTGGGTACGATCCCGCTTGCCGCTGACTACTACCTTGTTGGACAAGAGGTGTTATAAATATTATTTGTGCGAAGTGTGTGACGACAACGCTCCGTCAGGGTGTATTCTAGGTAAGAAGTTTTGTGTTGATAGTTGGGTTATGTCTCAACTAAGAAAGGAAAAAAAATGAAAGAAATAAGGGGAACAAAAATAAGAGAGAAAAATAAATATTATAAATTTCCCAGAAAAAAAGTTAAGTTTGAGCCTAGAATAGTAAGGGCAAGGAATTGAGAAGAAATTGGGAACCCCTGTTGCCCAATACGAGTTTAAGTTATCCTTAGCCAAGATCTAAATATTTTCTATCCATTGCTTTAAGCTTTAACTCTAGAAAGACCTAATGATAAGTTTTGGGATTTAAGATGAAAACTTTAGATTTAAAGGGCAGGCAAGCCTATGGTGATACCGAAGTTAAGATGGTCTACGAGTGTAAAAGAAAGAGCCTAAACACATGAGTGATGAGTGTGGAAAGGAGATCCTAAAAGTTCACAATTCTATCTTGACTTGTTTGATAGCATGGCATTTCTTTTCCCTTCACTTGCAGACTACTATGAAAAGATTGTTGTATTGCCTTGACTAACTCTTTTGTGTTGATCTTGTTTTGAGTCTTTTATTCTTTTATTTGTGTTTTGGGCAAGTTGTCTGTGCACATTTGAGGACAAGTGTGGGTTAAGTATGTGCGCATGATGAGTCCATATTTTGTGTCTTTTTAGTGTATGTCTTAGGAAGTTTAGATCGAGTCTTTGTGTGTGTTTTGTCTAGTTTTTGTGTCTTGGAGGACATATTTTGGGCAGAAGGGTGTTTGCTGCCTTGCAGGTGGAAACTGGGCAATACAGGGGAAGAAAACAACATTTCTGGAAGCAGGTCAAGCAAGGCCATATTGGTCAAGATAGATAGGAGGAGTGCTTTGGTCAACAGGCTAGTTTCTCTCCTAGGTCTAGAAGGATAAGGATAAGATAATCTAACTAAAGTATCTTTCCTTATCCGACTAGATTTAGGATCCGCAAGGGATCTCTTGAAGATAGACGTTACTTGCCTTGTTGAGGGTCGAGCTTATCAAGTGTTACTTGCATCCCAAGGTAGCTCGTGGATTCCTTCCATGTTAAGGACTAGGGGGGCCAAACTCTAAAGCACTCACCTATAAATATTGATGTCTTGCTGCTGCGAAAGGAGCGGTCTTTTATGCTTAATTCCCTGTATTCCATTAAAAGAGTTTGTGAGGAGATAAACAAGTCCTACGGGCACACTTTTACTGTCTTCGTTTTATCAGCACTTTTGGCTATGATTTACTTTTGCACGAACTTCGTAAGTTTATATAGTTCTTATGATTTCTTTTATTTCGATTGTTCATCGTTTTATGATTATGTCTAGCTAAGCTTTTATACTTGGTCTGGGCAAGACAGTCAGGTGTTAACTTAAGCTTGGGAGGTCTAAACTGTGCTAGATAATTGCATGCATATGTTCCCATAATGTTAATAAGCTTGTTCAAATATGAGATAATACGGCTAAGAGATTAATAGGCCGTTAATCACTTAAGACATATTAGATCACAAATCAATTGAGAAGTAGGAGTGTTTTCCACATCTTCTTGATTAAGATCGATTAACATTAGAGGAAGGTGTCTGTCTTATGGGGTTAACGTGATGATTCCTTGTTGGGTCTTTCTAGAGATAAATGCTCCTTAGGCAAGAAACTGAACGATGACTTCGACAGAGGTATTGCCCAAGGTAGGGAGCCGGCGGTGCATCACCAACTAAATAAGGATAGGTAAGGGAAGGATTTGTTGAGAGCGTGACGAGTAAAAAGGGATCTCAGCATTCAAGTTCCATAACTAACGATGTATGCATGTGATGAATATATTTGCACCAATGACCAAGTTAGGGTTTTCACTTAACGATGTCTTAGTCCAGATCAAGTCCTTTTTATTATTGATCAAGTTACTTGTTTACTTTTCAGTGCTTTATTGAGTTCTCGAATTGGGCAAGAGAGCCCTAGTGACTAAGATAGCAAAACCAACTTTTCTAAATAGGTGGAGGAGGTTTCAAGAGATAGTGACAATCAACTCCTTGTGGATCAACCCTGTACTTACTTACTAACTATATAGCTGTAAGGATAGGCTATAAATTCATTTTGAGAGTGCGAACAACAGCCTCGTCAATGACCATGTCGTAGGAGGTGCCGCTGGGCCTTTTCTTCGTTGCTTTGTCGTAAGAGATCATCCATTCCTTCACCTAGTGGGAGATCCGCCCAAAAAAACTCTTCACTATCTTTGAGTTGAGATCGTCGTCAAAAATAGCATTGTATCTCTCCACCACTTTCCCCCAGTACTTGTCGCCATGTTGATCTCTGCCGAGGATGGAGTTGCATGTCTTCTCTTTCCAGACTTAGGTGACGGCGGTGCCTTGTTCCACCGTGTAACTGCAACTCTTTAATTTGGCGCCGACGGCCGGAGGAGGAAGAGGAGGAGGATCATTTGTGATGGTGAGATCGGCCCGTGCTTTCCCTTTTCGTTTGGTTTGTTCCGCCTCGGACGAGGGACTGTCTTCGTCGCCGAAGACAATGTGGAAGGACTCGCCGACGGACGAGTTGAGGTTGATAGAATCAAGCCCCGTCAGCGTATATCCTCTGTATGAACCGTCGTTCGCCATTTCAGGGGGACACCACGACGACGATCATAGATTAAACGGATCCGTTTGAGTGAAGATTGTGTGATTTTGATGTGGAAAAAAAGAAGGAATTGTGTGAGAAAAATAGAGAGAAATGGTATGAATGTGGTGTGAATGTGGTGTGAAATGTGGTATTTATAGGTAAAAAAATGAGAAAATTAAATAAATAAATAAGTGTGAAGTGTGATTTTTAATTTTTTTTTCGATATGGCGCGTGCAATGCATGCGCCGGATTAAAAAAAAACCTCGACGCGTGTATTACATGCGCCTGCTCGAGACGGTCTCGAAGTCACGAGACGGGCTCGAGACGGACGTCGTTGCAGCAGCGTGTCTCGTCGCCGTCGGTGTCTCGAGACCCCCGACGAGACACCCGCTGCCAATAACCTTATACACGTTGATAATAATTTCAGACTTTATGGGGGAATAATATTTAAATTTAAATAATAGTATATATTTATTCGTTGAAGTTTAAAGATAATAATTCTATACTAATAACTCATTCAAACTTTTTTATAGAGTAGTTTCATCTCCAACTCTGCTCTATAATTATGCTCTACTGCAGAGAAATTAATACTACTAGTATTGTTCTACTAGTAGAGTAATACTATTGATTGCTCTATATATATTTTTTTCTTTTCTTTTATTACACTTACTTATATTTCTTTAAACATAATATTAGATTATATAGAATACTTAAATCACATTACAAAATTTTACATATGAGTTTACTAGATTTATCAAATTAGAATATTTTATTATGTAATACTCCCTCCTTATCTTTTCATAAAGCCCAATTTACCTTGTTTGGACGTATCGTTTCACTAAGTCGATTTACTAAAATGAAAATGCATCATATGATAAATACCCCACTATAAGTCATAAATTCCCGATTTGGCAACTGTGAACTTCTGCTTTCCATCTGAGACAACCTTGTGTTGGGCCAAATGAGGTAATGACAGAATGTCAAACCTTCACGTGACTTCCTTTTTGAAATTCAAATTTCAACCTTTGTCTTTCAACATTTGTTAGTCGGTTGAGAAGTTTGGTCTTCATCTGAGTGGTCTTCAGCTGATGTTCCATCTGATCGCTATCTTCATCTGACATTCTGTCTGAAGAGGAACAGTTGAACCCTCAGCTGCCTTGAACTTCATGTTGTCGATCTATCAGATTGAGTCCTGCAACTGATGTTCCATCTGAACAGTTGGCTTGAATGCTCAGTTATCTTTCTTACATCTGATGTTCTGTCTCTTGAACGCTCAGTTGTCTTTCTTACAACTGATGTTACACATCCGAATTTTCATCTGTAGTTCTATCCGAGTAAAGCCATGTTGCCGTCTTCAGCTGGAGTCCTGTAAAGATAAAATCTAAACCTTTCTCAAACAGCGAGACTAAATACTAACATTAGCATATGGCAACATCTACTCGGTTGGGGTCAGTTGGTTTTGGAATCAATCAAAACTTTACTTAAATTTCCCAACAATTTCCTCCTTTTTGATTAGGCCAAAACCCTACTGATCTAAACTCTACTGACCTATCTAAAATCTCAGCTGAAATTCTAGACAGTCTATAAGATTAAACATCAAAGGGTTAGCACAGTTATAACATGGTATTGAAATAACTTTGCGATTCAGAGCTTGGACAACTGAAAAATTTTACATCAAGGTGAATCGGATATATGATGAAAGTTTTCATTACAACTGATGTTTACACAGATATGCACAAAAATCAAAATACATCAGTTGTTCAAAAACTCTAACTTGGCTAATACTTCAGCCCATACTTGCCAAAAATCCTGACAAAAATATCTCTTTTGACATCTGACTCCTTTGAGATATCTACTCCATGTTCCTGACAGACTCTTCTTGCCTCAGCTGCAATCTTCTGTCGGTTCGAATTTCTTGTGTCTGGAATGAATGGAGGGAGATATGTGACCTTCTGAGGGACAGGGACTGTGTTCATGTCCAGTTTTGCATCAATCATTGCTCGTCTGAACTGGCTGAACATGCCCGGATCCCCAGAGTGCAGCTCGGTCAGGGCTTTCTTGAAGGCTTTTCTTGGATCCTCAGTTGCGAACACCTTCCTATAATAGAAATCATTCACAAACTCTTGTTTGAATGATTCCCAATCATCATTCCATTCAGCTGGCATCCACTTGTCCACATGCTTGAAGCGTCTCTGTAGCTTGATCTTTCCAGGCAGTCTCTGCTGCTTCAATCTTGCTTCAGCCTTTACTTGATGTTTCTCAATGCGTCGACGGCATCGAGAGGCAACATTCCTATCCAAGTTGTTGGTAACCTTGGCAAGCTCTTCTTCAAATTTGTTGACTCTTGTAGCTTGGTTGGCTGCGAACTTTTTGATCCATTCAGGATTCATGTAGTCCTTCTCCGGAACATCCATAGCCTTAGCAGCAGCAATACACTCTTCGGTTGTAATACCGTCGAGTTCAGCATCGAGCTCGGCTGCAATCTCGGCTATGGAGTTGTAGGAAACTCCATACTCCTTCGCTTGCTCCATGTCTTTAGCCATTTCGTCTCCTCCGACAACAATAGATTTCAGCTTTTGTTGTTTCTTGTCGGTTGGCTTCGGAGTGGACTTCTTCTTCTGAGCTGTCTTCTTCTTCAGCTCGGTCTTCTTCTTCAGCTGAGATTCCTTCCCGGCTGGTATCTCTTCTTCAGCTTCTTGCATCTCAACTTTCTGGGTCTCATCTTCCCCAATCTCATCTTCTCTCTTTTTGGCATCAGCAACGAGGCTTGCGACTGAGCCATCTAGAGAAGTGAGTTTCTGTTCAGCCTGCTGGATTCGGTTGAAGAGTTCATCAACAGCGCTCTCCACATCAACCTTCTTCGCCAGTTCATTATCACGGCGCTCTTGATCAACTTTCTTTAGTGCAACGAAGGTTTCATTGACTTCGGTTTGGAAAGCGACGAACTCAGCCCATCTGGATTCGAATCGAGAATCCCATTCTTCGTCTTGCGTTTGTTGAGATTTGGCAAGATTGGATTCAGATATGGACTTGAACACGTTCAGTTCTGATTTGATTCCCAGAACGGATGTCTTCAGGTCTGTGAAGTCCTTGCTGGTGGATGTTGAGAAGTCATCTATCTTCTTCTTGATCGCATCATGCTCTTCCTGCAACTTCCTGTGCTTTTCCTCCTGAGCTTCCATCATCCTCAGTTGTTCTTCTCGGTTGAGCTGGATGTTGGCAAGCATCTCCTTCCTCAGTTGATTGACCCTCTCAACGATCAGCTTGCATATTTCATCTGTGGAGGGTGCTGGCTGATCAGCTGGAGCTGGTTATTCAACTGGTGCTGGCTGTTCAACAGTAACCATGGCTTGGCGATTGGCCAGGTACTGTTGAAGGTCTTCTTCCTCCTGCTTGGCTGCTGCGGCGGTTACGTCAAGGTCATCAATGAATTCAGCAGACTTGACCAACATGTTGTCAAGGAAGGCGACACAATCTTGTTCGGCTGTCTCCCTTGTGTCTCTTCCTGCTGCCTTGCTGATATCCAATCGACGAGTCAGCAGTGCAACCTTGTTGTTGTACGCAACTTCAAGGTTGGTGTAGTTGAAGTATTCCCTTATACGCGACTCATCAGCCTTGAGCTGGTTCCAGCTGTGTATCCTGATGGTATCTTCCTTGACATACCAGTGGCTGAATATGATGTTGAATTGATACAACAACTCAGTTCCAAGCGTGGCAAAAGTGAGCATGTCGCGCGCCTCGGGGAACATTCCGATCAGCTTCTGAAAGCAGTAGGCCAACTTGCCTTCATGTTCCAGCGCGACAGCTCGACGATCAGCTTCTTCGTCGATGGGGGAGGGAGATAGATTTTCATAGGGAATTGGTTCAAGGGTTTTCTCAACATTGGCCAAAGAAGTGGTCACAATGTTGGCATCGAGCGGGGAGCTCGGAATTTTTGACTGTGTGGGGATGTTGGGATCGAGAGGTTCCTCAACATTGGCCAAAGAAGTGGTCACAATGTTGGCATCGAGCGGAGAGCTCGGAATTTCTAACTAAGTGTCGGTTGAAAGAATCTCTTTGGGCTGTACGGCATCAGCTCCTGCCGTGGGGGAGGATGGAAGATCTTCGGATTCCTTAGAAGAAGAAGAATCTCACAGGTTTTGTTCAAAAATCGAAGAATCAAAATCATGCCATCAACCCATGCAAAATCAATCAAGCATGGTCAATTCCAACCCAATTTTCTCAAAACAAAACATTATCATCATAGGCATCTCACCACAGTTACATGAGCAATACACAATCAAAATCATAGCAACCAACATTCCAAATTCTCAAATTTTTCTCAACTTTCCACAAATTCCCAAAGTTTCCAATCCTAACACAACTAAACAAGCAAAAATAACCAAAGCACACCAAATTCAACAACCCAAGCAAAACACACACATATTTACAAACGTCTTTGTATTCATCTCCTCCCTCCCCCAAACTTATTCGAAACCGAAGGAAACGAAGAAGTTTAAAGGGAAGAAACAAATACAAAGACGGGGGTACCTCTCATTTGATCATTGGGGCGCGGAAGCGGGGGCCATGGATGGCCTTCCTCAAGCTGAGATGCTTCAAAGCGATGAACAAGATCCAACAACTCTTGTTCATTGACGAGATCCTCTTGATGGTATCGATCTTGGCGGTCAAATAATTCTTGGCGGAATGCGTCATGTCGATCGAACCATTGTTGTTGAAAAGCTTGTTGCTCCGACCGTTGCTCTTGTTGGAACTGCTCCTGACGATCATAGAGATCTTGTTGGAAACCTTGAAACTCGGCTCGATGCTGTTGTTGGTAATTTTGCCAATCGGCCCTTTGCTCTTGATGAAAAGTGTCTTGCCGAGCATAAAGATCGTCCCGGAATTGGTCGTAACGAGCATACATCTCGTCTTGGAAGGCTCTTTGGTTCCCCAATTGCATTTGTTAGGCTTCAAGCATGTCTTGTTGCCGAAGACGATTGGTTTGGATATCGTAGCGCATGACGGCAAACTCACTATCCCACTGAGTGCAATAGTTGTCGATGTGCGCCACTTGCTCCGGCATACTCGCAAATTCTTCCCCATAGAAGGTGTCGGGTCCCGCCGGTCCGCTATACATGTTATAGGGTCCGAAGGACCCCCCAAAACCTTGGAAACCGCCTTGGAACCCCCCTTGAGAGCCTCCTTGGGAGCCTTGACTTTGCTCAAAGCCTTGACGCCCTCGGCGTCTTTGCAACTCTTGCCTTCGTTGCTCAAGACGGGCTTCCCATCTTGCTTGCTCCCCCGCATCATCATCATCATTGGTGTCGCCATCTTCTCCTTCACCATCTTCTCCGTCTTCACTCCCACTACTACCACTCGCCTCCACTTCGACCCTTGGATTACCGGCCGCTAGGATAGCCATCTCATGAAGTGGCGTATCCATCTTCTAATTTGTGCGTTGGTTGAAAGAAGTAATCTCTGTGAGGACGGGGTCGGGTAATGGAAAGATCTCCACTACCTCTTTCTCTCCCTTCTTGGGCCGGTACTCCTTGCTTTGGCAGAAAAGATAAGGCCGAGAGGCGGAGACAAGAACCCTCATATTCTTCAACATGTTGAGGTCCATGACTAAATTGTCATTGAGCTTCTCCCACTGGTCATATTCGAGACAAAGAAATTGAGCTATAGCCGAGATGAACCCACCGCAACAAAGGACGCCCGACTGTTGATGCTTTTGAGCCCAGAGTTGGCGGAAGAGGAATTGCCCCAAATTGAGCCTTGTATAGTTGAGCATGCACCACACAACTTGCAGCTCAACACTCCGGCATGAGCTATTCTCGCCCCTTTGGAACACCGTATGGGCAAGTATTCTTTGAATCACCCGAAAGACGGGATTGTGGAGTAGGGTGGCTTTAGACTTCCCTAAAGAGTAGACTTGAGATGCAAAAGTCATCTCCTTCCATAACACTTTTGGTTTGAACCCCTGTGGCTTCTCACAATCGCCTCCATCTAGGCAATTGAAAATTTCATTAACTTGCCTCATTAACAAGGAGTGTGTCACATTTCCCAACCGAAAATATACCGTCTGAGGACGCTTCACTTGAGCGGTTGGGATGACCAATGTGGAGAGAAGCTCGTATGAAGCCCATGGGCATGTAGGCCACATCCCCGTCAAAATTGAACCCCAACCAATCCGGTCGAACATCTCTTTTACATTTTCCCATAGTCCAAGGTCCCTGAGGACTCGCTCATCCGGATACTTGCAAGAGACTAGACCTTTTTGAGCTCCTCTTTGAGCTAGATGAATAAACAACCGTTTGTGCTCTTCTTGAAGGTTAGATACCCCAAAGACGGAGGGGTGGTATGGACTATCATCGGCTTGGCGACGAGATGACGTGGGCTTTTGTTTCTCATTCTCCTTGCCTTTACTCCTACCCTTGGGCGGAGAATCTTCAATACGTGGACGCTTATCCGCCTTGCTTCGACCCATTGTACCTATACTTAATCAATGTGGTTTAGTTTCCAATCTCCAAAACAACATCAAAATTAGCTCAACCACAAACAATTAGCACTAAAAGTTCCAAATAATGAATACATAACAACAATCCTTCCATCTATGTATATCTAGACAAGTGAAGCACACACCAACAATATAACATCACCCATATCCCCCAAATCAATCAATTCAAGCTTAACTACAATTATCAATCCAAAATTTAGACTCTAAAGCATGCATTCACCATCACCAAACCTCCTAAACAAATAATCATGCTATATTTGCACCAAAACCTCCACAAATTATGCTAGAAATCACTTAAGGGCACCATAATACCATCACAATCAATAAACATCCTCAAATAATAAACTAACATGCTCAATTCATAGCCAATTCACAATGTAACATGATTAATTAGACAATTAAGCACAAAAATCCTAAAATTTCGAAATTAAAGCCCTAGAAAATTATCCAAACCTAAAAAACGAAATTTACACAAACTAACAACAAAAAATAAGCATAAGAAATCATAAAAACAAGAAATAACGGAGCAAAAATACCTTAAAAACGAAAATTTAAACTAGAAGAGGGCTAAAACTCCAACACTTGGGTGTAAGGATTTGGGTGGATGAAAACCACAAATTTTTGGATGGAAGTGTAGATTAGGTGATGGGTATGATGTGTGTGGAAGGATTTTGGAAGATATGGAGGATTGAGGGAGGAATTAGAGATGGAAGAGTTGAATTTTCGTGAGGTTTGAAAGAGGGAAGAAAAGAATAGGAGAAAAGAGAAGAAAGAAGGAAGAAAAAGGGGAGAAAAGAGAGAAACCGCACGAATCGGCGGTTGGAATGGAAAACTCGGCGGTCTGAAGCAAAAATCGGCGGTTTGGGCTTAAACCGCCGGTCCGACCGCCGGTTTGTAATTTGTGAAGGAGTATCGAATCCAGTAACTTCCGAAGGGCTACCCGGCGGTCTGGACATGAAAATCGGCGGTTTGGCCTTGAACCGCCGGTTCGACCGCCGATTTGAAGATTACACATGCTCTAATATTCCAGTAACTTTCGGAGGTCGACCCGGCTGTCGGGACCCCGAAATCGGCGGTCCAGCCGTGAACCGCCGGGTCTGACCGCCGATTTACACTTTTCACGCGATTTTTCGATTTTTTTTTAGAAAGAAATGAAAGCTAAAAACGAGACAAACACTTCAACCAAACGAGCATGCCGACTCAACAAACGAGAAGGCAACCAAATCACCAAATCAAAAACTACCACCAAACCAACAAAACCACAAACTCAACTAACCAAGCCAAGCCAAAACAAACCAAAACAACACATATTCACATTCAAGATCAAACACCACCAAAACAAGCAACACAAACTCAAAACAAAAAGAAAAACCAAAAGCAAGTAAAATGTTTGGGTGCCTCCCAACAAGCGCTTTGTTTAACGTCTAAAGCTAGACGATACCTCAACTTTCAAGGGTTATTTAGGAGTGTGACCGTCACGTTCCGGTCCGGCTCACAATTGATATACGGCTTGAGACGATGCCCATTCACCAAGAAGGTTTCTCCACCGGCTTTGAGAAGATGATATGTGCCATTTTCATTGCTCTTATAGATGACATAAGGTCCCGTCCACCTTGACTTCAATTTGCCCGAAAAGAGACGGAGACGAGAGTTATAGAGAAGAACCTCATCTCCGGGAGCAAAATCTTTGGAACGAATAGCCTGATCATGGAACTTCTTCGCCCTCTCCTTATAAATCCGAGAGCTCTCAAACGCCTCATTCCTCCACTCATCAAGCTCAAGAAGCTTTTCAAGCCTTGTATACCCAGCCTCCTTAAACTCGAGATTAATCCGTCTTGTGGCCCAATATGCTTTGTGCTCAAGCTCAACCGGCAAATGACATGACTTCCCAAAGACAAGTTGAAATGGCGACATACCTATAGGAGTCTTGTAAGCGGTTCGATATACCCACAATGCATTATACAAGTGACTTACCTAATCTTTTCGATGTGCCACCGATTTTTCCAGGATTTGCTTAATCTCTCGATTGGCCAACTCGGCTTGGCCATTCCCTTGAGGATGGTATGGAGTGGCTACTTTGTGCTTCACCCCATATTTAGCAAGCAAGCTTCCAAGCCACTTGTTGTTGAAATGCGACCCTCCATCACTTATCAATGCCCTTGGGGTGCCAAAACGAGTGAGGATATTCTTTTGCAAGAATCTAAGCACCGCCTTTGAATCATTCTTGACCGTTGGAATTGCTTCCACCCAACGAGACACGCACTCAACCGCAAGCAAGATATAAGTATACCCTTGAGACTTGGGAAAAGGGTCCCATAAAGTCTATGCCCCACACATCAAACTGATGGTCCCGAAACGAGTTCTGGTGTATGGAGGGGGGGAATACACCAGATAAGACTTTTTAAAAATAACCCCCTAAAAATTAACTCAACCGAGTAAAGAAGCTCAGTTGGAATCACAACCGAGTAAGAGACACTAGGTTGGAAGTGATGTGTTGTGCGGAATGTGGTGGAAATTAACTCGTATAAATTAACTCACGCTTTTATGCGCGGTTGGTCAAGAACCAAAACAGTTGAGAAATAATGCAGTTTGTATACAGGTTAGAAAGTCAGTTGAATATGCAATAAATAACTCAACAAAAAAAACTCAAGCACACAGAGATTTACGTGGTTCGGAGAAACCTCCTACGTCCACGGGGAGTTGTGAGTCCACACAACTATGTCCAAGTTATTCTGGACAAACCACACAGCTTACGCGGGTTGTATGATGCGTCTTCGACTTTTGGGTCTTTTTATCCCCATTTTTCTTTTCTTTTGTGTTTGTATGAGTCGTATAGGGTAGAAAACAGATATTTTGGAGGTGGAAGCTCGGAAATGAGCATATGGACGAAATATGAGCGAATTGGGCATTACTGAGACAAATCAGCCCAAGTTGCATCTGAGCAGCAATGATTTTCAAAGTGTACCACCTGGTGCGAGGCTAACCGAAGGATGCAGTCAATATGACCATGCTGGACAACAGCAGTCAGCAGCAAGAGCCAAATATGGAAAGACGCGTGAAGGAGATATTAAGGAGATTCTGGCGAATCCTAACAATGGAAGGATCTGGAAAAATGTGGAGTCAACTTAATCAATCAATAATTGATGGTCAATCACCAATCAGATCAATCAAGGATCAAGCTAAATATGGAAGGTGATCACTCATGTTGGTAAGGCCATGACAGACTGTCCCAATCAGCACATATGGGCTATTTATGAAAAAACGTGTGAAGGGCCAAGGATGGAAGGTTTCAGCGAATCTGGAATATCAACAGCAAGAGAAAGATAAAGTCAACTCAATCAATTAAGCCAATCATCCCCAGCAATCAAATCAATCACGATCATCTATTTATGGAAAGTCAGTCACAGGGATACTGTCAGACAGCTGGGTTAGGGTTAGACTAACGTCTGTCAACTATATAAAGCCAGCAAATGTGGCTGACAAAGGTGGCTACTCCCTATCGTGTTCTACTTCATTTTCAGTCCTAAGATACACTTTAGTTCAGTATTTTCTTTTACATTTTCGTACCAAATAATTTACTTGCTTTTATTTCAATTCCGTTGTGAAGAACAAGCCCAAGGCGGTTTGCCTTTGGTATTTATTCAAGTATTTCGTATTTTCTTCTATTCATGTGTTCATTTTATTTTGTGTTTATGTATTTAATTATGTGTGAGTAATTCCCCTGGTGATATTTGGGTGGGGAAAATGATTAAGTGTTGATATGTTAAATGTTCGCGAGGCATTTGTGCCATCGGTTGGATCCAGTGGTTCAAGAGAGATCTGAGCAGAATCCATGGGTAGTTCTGATCCAGCGGGTGATCTCCGCTCGGTTAGAGCTGTACCATGACAAGCAAAGGCCAGGGCATGACAGACGGCAACGTTCAGTATGCCTATGACCGAGTAGCTGAGCAGCGCCTTCAATGGTGTTGTAGATCTGGATGGTGAGGAATGGACAAGGGGATACTGCGTCCTTCTTCAGTCTTGGGCTTCTCTAACAATCACCCATCAACTGTGACGAGGCATCAAGCCATGGTTATCGACCGAAGGACTCATCTCGCGTATCGTAGGCATATCGATGACCGGTTGGACGTGGTACCGGAAATGAATATCCCGCGAGTTATGTCTACTTTGTAGGTGCTGACATGGGAAGTTTGGAAGAGAAGGTTGGTGAGGGTCATACTTGGAGAGATCGGGTATGACTACTATCTAAGGAGGAGTGAAGCACGGCCTTGTGACCGGGGTGAAGCGTGACCTTCGGACCAAGACGACAACAAGGGACTCAACCATCCCAAGTGTGGAGTATGAACTCTTGAAACACCCCAATGTCTTTGGGCCATGCCTTGAGTTTGTATGAAGCATAGACGGATCTTCAGTATGCCCATGACCGAATAAACATATCAACAATGATCATGACCTACCCCAAATCTTACCCCCTTTTTTATATTTGATTTCCATTTAGTTTATTGTGTAGATATACAGGTTGAGACCGTGACAACTCAATTTGTGCACCGAAGAGTAAAGTAGTTCCTCACTCTCCGTGGGATCGACCCTAGCTTGCCACTAAGACTAGCCAGTCCGGTAGTGGGCTCAGGAGCGTGTATTGTCCATCTGAGGCATACACAGGTATTTTGATCGTACCACACGACGGGTGCGTGTCAAAATTGGCGCCGTTGCCGAGAAGTGACGCGCAACAATTTTACTCTTTATAATCCATCATCCGCTTACTGCTTGACATGGTACGGCGAGACGCGGGATGGCAGCTGCTGCCCCGCAGACCATCCGTCAGCTGGCATTCCCGGTTGACCTGAATTTGAAACCCAGCGGTATAACCCTACCGACCATCGAAGGTCGGTATGACCTGAAACCAGACCTAATCCAATTGCTGTCCAAATTCCAAGACATACCTGAAGATGACCCAATCACACATCTCCAAGACTTCGAGATGATATGCTCAACGGAGGAGAACTTAACAACAATGGGAGAATACATTAGGTTGGTGTTGTTTCCTTTCACACTACAAGGAAATGGTACTACAGCTTGTCCGCTGGTTGTGTGACCACATGGGCTGAGATACAGCAAACATTTTTGGAGCGGCATTACTCAGCAGCCAAAGTGTTTAGTATGAGGAGGACCATACAAAACATCGAACAAGGAGAGCTAGAATCACTCTACGAGTATTGGGGCCGATTCAAAGGATTGTTGGAAGAATGCCCACACCATCAAATTCCTGAAAATAATTTGGTGGAACACTTTCTATTGGGACTCAAGAAATACGAGAGAAAACTCGTTATTGCGGCATGTGGAGGTTCGATGTTTGACAAAACACCCAAGGACATGTTGCAACTATTTGAAAGTATGGCCAGAGAGTCGGGAGCATATGAATGCAACCTGAAAGCACCAAAGAAGATGGAGGATGACAACCTCATTGAGTTGAGGAAGAAGATCAAAGAGATCAAACAACTCGTAGCAGCTGTGACCACACCGAAGAAGGCTCCTCTGTATGACCAATACAACATGACTGGACATCAAACTGATGAATATCAACTCTTCTTAGGGGATGGACCAATGGAGGATTTTGCTATGGGAGAAAGTGATGACCAGCACAAAAAGTATGATCCATTCTCTCACTCTTACAATACTGAATGGAGTGAAAGTCCAAATTCCCAATGGCGACATAGAGGATGGGAGAATCAGCAATTGCAGCCAGTACGGGGCATACTGCAGACACCCTCGTACCAGTCAGAACTACAAGAAGGACCAACTTGGGAAGAGTCAATGAAGGATGCCGAACTCTTCGGACCTGAAACAATGGATGAATGTAGCCAAGAAATCTTCCGTTGGGATGATATTATAGCAAAAGACGTGGAGAATCAAAGGAAACTTCCACCGGAAGAGATCAATCTGATCGAGGAAGCAGATGAAGCAAAAATGCAAAAGGAGAAGGACCTCGAAGAATGGCATGACGGTATGACCAAACTGCTAGGCACTGTAGCAGAATTGACATGAATAGGCATACCGGAGTCTGATGAATCTGTCAGAGCAGCTCATACAGAAAAGGTCACCCAGAAATTGCCAACTACTGCACCGCCTTGTCCGAGTATCTTGGAGGAAGCTAATGATCACAAACGCCCACTACCCCAAAATGCCATAAATTCGAAGAAGGCAAAAATGGAAGGGAATGAGAAGTTAGAATGTGTGGCGGCGGTCATACCGAGCGAGGTACTCACGGAAAATTCGGATGAGTTGTTTATCCCATGTGCTATTGGTGGAAAAATAATTGAGCAAACTAAGCTGGAGTTGGGATCATCAATCAATTTGATGCCCCTATCAATGTATAAAGAGCTCAACCTCGGATCCCTCGAGCCAACCAGAATGGTCATACAGTTGGCAGACCGTTGGAATGCCCATCCCAAAGGGTTATTGAAGAATGTTGAAGTGAAGGTCGGTGAAACCATACTCCCAGTAGATTTCTATGTGCTAGATATGGGACATGAGACTCAAAAAGGTTCTGGACTGATATTGGGTCGTTCATTTATGGAAATTGCTCGAGTCTACATAAATGAGGATGGAGGAGTCATGATTTGCATGCTCGGAGACACCACTTTTAGGTTCAATATCTTTGATGTTGTAAAAGATGCTAGAGTTCATCAACCGACAACCTTCACAGAGTTGGCCGAATACTATGTTGATAAGCTATATCCAGACAGAACTGTGCGGGTCATACCAGAGAAGGAGCTGCTGAATGACCTTACTGACAGTAATGCTGCCAAACAAGAAGAGTTTAAGGGAACAAGTCTGGAATCATACTTTTTGGAAATCCCTAGCCAAGAAACTCCTGGAGATGATGGTGCACCTTCTCTATCATAAGATGAAGTTGAACAGAAAAGGCAACAAGAACATGAGGAGCGGAGAGCCAATGCATACGGTAGTGTTGGGATGTACATGGAGTTGGGCAAGAAGATTTACGATCCAGGCATATCAAAGATGGAGAAATGTTTTCTCCTAGATCCTTGTTTTGCATGATGGAAAAGATTGCGTTGAGCTCAAGACAATAAACAAGAGCGCTGATTGGGAGGCAACCCAAAATAAGGTCGCTGGTATGACCATTACTACTTTGAATTTATGTGTCTTTTATTTCTTGTATTTTGTGTTTCTTGGAGGACAAACCTTACAGATGAGTTGAGCTGGATTCTATGCATCGGAGATCAAAACCCACTTTGCAATGCAAAGTGTGTAGGTGGGGTCGGTGGAGAATCGACAGGATGGTCAAGGGATTACCGAAGCAGCAGTATGACGTGGTCAGGGTCTGCCCCAACTGGCGAGACTTTCGCATTTTGAAGCAGCGGAAAATTCATTCTCCCACTCACCACCACTCCATGACTACTACACATGATCTTCACTCCATATAGAAGTCAGAACATAATTTGTTGGACATTCGAGATGCATTCCGCCAAGTGAAGAGTCAATCTCTTGAGACCGAGTCCTCACACTCCACGAATAAGTTTTCTCTCCCTAGTAAAGGCCTTTATTTTTCTTTTGAGTCTTGAGTTTAGAGTCAGTCTGCACATGTTGTTGGTATTGGTGATTCATGCATGCTATTTGGTTTGACTGGTTTGTTGGTATGATGAGCATTATCACATGATAGCAGTAGAGAGCATACTGAATAATCCATACCTGTGAGATTTGAGCCAATTTGCATTTATTTTCTGGTATGACTATGCTGCTTAGTAACCCTAGAACTTGATTGTGGATTCTAGTTGGATGGTGTAGTTTATATGATTAGGGCAATTCCTTCAATTTAGAGCCCCAGATTTATTTCTTTGAGCTAAAAATGATAAATCCTTGCTAACCACTTTGAGCCGAATGAATTCTTTTTTATAAGCCCTTGTATTAAAATTGATTAAAGGTATGACTCCCACACTATACGAAAGATAAAGGGCAGCTCATTACTTAAGGTGGAAAAGCATAAATTGAGAAAGGAGAGTCTGGGTTTAAAAAAAAAAAATGAATTTGCTTAATTGAAGAAGAAAAAAAAAAAAAACGGGAAAAGTGAAGTGGGAGTGCTAGTACTGGAAAAGATAGGTCGGTATGACCGGAACCAAGTTTTAAACTACTTATCCAAAAATCCTTACCTCTGCTCCGTATACCCCACTACAACCTAACGAAGACCCTTTGATGAATTGCACCAGATTGAACATTTGCTATGAATCCATAAACAAGCCTATAGGGAAGCTAAGGCAGCATAGAATGAGAGTATACACTTAGCCATACACTTGAGTGTGTGAGAGAAACTGCTAATCTCTTCATGTGATTTATTTGCTCAATGGTTTGTGCTATGATATTACGGTTGATGTATGCATGTATGATCTGATCTGATAACTGTGCAGTTTCGTGTCTTGAGTCTTTATTTCTTTTCTTTCTTCTATTTTCGTCGGTGTCTTTTGTGAATTCACCTGCATACTTGAGGGCAAGTATGGTTTAAGTGTGTAGGTGTGATGCGTCTTCGACTTTTGGGTCTTTTTGGCCCCATTTTTCTTTTCTTTTGTGTTTGTATGAGTCGTATAGGGTAGAAAACAGATATTTTGGAGGTGGAAGCTCGAAAATGAGCATATGGACGAAATATGAGCGAATTGGGCATTACTGAGACAAATCAGCCCAAGTTGCATCTGAGCAGCGATGATTTTCAAAGTGTACCACCTGGTGCGAAGCTAACCGAAGGATGCAGTCAATATGACCATGCTGGACAGTAGCAGTCAGCAGCAAGAGCCAAATATGGAAAGACGCGTGAAGGAGATATTAAAGAGATTCTGGCGAATCCTAACAATGGAAGGATCTGGAAAAACGTGGAGTCAACTTAATCAATCAATAATTGATGGTCAATCACCAATCAAATCAATCAAGGATTAAGCTAAATATGGAAGGTGATCACTCATGTTGGTAAGGCCATGACAAACTGTCCCAATCAGCACATATGGGCTATTTATGGAAAAACGTGTGAAGGGCCAAGGATGGAAGGTTTCAGCGAATCTGGGATATCAACAGCAAGAGAAAGATAAAGTCAACTCAATCAATTAAGCCAATCATCCCCAGCAATCAAATAAATCACGATCATCTAATTATGGAAAGTCAGTCACAGGGATACTGTCAGACAGCTGGGTTAGGGTTAGACTGACGTCTGTCAACTATATAAAGCCAGCAAGTGGGGCTGACAAAGGTGGCTACTCCCCATCGTGTTCTACTTCATTTTCAGTCCCAAGATACACTTTAGTTCAGTATTTTCTTTTACATTTTCGTACCAAACAATTTACTTGCTTTTATTTCAATTTCGTTGTGAAGAACAAGCCCAAGGCGGTTTGCCTTTGGTATTTATTCAAGTATTTCGTATTTTCTTCTATTCATGTGTTCATTTTATTTTGTGTTTATGTATTTAATTATGTGTGAGTAATTCCCCTGGTGAGATTTGGGTGGGGAAAATGATTAAGTGTTGATATGTGAAATGTTCGCGAGGCATTTGTGCCATCGGTTGGATCCAGTGGTTCCAGAGAGATCTGAGCAGAATCCATGGGCAGTTCTGATCCAGCGGGTGATCTCCGCTCGGTTAGAGCTGTACCATGACAAGCAAAGGCCAGGGCATGACAGACGGCAACGTTCAGTATGCCTATGACCGAGTAGCTGAGCAGCGCTTTCAATGGTGCTGTAGATCTGGATTGTGAGGAATGGACAAGGGGATACTGCGTCCTTCTTCAGTCTTGGGCTTCTCTAACAATCACCCATCAACTGTGACGAGGCATCAAGCCATGGTTATCGACCGAAGGACTCATCTCGCGTATCGTAGACATATCGATGACCGGTTGGATTTGGTACCGGAAATGAATATCCCGCGAGTTATGTCTACTCTGTAGGTGCGGACATGGGAAGTTTGGAAGAGAAGGTTAGTAAGGGTCATACTTGGAGAGATCGGGTATGACTACTATCTAAGGAGGAGTGAAGCACGGCCTTGTGATCGGGGTGAAGCGTGACCTTCGGACCAAGACGACAACAAGGGACTCAACCATCCCAAGTGTGGAGTATGAACTCTTGAAACACCCCAATGTCTTTGGGCCACGCCTTGAGTTTGTATGAAGCATGGACGGATCTTCAGTATGCCCATGACCGAATAAACATATCAACAATGATCATGACCTACCCCAAATCTTACCCCCTTCTTTATATTTGATTTCCGTTTAGTTTATTGTGCAGATATACAGGTTGAGACCGTGAAAACTCAATTTGTGCATCGAAGAGTAAAGTAGTTCCTCACTCTTCGTGGGATCGACCCTAGCTTGCCACTAAGACTAGCCAGTCCGGTAGTGGGCTCAGGAGTGTGTATTGTCCATCTGGGGCATACACAGGTATTTTGATCGTACCACACGACGGGTGCGTGTCACTGTGCAACCGTTAAGGATAAGTTTACGGGTACTTATCAACCTTACAGTTTAGTTTTCGGGTACTAAACAACCTATCTACTTAATTCCGGGAAGAGTAGGGTCCTAACACTCCTTTTGAGAGGAAGTGTGAAAAAGATGGGTTCCAACTAAAAGCTCGAACACGAAGTGAGTTTTGATCTAACACTCTACGAACTCTCACAAAGTGATGTTCTCAAGGTTGGATCTAAAGACACAGAAACTAATTCTAACACTCTGGAACTCTCAACAGGTGATGTTCTAAGAGATTCAATGCAGTTCACCTCGTGAAGAATTTTGCTCTTTCTTTCGCTCTCTAGTTTCTTCTCGCGTGTGTCTTATATCCTTCTCTGTGAATGAAGGCCTCTATTTATAGGCGGAGAGAATCAACTAGCCGTTGGAAGAGCTGTTGATCTCTGTTCTTCGATAGCGATGGCTTGTCTCTCATCTTTGCAGACTTTCCGAATTTAGCAACTGCGTGCTTCTACTTTCCATCTGAGACAGCCTTGTGTTGGGCCAAATGAGGTAATGACAGAGAGTCAAACCTTCACGTGACTTCCTTATTTGAAATTCAAATCTTAACAACAGACTTCCAACAAGGAGTGGTCGGTTAAGACTTTCGATCTTCAACTAACTTGTTCTTCAGCTGATGTTCTATCTGACTGCTAACAGTTGAGCTCTCAGCTGACTTCAACTTAATGCTGTTGATCTTCTGGGTTGAGTTCTACAACTGATGTTCTGAAACTGAACACTTAGTTGTCTTTTGTTTTCCTTACAACTGATGTTCTATCGCTTGAGTGTAACTTCCTCCTTTATCAATGCTTCATCTAATGAACGCTCAGTTGTCTTCCTCACAACTGATGTTCTATCCGAGTGAAGCCTTGTTGCCGTCTTCAGCTGGAGTCCTGTAAAGATAAAATCTTAACAAATGCTCAAACAGCGAGCCTAACTACTAACATTAGGATCTAGCAACTTCTACTCGGTTGGGGTCAGTTGGTTTTGGAATCAATCAAAACTTTAATAAATTTTCCAACAATTTTCCCCTTTTTGATGATGCCAAAACCCCTTATAGGAATTCTAAAACCCTTACAGATCACAACTGATCTAAATCTAACTGACTCATCTAAAATCTCAGCTGAAATTCTAGACTGTCTATAAGATGAAAACGTCAAAGGGTTAGCACAGTTATAACATGGTATTGAAATAACTTTTCGATTCAGAGCTTGGACAATGAGAGATTGTTCATCAAGGTGAATCTTATAATTGGATAGTTTTCATTACAACTGAAGATTACAGAGATAAGCACAAAAGCCAAAAAATTACAACAGCTGATTCCTTGGAGCCAAAAACTATCTGAGCTAAAATTCTAGCCCATACTTACTAAAAATCCTAACAAAAATTTCTCTCGTTTCTGCTGATTCCTTGGAGATGTCAACTCCGTGCTCTTTACAGACTTGTCTTGCCTCAGCTGCAATTTTTGTCCGGTTGGGGGTTTGGGAGTCTGGGAGGAAAGGAGGCTTGTATGTGACCTTCTGAGGTACCGGGACAGTGTTCAGATCGAGTTTAGCATCTATCATTGCACGTCTGAACTGACTGAACATGCCCGGATCCCCAGTGTACAGTTCGGTTAACGCTTCTTTGAAAGTTTTCCTGGGGTTAGTTGCGTAAACCTTCCTGTAGTAGAAGTCGTTTATAAACTCCTGCTTGAACAACTCCCATTCCTCATTCCATTCGGTCGGCATCCACTTATCAACATGCCTAAACCGGCTCTAGACCTTGGACTTCCCAGGCAACCTTTGTTGCTTCAACCGAGCTTCAGCCTTTGATTGATGTTTGTTGATGCGGCGTCGGCTGTGGGAGGCAACGTTGTTGTCCAAGATCTGGGACATTTTCTTCAACTCCTCTTCAAACTGGTTCACCCTCCTCGCCTGGCTGGCGGCGAACTTCTTTATCCAGCTCGAGTTCATATAGTCTTTCTCCTCAACACCCATAGCCTTGGCAGCAACAATGCACTCTTCGGTTGTGATACCGTCGAGTTCAGAATCTAGCTCGGCTGCGATCTCGGCTATGGAGTTGTACGACACTCCAAACTTCTCTGCCAGCTCCAAGTCTTTTGACATATCAGCTCCACCGACTTCGGTTGACTTGGGAGCGGCCTTCTTTGTCTTCTTCCTCAGCTGAGATTTTGCTGCAGCTGGCACTTCTTCCTCTGCTTAGGTCTCTTCTTCCCCCTGCGACTCAACATTCACCTCCTTCTCTTCCCCCTTTTTGGCATCAGCAACAAGGGTTGCTACTGAACCATCCAGAGAGGTGAGTTGATGCTCGGCTAGTTGAATGCGGTTGAAGAGTTCATCGACCGCGCACTCGAGCTCCACCTTCTTCGCCAATGCAGAGTCCTGGCGCTCTTGTTCGGCTTTCTTCAAGGCAGAGAGATTCTCGATAACCTCAGTTTGAAAAGCCACAAACTCAGCCCATCGCGACTCGAAGCGAGACTCCCATTCAGCATCTTGAGTTTGCTGGGACTTGGCGAGATTGGAGTCGGCCAAGGATTTGAAGACGTTCAGCTCAGACTTCAATCCCAACAGAGTGGACTTCAGCTCCGACATATCTTGACTGGTGGAGGAGGAGAATTCTTCCAGCTTGGTCTTCATCGCAACATTCTCCTCCACCAGTTGCTGGTTCTTCACTTCTTGTACTGCCAACATCTTCAATTGATCTTCTTTATGTTGTTGGAGGTTGGCAAGCAACTCGGTTCTCAACTGGTTGACCCTCTCAGCTACCAGCTCACATATTTCTTCAGTTATGGGAGCATGCTGATCAGCTGAAGGGGCATCTTCAATCAAAGCTGGTGGGTCAACTGCAACTATGGCTTGTCGGTTTACCAAGTACAGTTGCAGCTTTTCTTCTTCCTCCTTTGCTGCGGCGGCGGCTGCATCCATATCCCCGAGGAAGTCAGCTGACTTGATCAGCATGCTGTCAAGAAAGTCAATGCAATCCTGACCAGCTGCCTCCCTGGTGTCTAAACCTTCAGCTCTGCTCTGGTCCAGCCGGCGAGTGAGCAGCGCAATCCTGTTGTTGTAAGCCACCTCCAGGTTGGAGTAGTTGAAGTAGGCTTGGATGCGGGACTCATCTGACTTCAGCCTGTCCCAGCTCTGCACCCCGATCGTATCCTTCTTGACGTACCAATGACTGAAGATCAGGTGGAACTGGTACAATAGCTCGGTTCCCAGAGTGGCGAAGACTGGCATGTTGCGAGCTTCCGGGAACATGCCTATCAACTTCTGGAAGCAGTAGGCCACCCTGCCCTCGTGCTCCAGCGCAACTGCCTGAAGATCATCTTCTTCATTTATTTGGGATGGGGAAAGATCATATGGCAAAGGTTCAAAAGGTTCATCGATATTGGCCAAAGAGTCGGTCGCAACATCGGCATCGAGCTGGGAGCTCGGAATATTGGATTCGGTTGGGAGGGGGGTTTCAATTGTTTCCTCAACATTGGCCGAAGGAGCGGTCACAATGTTGGCATCGAACAAGGTGCTCGGAACATTTGGCTCTGGTTGGGTAGAAAGGGCAAGAGGCTCTGGGGGCGGTACGGCATCAACTCCTGCCGTGGGGGAGGTGGGCGCGTCTTCAATTTCCTCAGAGGAGGAAGATGCATCCGACGTCACATCCGTCTCCATTCCGTCAACCTTGTCAGCTCCGGTGGCTTGAGGAACGATCTCGAAAGTGGCAGCTTCAGCTGAGCGGCTCGACTCAGATGGCTCCTCAGCAGTTGTCGACTCAACTGGTGCCTCCTCCTCAGCTGGAGCTTGCTCCTCAGCTTGCTCCTCAGCTGGTGCATCCACATCTCTCTCATCAGCTGGCTCCTCAGCTGGAATTTCCTCACCCTGCTCCTCAGCCGGCTCCTCAGCTGACATCTCCTCAGCTGTTTCCTTCTCCGACTCAGCTCGTCGGCGTGCAGCTTTGGACTTGGCGGGGCGAGCGACAGCTGGTTCCCCCTCAGCTGTGGACTCAGCAGACTTTCCAACCTCCTTCTTCTCCTTCGGAGTGTACACACTCCTAAGCACCTCCTGTGCCTTCTTAGCTGTTGGGAACAACATCAACTTCTTGACCGGCGTCTCCTCACAGTCATTCCAGACCATGTTGCGATTCTTGATCACGAGCAAGATCAGGGCTGAGATCTTGCAGCCGAAGTTGAGCGTCCCTTTCACACTCAACAGCTTCTCTCCAGACTCGGTTGTTGTTTCGGAGATCTTCGACTTCTCCACCATCAACTGGTTCAGGAAGTATTGAAACCAGTTGATCTGGTGTTGGTGCTCCAAAGCCACCAACTGCTTCAACTTGGGTCGGCTGATGTCGCCGAATGCACCACTGTAACCGAACACCACCTTAGAAACAACATCGAACAGCAGGCAATGTTCTGGCTTCAGTTTCGTCCTCTGCATGTTGCTCCTCAACCTCTCCGGCTCGATCAGAGCATTCTGCAGAAACTCATCCGCCTGCTCGTCGGTTATGCTTTTGAGAAGTTCTGTGGCTGTGTGGTTGACGGGGATGATGTATCGGAGGGCATCGGAAACGTCGATGGGGAAGGTGACACGGCGAATGGTCCTTGCCGGAACATCTCGTTGGCGGCAGGAAACCTCTGTAGTCACTCTTTCTGTGCTGTCAAGGGGGCATTCAGGTTGACGTAGAACTCCCCGACTTGTCGCCTGAGCAAGTGGGAAGGGCAAAGCTTGGCCCATTCGAGGAGGCCATTCTCTCTGAGAGTAAGAGGAGCCAACACCGGTGACTCCAATTCCTCTTCGGAAAGTATTTGCTCGAAGTGGATCTTCGACACCAACATGTCGAAAGATTTTTCATATGAGGTAGGGACAAGGGAAGATCCAGATGAAGCCATTTTCTTGCTTTTGGGTGCCATTTATGATCACTGTAAAAGGAATATATATAGGAAAGGAAGGAAAAACTTTTGCAGAAAATAGTTAGACAATCTCTGAGAAGACGATGAACAGTTATAGAAGATAGACACGAATGAGAAAAGTAAGAGATTTCTTCCTGATTTTTCGCCTTATATAGGTTTTTGACTCGGTAGAGATCGACGGCTGGGGTTAAATGGCGCGAATCCATCAACGGCTGAGATCACGCGACTGTTGACTATCTTTGACTTGACGTTATGCACCGAGTTCCAACCCGCGCGTGAGAAGGTGTACAGTTTATCTTGTCAGCCCAGTCGCACTATAAAGTAGGCTATAGATGTTCAGCCGTACTTTACATTTAATGCGACATGATGGCTATTTTAATGTAACTGACTAGCTCAGAAATGTTTGAATTTATTTCAAACATTCTTATTTAAGAACATAACACCTTCAGCCTTAAATGTTACCTGCCAGCTGATGTCGGAATCAGCTGTGTTCCCATGTTGCGGCATACCATCAGCTGACTCGAGTTCGTCTGTTCAGCTGACGTCTGATCCAACGTTGCAGCATACTATCAGCTGACTCGAATTCGTCTGTTCAGCTGACGTCTGATGTGTTCGGTTGGCAATCCATATCTGAGATTCTCCCTTCATCTGAGCTTCCCCCTCAGATGGATATCTATCTCTTCACCTCAGCTGGTTCCTCATCAGATGGATCCAACAATCCAAGTAGATCACATAACATCTTGAACCGCGCTTCGGCTAGAGGTTTGGTGAAGATATCTGCTCTCTGAATCTCAGTTGGAATCTTCTCCATGGATACGTCCTTCTTCTCAATATGGTCTCGGATGAAATGATGTCGGATGTCGATGTGCTTTGTCCGAGAATGATGAACAGGATTCAAAGAGATAGCAATGGCACTTGAGCTATCGCAATGAATGCGAACCTGTCCAGTTGCAACTTCATAGTCTCTCAGCTGTTGCTTGAGCCACAATACTTGCATGCAGCAGCTACCGGCAGCCATATACTCTGACTCGGTTGTAGAAGTGGCAACATATGCTTGTTTCTGAGAACCACAAAACTAGCTTGCTTTCCATGAACTGACAATGTCCAGATATCGACTTCCTGTCCAACCGATCTCCGGATAGATCTGCATCTGAGTATCCAGTCAGTTGGATGTTGTCGTCGGTTGGATACCACAACCCAATATTTACAGTTCCCTTCAGATACTTGATGATGTTCTTTGCTGCCAACATGTGAGCTTCCCTCGGTTGGACTTAGAACCGGGCACACACTCCAACCGCGTAAGATATGTCTGGCCGACTGGCGGTTAGATAGAGCAAAGAACCGATGATCCCTCTATACTTACTGGCATCTACGAGCTTTCCCTCAGTTCCAGGTTCAATTTTCCAGTTAGTATTCATCGGGATCCTTGTTGTCTTACTTGTTTGCAATCCGAACTTGGTGATGAGCTCCTTAGTATACTTGGACTGATTGATTAATATCCCTTCTGGTGACTGCTTCACTTGAAGTCCAAGAAAGTAGTTCATCTCGCCCATCATCGACATCTCGAACTTCTCCTTCATGAGATTTGAAAATTTTTCACACAGTTCCTCCGACTTAGAACCGAATATGATGTCGTCAACGTAGATTTGCACAACAAGTATATCTTCTCCAACTTTGATGGTGAATAGGGTTTTGTCAACTGACCCTCATTTGAATCCCGAGTTCAGAAGAAAACCACAAAGAGTGTCATACCAAGCCCTGGGTGCTTGTTTCAGTCCATAGATTGCTTTCTTCAACTTGTACACTCTTCCATCTCCAGTCTCAAAACCGGGAGGTTGTTCAACATATACATCTTCCTTGATATCACCGTTGAGGAAGGCACACTTCACATCCATCTGATAGACCTTGAACTTGTGAAATGCAGCATATGCTAGAAAGATTCGGATGGCTTCCAGCCTTGCAACCGGTGCGAAGGAGTCCTCAAAATCTATTCCTTCTTGTTGGCAATATCCTTGAGCTACCAACCTTGCCTTATTCCTCACGATGAATCCAATGGCGTCTCTCTTGTTCTTGAAAATCCATTTTAATCCAATGACTTTGACACCATTTGGTCTTTCTACCAACTCCCATACACAGTTGCGTAGAAATTCATTCAGTTCTTCTTGCATGGTTGTTGTCCAGTGAACACAGTTGAGAGCTTCCACAACATTCTTCGGTTCTGGCACATCAGCTACGAAGCAAGAAATCATGGCAACATCTCCAGCTTGCTCGAATTCCTCAAGAACTGCTAACTCCTCAGCATATTGGGCATAAGTGTTGGAGTCTTCCTCAGTTGAATCTGGAATCGCAACTATGCTCCTTGTACGCACTCCTTCGGTTGGATCTCCGATGATGTTGTCAGTGGAATGATCTTCATACCATCTTCTGTTGCATCTTTCTTCTTCTTCCAACTGTGGCTGTTCCGTGATCTGAGCTGGAGCCTTCAGAACTGGTGATTGATCAGCTGTTGAGTCTGGATCCTCAACATTGATAACATTTTGAACCGGGCTTGGTTGGACTTCGGATGCTGATGCAGTTAGAGATGCATCAGATGGAGTTCCCCCTTGAGATGAGCTGGGGTCTTCACATTCGTCTTCAGAGGAATATGGATCATCATCCTCAGTTGCCCATACCAGTGGTTCAGCTAAATTCTTTTCCCTTAGAGCTTGCGATCTGGTGAGAGCAGGTGGGACTTGTGGATCAGCCTGTTGTCCTTTAGCCTGTTCCCTGCACTCAAAAGTAGATTCATCAAAACTAACATGAGGTGTTATCTCCACAACACGAGAGCTATTGTTGAAAACTCTATAGGCCTTGATCCGAGCAGCATATCCAAGGAATATGCCTTTCGAAGCCTTGGCATCAAAAGTTTTCAACTGAGTCTTCCCATTGTTGTGAATATAACACTTAGAACCAAAAACGCGAAAATATGAAATATCTGGCTTCTTGCGTCTCCATAGCTCGTATGGTGTCTTTCCCAACCGCTTGGTTAGAAGAGACCGGTTCTGGGTGTAGCATGCTGTGTTGATGGCCTCAGCCCAAAATCTCTTTGGCAGAGCTGAGCTTGTCAGCATGGATGTAGCTGCATCTTTCAGTGTTCGGTTTCTTCGCTCAGCTACTCCATTCTGTTGCGGAGTACGCGCAACTGATGTCTGATGAGTAATTCCATGCTTCTCGTAGTACTCGATGATGGTTTCATTTAGAAACTCGGTTCCACGATCTGATCGGATGGAAATAATTTTCATCTCTTGTTGGTTTGATATCCGATCCATCAACTTGGGTAGCTCATCTCGGGTCTCACTCTTGTGTCGCATGAAAATGGTCCACGTGTATCTGGAATAATCATCAGTTACAACAAGGGTATACTCGTTACCATTCATGCTCTTTGGTGTAACTGGCCCGAAGAGATCCATGTGGATCAGCTGTAGCACTCGGTCGGTTGAGGGAGTTGTCTTCAACCTGAAGGAGGATCTAGCGAGCTTTCCCAACTGGCATGCACTGCAGATATGTGTTGTTGAAAACACTCGGTTTGGTATGCCTCTTGCATGTTCTTGTCTGGCAAGTCGGTTTATAGTCTTGAAATTCAGATGGTTGAGCCTTTTGTGCCACAGCCAGCTCACATCTGAACTGCTCTTGATAACAAGCAGGTGTCAGGAAGACTGTTGTTCCAGTGAGCATAGTAGACATTTCCGGTTGGCGATCGATTTCCCAACAATATGACTTGCTTTGATCCGACATTTTTAACCCTGCAGCCCTGTGCATCAAACTTGACAGAGAAACCATTATCACAGAATTGGCTGATGGAGAGCAAGTTATGCTTCAATCCATCAACACATGATTGGTTTCAAGGGTACCGTAACCTCTGGTATAACCTTTTGAGTTATCACCAAAAGTAACTGAGGGTTCTTCTTTCTCCACGAAACTTCCAAGCAAATCCTTCAGATTTGTCATGTATTTCGAGCATCCACTATCCATCACCCACATTGTTGTTGACGCTTTATTCTTCCTCAGCTGTTTCTCCTGTACCTGCAAGGAGAAACTCGCTTAGGTCCCCAATTTTAGTTGGGTCCTGGAGGGTTAGAACCAGTTCCCCCTGGAACTGTGCGTCGCTTTTCCCTATATACTCGGATGGATTTATCATTCCAGATCACTTTTCCTTCATCATCCACTATAACAACACCTCGGTTATCCTTAGGCTTGTTGTTAGTAGTGATGTTCTGTTTCTTGGGAGGAGTTGGATTTCTCCCATTCTGAGCTTTCGGAGGAGAGGCTTTCCCCCTGTTTTGATGACGATTCTTATCCTGTTGAATTTGTCTGTGAGGTCGGACGCCATGTTGGAATCTTTGTGGCTGATTCTGATTCCAACTCCTTGAATGTTGTTGATAGTTGTTCATGCTCTGTTAGTGGTTCATGTTGTGGCATGAATATCTCCAGCTGTTCGACCTGTTTCTTATCGGTTGACTCGGTTGGAACCTTTGGTTGAACTGATGATGGAATTGCTGTTGATTCACATGATTGAGCCCTTGTCGGTTCTACGGTCGGTTCCATTCTTTCTGATGTTGACTCTGAGGTTGATGCAGAGGTCTGTTCTGATTCTGAGTTCGGTTGCGGTTATGTCTTCATCGCCTCTGATTCCTCTTCTGACTTTTGGAACATTCCCCCTTGGTTGATGTCCCAACCGATGGAACATTCTGTCCTCCATCTACTACTCATTTTCCCTTCTGAGTTGTAGTTCCCTTGGTCGGTTGAGCTTGCTGAGAGGTGGAGGTTGAATTACTTTGTGGTGACTCAGGTTCCACTGTGTTAGGTTCGACTACCTTGACCTCAACAGCTTTGATGAAGGTTGCTGGAGGAATTCCACTATCTTTAATCACATCATAACCGAGTCCTGACACGTCATCCATTTGTCTACTGTAACTGATAAGATTCTCGATGATTTTGGATGACTGATACAGCTTGATTAGATTATCCTTCTCAGTTTGCAACTCTTTGAGGAGGACAGTTATCTGCTCGGTTTGTCCATCTGACTTCTTTATCAGCTAGTCGATCTGAGCCTCTTGATTTTTCAACTGATCTTGCTGCTCCTTGATCTGCTTCGTCAACTCCTCATCAGTTGGAGCCTTAGCCTCATTCAGTCGACTCTTGAGATTCTCAATCTCCTCGATTTGGCTCTTGATTAGATCGTCCTTTTCGGTTAAGGAATCTTCAAGTTTGGCGAACTGAGCTTGAAGACTCTTAAACTCAACCGATTGCTGATGCAGTTCCTCGCTGAGTTCTTGAAAATCACTCCAGGAGGGTTCTAACTCTTCATCCAGTGATTCCTGCATGTTAGAAATATTGGAAGAATTTAAATTAGTAGGATTAGAGTGTACCTCATTATCATCTTGATCGGTTCCAAGTGCCATGAGGCATTGATCCTGACTGATAGCGTTGTTGGTGGAAGTCAGCTCATCCTCATCTTCAGTGTCAGTGAAGATGTCCATGTCATCAGCTGCTTCTTCTGCAACCATGGCTTTGTTCTTTCCAGCTTGCTTGGCCCTCAAAGCTTCTCTCTCTTTCTTCGAGAGGTCTGGACAATCTGCTTTGAAATGTCCTTCCTTGCCGCATTCAAAGCAACCGTTGTTCACAGGCTTTGAGTTGTCTCGAGTTCGGTTAGATTTGTAGAACCTCTTGTATTTGCCGAACCGAGTGTCCATGTCAGCCAGCTTCTTTGACAGGGCGGCTATGTTCTGTTGCAGTTCCTCTCTGCTTGGCTCCTTAGCAGTTGTGTCCGCAGATCTTGTTGGCCTCGATGTTCTTGATTTGGAGTAGTCAGCTCGAAGTGCCACTAACTTTGTGGCTGAACCAACATCGTCATGTCGACTCGTCTGAACCGAGGACTGAGATTTTCGTCGGTTCACCTTGTACTCATTTCCCTTTAGAATTGAGAACAATCTTTCAGTTCTCATCTCACCAAGGTCAGCTCGGCTCTCGTAGATGTTGGTGAAGGTATCCCACTCGGCCGGTAGAGCTTGTAACACTTTGAGATTGATTTCTCTCAAGGTGTATTTTCCTCTTTGGATGGACTGGATTCTTCTGATGATGTCCATAAAACCGGAGCTCTAGCTGATCAATTGTTTCATCAGTTCTCAGACAAAAGTTGTCGAAGTCTTGACATGCATGTGAGAACTTGTTCTACTTCGTCTCGTCGCTTCCTTCACTTAGCGATGCCAAGATATCCCACATCTCTTTGACAGTCTCGCACTCTTCTATCCAAGGGAGGTAATCTTGTCCAACAGTTGACATGATCGTGCTCTGAGCCCAGATGTCTAACTGGCTCACCTTGGCTTCCTCTGGAGTGTAGTCTTCCGGCTGCTTGTCCACAAACTCCACAACTGTATCCCCATCGTTGGGATTTGTAGGAGTGCGAGTGATTCTCTCTTTGATGATGATCGGTCCGGACGAGAGTACTTGTTGCATCCTATGATGCTTCGACAGTAAGATCTTCTTCATCCGTGTCCTCCAGGATGTATAATTTACTACCGAGAACATAACCACGATCTTATCCTTGACGTCCATCTGCACACAACAACAGAACAAATATGCGAGCAAATATGCACTAGCGTGATAAAATGATCTGTTCAGTTGACCACTGAAGAAAGCACCTCGAATTCACACCTTGTGAAACAGAGTCAGTAGTCTTTTGAACCACTGCTCTGATACCACTTGATGGTCCCGAAACGAGTTCTGGTGTATGGGGGGGGGGGGGGAATACACCAGATAAGATTTTTTAAAAATAACCCCCTAAAAATTAACTCAACCGAGTAAAGAAGCTCAGTTGGAATCACAACCGAGTAAGAGACACTCGGTTGGAAGTAATGTGTTGTGCGGAATGCGGTGGAAATTAACTCGTATAAATTAACTCACACTTTTATGCACGGTTGGTCAAGAACCAAAACAGTTGAGAAATAATGCAGTTTGTATGCAGGTTAGAAGGTCAGTTGAATATGCAATAAATAACTAAACAAAATAAACTCAAGCACACAGAGATTTACGTGGTTCGGAGAAACCTCCTACGTCCACGGGGAGTTGTGAGTCCACACAACTCTGTCCAAGTTCTTCTGGACAAACCACACATCTTATGCGGGTTGTGCAACCGTTAAGGATAAGTTTGCGGGTACTTATCAACCTTACAGTTTAGTTTTCGGGTACTAAATAACCTATCCACTCAATTCCGGGAAGAGTAGGGTCCTAACACTCCTTTTGAGAGGAAGTGTGAAAAAGATGGGTTCCAACTAAAAGCTCGAACACGAAGTGAGTTTTGATCTAACACTCTACGAACTCTCACAAAGTGATGTTCTCAAGGTTGGATCTAAAGACACAGAAACTAATTCTAACACTCTAGAACTCTCAACAGGTGATGTTCTAAGAGATTCAATGCAGTTCACCTCGTGAAGAATTTTGCTCTTTCTTTCGCTCTCTAGTTTCTTCTCGCGTGTGTCTTATATCCTTCTCTGTGAATGAAGGCCTCTATTTATAGGCGGAGAGAATCAACTAGCCGTTGGAAGAGCTGTTGATCTCTGTTCTTCGATAGCGATGGCTTGTCTCTCATCTCTGCAGACTTTCCGGATTTGGCAACTGCGTGCTTCTACTTTCCATCTGAGACAGCCTTGTGTTGGGCCAAATGAGGTAATGACAGAGAGTCAAACCTTCACGTGACTTCCTTATTTGAAATTCAAATCTTAACAACAGACTTCCAACAAGGAGTGGTCGGTTAAGACTTTCGATCTTCAACTAACTTGTTCTTCAGCTGATGTTCTATCTGACTGCTAACAGTTGACCTCTCAGCTGACTTCAACTTCATGCTGTTGATCTTCTGGGTTGAGTTCTACAACTGATGTTCTGAAACTGAACACTCAGTTGTCTTCCTTGTATCTGATCAGTTGGGTTTGAATGCTCGGATGACTTTCTTTCATCTGATGTTCTCTTCCCTTCTTTCTACTTCTCATCTAATGAACGCTCAGTTGTTTTCCTTACAACTGATGTTTTATTGCTTAAGTGTAACTTCCTCCTTTATCAATGCTTCATCTAATGAACGCTCGGTTGTCTTCCTCACAACTGATGTTCTATCCGAGTGAAGCCTAGTTGCCGTCTTCAGCTGGAGTCCTGTAAAGATAAAATCTTAACAAATGCTCAAACAGCGAGCCTAATTACTAACATTAGGATCTGGAAACATCTACTCGGTTGGGGTCAGTTGGTTTTGGAATCAATCAAAACTTTAATAAATTTCCCAACACAAACAATTCAACTTCCACCAAAATGTTTTGTGGCATCTCGTCTCTCTTGGAAATGTTCTCCATTCGTTGACACCTATCACAAGATTTCACAAAAGCAATGCAATCCTTGAAGATAGTTGGCCAATAAAACCCGGAATGGAAAACCTTGATAGCGGTCCAATGTGCACCAAAATGACCTCCACTTGGAGAGCTATGACATTCCTCCATGATTCGCACCCAATCCGTTTGCTTCACACACTTCCGAATGATACCATCGGCACACCGACGATAAAGATTTGGGTCCTCTTAATAGTAAAACTTCACATCATGCAAGAATTTCTTTTTTTGATAATGGGTAAGATCACCCGGCACTTCACCAATAACTAGAAAATTCACATAGTCCGCAAACCAAGGAGTAAAATCCACCAACTTCAAGACTTGCTCATCGGGAAAACACTCATTTATCCGCACCTTTGGATCTTCTCCTTCAACCGGATTTTCAAGGCGAGAAAGATGATCGGCAACAACATTTTCACATCCCTTTCTATCTCGAATTTCCATATCGAATTCTTGAAGAAGGAGAATCCACCGAATAAGACGAGGTTTGGAATCCTTCTTGGCAAACAAATATCTAATAGCCGCATGATCCGTATAGACTATCGAATGTGTGCCCACGAGATATGGTCTAAACTTATCAAAAGCATAGACAACCGCCAAAAGCTCATTTTCGGTGGTGGTATAATTCATTTGCACCGAATCAAGGGTCTTACTTGCATAATATATGACTAGAAACAATTTATTCCTCTTTTGGCCCAAAACGGCCCCTACGGCCCAATCACTTGCATCACACATTAGCACAAAAGATTCATTCCAATCGGGTGAAATCAATACGAGGGTAGAAACGATGGCCTTCTTCAATTTTTCAAACGATTCAAGGCATGCATCATTAAAGTCAAACTTAGAATCTTTTTCCAACAATAAGCAAAGAGGCTTTGATACCTTGGAAAAAACTTTGATGAAACGCCTATAGAATCCCGCATGACCAAGGAAACTCCGAATGGACTTCACGTTTGTCGGCGGAGGAAGCTTTTCAATTGCAACTATCTTGGCTCGATCAACTTCTAGCCCGTTTCTTGAGACTTTGTGGCCCAAGACAATGCCTTCCTTCACCATGAAATGACATTTTTCCTAATTAAGACAAAGGGAAGTCTCTTCACACCTTTGCAAGACTTGAGAAAGGTTCTTCAAGCAATCATCAAAAGAAGGCCCGAACACCAAAAAATCATCCATAAAAACCTCCATAATCTTCTCAATGAGTCCATGGAATATCGCCATCATACACCTTTGAAAAGTGGCCGGTGCATTGCAAAGACCAAACGACATCCGACGACAAGCAAATATTCCATAAGGATAAGTGAAGGCCGTTTTGTGTTGATCCTTCGGAGCTATGGCAATTTGGTTGTAGCCGGAATACCCATCCAAGAAGCAATAATACTCATAACCAGCTAGCCTATCAAGCATTTGATCGATGAAAGGAAGAGGGAAGTGATCCTTTCTTGTGGCCGCATTCAACGCCCTATAGTCGATGCACACTCTCCAACCCGTTTGCAAACGAGTGGCTATTTGTTCACCCCTCTCATTTTCTACAACGGTGATACCTCCTTTCTTGGCAACTATTTGAGTCGGGCTAACTCACTCACTATCGGAAATGGCATAGATAATTCCGGCATCAAATAACTTCAAGACATCTCTCCTCACAACCTCTTGCATAACCGGATTCAAACAACGTTGAGGTTGGACCTTCGGCTTTGCATCATCCTCCAATAAAATCCGGTGCATACAAATAGAAGGGCTAATTCCCTTAATATCGGCAATAGACCATCCAATGGACGACTTATACTTTCTCAACACCCTCAACAACTTATCTAACTCCTCGTCATTAAAAAATGAAGACACAATAACCGGAACTCATCCTTACCCAAGAATGCATACTTGAGGTGATCGGGTAGTGGCTTCAACTCCAAAGTTGAAGAAGAACTCGACTTGGGTGCTCCTTCCGGCACTCCTCCTTCAATAGACGTATAGAGATCTAGATAAGCCAAATCCTCCAAAGGAATTTCTTGATTAGCATCCAAATAGGCAATAGACTTCAACAATTCATCACACGCCTCATCCAATTCCGAATATGAGTGAATAGAATCAACAATGCAATGCTCCAATGGATCTTGAGAATAAGATGAAATAAAGTTAATGAACTTACACTCTTCAAGCTCCAACTCTTGAGGTTTCTTCATGACTTCATAGATCGAAATAGTCATCTTTTTATCATTATAACGGAATGTTAGCTCCCCATCTTGAACATCAATCAATGCCCTCCCGGTTGCTAAGAATGGACGGCCAAGAATAAGTGGAGTATTGTCGTCTTCGGGCATGTCAAGTACCACAAAATCCGCAGGGAATATAAATTCTTCCACCTTGACGAGCACATCTTCCACAATTCCCCTCGGATAAGAAATAGAGCAGCCGGCCATTTGCAAAGCAATCGACGTAGGTTTCATCTCCCCAATTTCCAACCTTCCAAAGATCGAGAGGGGCATGAGATTTATGCTAGCCCCCAAGTCACACAATACTTTTCCAAATGTTTCACCTCCTATAACACATGCAATAACAAAACTTCCCGGATTCTTTTGCTTCAAAGGCAATTTCCTTTGAAACACGGCACTAAATTCCTCCGACAAATTTATGGTCTCACATCTCCCAAGTTTCCTCTTTCTCGAGACCGCATCTTTCAAAAATTTTGTATAACCGGGCATATCTCGTAAAGCATCAAGTAAGGGAATGTTGATTTGTACCTTTTGAAATATCTCCATGAATTTAGCAAGCTTTTCATCCATCTTTGCTTTAGCCAATCTTTGAGGATAAGGGGCTTTAAGAACCACCTCTTTGCTTGGTTGAACAACTTTGGGAGTCACCTCTTTTGGGATTGGAGGCTCCTTGATCGGCTCTTGAAACTTCTTCTCTAGAGGAACGGCCTCTTCCACTTCCAATTCTTCATTCACCACCCCTTCTTGCTCTTCCAACTCCGGGTAATTCTTGTAAGTAGTTCCACTTCTCAATTGAATGGCATTGCATTGATTCTTCGGATTCACCTCCGTATTGCTTGGAAATTGACCAGGCTTATGTTGAGAAGCCGCTTGATTAGCCATTTGACTCACTTGCCCTTCCAACATCTTCATTTGCTTAGTCAAAGCCGAAACGGTCCCTTCCAAACTAGTAACCTTTTGCCCGGTCGCTCCCATAAAAGCATTTTGGTTTTGGAGAAGTTGTTGCATCATTTCTTCCATGGTCGGCATGGGCTTCTTTGGCTCATTGATCATCCCTTGAGAGACCGAGAATCCAGGTGGTGGAATGATAGCATTGTTCGGATTAGCATACGACAAATTTGGATTCCTATAATTTGGATTATAGGCTTGATTCTCCAGAGGATAACTCAAACGGTTGTAGTTACTATACCCCCGTTGATTGACAAAGTTGGCATCCTCAACTTATGAATACTCTTCACCTCCTTGATGCATTGGTTGAGCCACCATCTTCACATCCAATCTTCCTTTTTCTTTCGGCCTCGTAGTCTCTTTTGAGCATGGTGAATTGCTCCAATAAATCAACATATCTTTCATCCAAAATAGAAGCAACTCTCTTTGAAGAACTCCTCTCTTGTGGCCAATGAAAACTATTGGCCGACATTTCCTCCAAAATCGAACCGCCTCTTCATAAGGTCGGTTAGTCAAACCACCACCGGCGGTGGCATTCACGACCTCCCTTGTATGACTAGTAAGCCCTCGATAAAAGTTCAAGATTTGTTGCTCCTTTGAAAATCCGTGTTGAGGGCATCTCCTCAACATCTCTTTGTATCTCTCCCATGCTTCATAGATTGATTCATCTCCCGATTGAGAGAAATGAGAGATGTCCGAAATAAGCTTTTGAGCACGTGAAGGCGGGAAATACTTGGCTAGGAAAAATCGACACAATTGCTCCCAAGTGGTTATTTCCGAATGGTCGAGGGTCTTGTACCAAGCTTTGGCCTTGTCTCGTAGAGAAAATCCAAAGAGTCTCAATCGAATAATGTCATTTGAAACCCCTTGAATCTTGATAGTTTCACACACGTGCAAAAAGACACTCAAATGAGCATTTGCGTCTTCATTGAACCCTCCTCCAAATGACCCCGCTTGCACCATATTGATGAGTCCGGGCTTTAGCTCAAAATTGTTAGCGTTACACCGATTGCCCCAACCTCCATCTTGGAACATGTTCACTTGAGGTTCAAATATTTGGTTGATTGGAGGCGGCGGTGCTCTATCTCATTGAGCTTGTTGCTCCGCCATTTGACGACGAAGCTCTTGCATTTGGCACTCCAAATCGGCCATACTATTAGGCCTTTGGTGCTGCATTGCCTTCTTTCTCCGTTCTCGGCTAGCCCGCTTGTGAGTGATTTCAATCTCCAAGTCCAAATGAGTGATTTCGCCTCCCTTTTTCCTTGTGATCATGCACCATCACCTACACAAACCCACCAAGAACATACTTAGATTCAAACTACAAAAATAGGTAAAATATGCTTGAACTAGTACTCTAAATGCAAAGATCATCAACACTATAAACTCTAAATAGTCCCCGGCATCGGCGCTAAAAAGTGATCGCTAAATTTCTACCAAGCAATATTAACCGCACTTTATCGGGTTATTGTAGTATAAATTAACGAGTTATCGTATCCTCAAGGACTATTTGCCGAGTTTTTAATGAAAATGAAATTCGTGCACATTCCTACCATTCAAGCTTTTAGACAAATTGGGTTTGCTTCATACAAACTCTTAAACAAGAAATCAAAGCTAAATGAGCAATTAAGAGACAAAAACATGCAAACAACAACAAACACAAGATCAAACGAACGAACGAGAAACAATAAAGAGAAAGGGTTGGTCCTAGGGGTTTATTCCAATTCTAGATAGCTTGATCACAACTTCCTAAATCATGCAAACCATTTTAATCCTCTAATTAAGAAGCAATCACCCAAGTATTTACTAATCTCTCTCGACAATTAGCAAAAGTGGATTATTACAACGACTCTCTCGACTAAGACTCAAGACGCCGCAATAACTCCAAAAAGGATCTTAGGCTCCCATGTAAAATATTATCACCTCTCAAGTCTCAAACCAATACATGATGTGAATTTTGGATTCCATGCATGCAAAAACCTATTAGAAATTTTCACAAATACTTGACATGCAAAAAGAGTGATCAACAATTTCCACATGAATCAAAACACCAAAATCACAATCAATTAGAAGAAGGAAAGGAGATTCAACAAGCTATGATCAATCTATCATCAAATCATCATAAACCCCAAAGACCAACAAGAAGCTTAGCTAGACATGAATGAAATCAACACAAAACAAGAAAGAAATGATTGCATAATTAAGAAATTAGGAACCCAATGATCAAATCTTCAACAAGTCTTCCAATCCAACCTTAATCAACTATTACAATCAAAGAAAAATGTTTAGAACCCTAATTGGAAACTTTTTAAAATGGAATTTAGAGTAGGAGATGATAGATTCACGTTTTGGGGCTGTAATGGGGTTTGTATAGGGGGTAGAAAGTGCTAGTACATGTTAAAATCGCGAAGAGGGAAGAAAAACACGATTTTGGGCATAAACAGTAATTTCCGGCGGTCTGCCCCTATTTTTCCCGCGGTCCAGGGCCGGACCGCCGATTTGACCGCCGGTTTGGCCTTTCTTCTTGGCTCGCATTCCAGTAACTTCCGGGGGGTAAATCGGCGGTTGGGGATGATTTTCCGGCGGTTCAAGGCTGAACCGCCGGTTTTCTCTTTTGGACCGCCGGTTCCACTTGTTTGTTCCGTTCCGCCCCGTTTTCCACCTTTTCGTCTCGTTTCTTCGTCTCCGCTCTTCTATGACCTTTCCCTTTCGACTTAGCCTCCTACGTTCAACCTACACACATGCACAAACACTACCAAAACGTGACAATGATCCAAAATAGTGAAAATGATAACAAACCAATCACGATTAATGACAAAACAAGGCAAATTGTGCTATGATGACATGTTTAATTGCTACAAAATAGATATTTATCAACCGCCACAACCCTCTGCAAAGGATACGGGATACATGACGTTGGAGCAGTTGCACATTCATATGCAGATGGTGTAGGAGGTGAAGGAATGCCGTGACGAACGTAACTTTTTTTTGTAATTTTTTTTTTATTGTGAAGGCATGTAATTTTCCAATTTTCAAATATTAATGTAGTGTATTTTAATTTTAATGAATATTATTTTCCAATTTATATTTATTTAATGGAAAAAATCAAATTGTTTAATATTAAAATTAGAGACAACTTGGAGACAGTTGAATTACAGTAATAGGTGTCTAAACTGTCTTTAGTGGAAAAAAAGGAGTTGGAGACCCCTTAAAAATATTTAGTAATCTCGAAGAGTTACAATAGCCTTAGAGCATCCACAATGGGTATTGATATAGATATTGGATCTATCGCCGGAAAGCATGATTTCAATGATTGGTGGTATTGATATAGATATTGGTGCAGAATTCCACTATGGGTATTGATATAGATATCAGTATCTATAATTATTGGCAATGATTGAGTAGATTTTATTTTGTTATTTTATTTTTATTTATAATAAATAACATTAAAAAAACTTAATAATTAAATTCAAAAATTAAGAAATAACAATTTTATTCAATTAAAAAAATAAAACATACACTAATTAATAAAATAAAAATACAATTATTAAGAAAATAAAAATACAATAATTAAGAAAAAAAATAGGACAACTACTCCCACCCAAATTCTTTTGTAAGTTTGGCGGCGACTTTTTGATGCGCTTCCTTTTGAGCGGGAGTAAAATTCGTGCTTGATGTGGGGGAGCTTTCCCCTTGCGGCGTGGCGGTGGTGGTGGTGGTGTTGGCTCTCGTTCCTTCGAATCACCTTGATCCGCCTCTTCCTCTTCACTGTCCTTCACCTCAACATCGTCGTTGAGGTTGATACATCTGATTCGAGCAGTAGCCGATAGCAGCGTGTCGAATGCACGATATCCACCGGGTGGAGTGGAGAATTGAGAGAAGCCGAATGTCGGGGGGAATTGAGAGAACCCCGGCGACTGCAAGTAGCCGTAAGACGGTGGGAACTGAGAGAATCTCGGAGACTGCGAGAACCCCGTCGACGCGGGGAATTGGGAGAACCCCGGCGACTGGGAGAAAGGTGCAAACCCGGCAACCGGAGAGTATTGGGTGAAACCGGGAGAAAGGAGGAATTGGGAGTTTGGATTCGGTGGACTGGGAGTTTGAGGGTCCGGCGGATTTGAAACGTAATAGTCCCAGATCCACGAATTGAACTCGTTTTCACTCATTTTTGTTTGCACGAAAAAAAGATTTGAAGATTGAAATTGAAGAAGAAGAAAATTGGGATGAAGATTGAATGTTGGTGTGGAGAATGAATGAAATGAAGGTGTATTTATAGTGGAAGGATTGATGTAGCCGTTGGGGTATTTAACTCTTTTTTTTTTTATAAATTATGAGAAAAAAATTGCTCTACCCAATAAAGACACGTCACACGTGTCCTCTCATCGCCCTCACCACGGTATCGAATGTGGTGTCGATATATCGACACCACCTTCGATATACCTCTACTCGATACCGCCCCCATCATGCCACAACACCGTTCAATATACCCTATATCGAATGAAGGTATATCAAGAGTGATATCAAGGGGATCAATACCCCTTCGATACCACCGCTTCAAATGCTCTTAAACTTAATCTAATTGGACCAATCAAAGACTGGTGAACAGAAACGAATTTAAATATGAAAATTAATTAATAAAAATTGTAAAACCAAATTGAAGGGTGGAGGACCCAGTAGTTGCAGGGATTATCGTATGGGTCACATCAACTCACATGGCACAATTCTACTCCCGTCTCTGGTCAATATCGTCTTTATTGTTTTTCGCTTCAGCTTTCTGTCTTTATTCAAATTCCCAAAATACACTATCTTCTACCACGAAAAGAAATAAGAAAATTAATTACTTACATCCTCGTGCTAATTTTATTTAGAATATTGATATTGATTCTGTATAGAGTATACATGAGTCATGACTCACCCTATTTTATTACATAAGTTACTTTATGAATTATGCATAGTTTTTGGAGCTCGAGTTTTTACATCTAATACGTTTCACTCTAAAATTATGCATAGTTTTTGGGGTTGAGTTTTAAGAAAAATCTTGGAAAGTAGAGAATTAGTAAATATAAGTGGAGAAAAAGTGAGTGTAAGTGTATATGGAGTTCCACATTATAAGGGTAATAACTAATACAGTACTAAAGAGTTATTTTCTAAAATGAATTATGCATAAATTTGAAGGACAGACGAAAAAGAAAAATTATGCATAATTTTAAGGTCCGAGGAAGTATTAACATCAACTGATACCAAAACATACATATTGGAGTCAGCATAAATTTTCTTTTTTAATTACTGCTCCAACCTCAAATCATCGTTTTTGGTTTGTACACATGATGTATTTCCATATTATATTCATCGAAAGATTTATATGAGCACAGATTTAGATTATTTAATTAATAATCTAATTAAAATAATCAAAACAGTAGCTTTTTCGACCTTATATATAGATTAGAATAAAAAATATATATTACTCCTACATTGGGACCAACTCTAGCATCAAAATAGGGAAAGTGAATAGTGATTAACCAAACTTAGGTAAATGCCACTGAGTTACACAAATTTGGGTTTTAAGGATTTTTGGATGCGTATGAAATATTCGATGTATGAAGTTGTTCAATTATTTGAGTCACAATATTAATAACAAAACAAGAAACATCGTAAGTTGGAGGTAAGGCTAGCTTTTATAGCTCAACCTACTCTGCACCATCTCCTATAACGACAACTCTTCACTTCACTTGTCTCTATATAATTTAGACGATATTTATTTTACTCACGCGAAAATAAATTCTACTTGCTCTTTTTTTTTTCACCAAAACAAGTCTTAGTTACCTTTTTTCACTCACATCAAGTGAGACCTACAATAACTTCCATTTTCATTTAACTTTTTTCACTCATAATATATGGAACTCTTATTCCACTAACAATTTTAATTCTATTTTATCTTTTTCACTCACAACAAGTGAGACTCATATTACACTCACAATAATTTTAACTTCTAATTCACTTTTTCCACTCTCAATAAGTGAAACTTAATTCCACTCACAACAACTTTATCAACTTTCTTAATCTCCGTGAACAGCACAGGGAGTATTACTATTGTTTTTATTTATTTATTTCTTCCAAGAAAAAAGAAATAAAATACTAAAATCTCTGCGTGTGTGTGAAAGAGAGAGAGAGATGGAGGGGGAGGGAGGAGTGCATTTGTTATATTGCATATTCCTGGTCATTCCCTACACATACAGATTCACTTACCACTTGGAAACCAGGCACTGTATAGACTAGAAAAAGAAGTAGCTGAGTTGCCCTCGAAGTAAGAGCTCTTTTGTGTTGACAATGGCTGCTTTCTCTCTCTTCATCTCACTTCTTTTAAAACTATACTAGTCCAGGCCATTGCAACACTCAAGTTACAGTCTTTTCTCAAGAATTCTTTCCGGGTGAGCTAAGTTGCAATCAACAACCACATTGTGCTTTGTAGCCTTGTTTCTTTTCACTCTTCTTGAAAGTAGCAATTTTTTTTTCCCCAAATTGTCTACTAGCTTTCTTTGGCTGCATACAGTTATTTCTTGGTTAATGGAGAAAAAAATGTGAGGAAATGCTCCCAAACATTTTCAAGAATTTGAACTAGGCATAAATGCTGCTGTATTTATTTTGTAGGTTCAGAAAGAGAGAGAGAGCGCTATATGGATGTAAAATGTGATGATGGTATATTTTGAAGCCTCTTTTTTAGCATCGTTCTTCTTGCTTCTCTCTCTCTCTCTCTCTGTATGTATTTTGGTCCTCAAAGCCACTTTACAGGCTTTGCTCAAAAGCCACAATCTGATGATCCCTTTTCAGTATTCATACCTTTTTTTTTACCTCTGTGTCTTTTCTCATTTGGTTGCTATGCATCTTTTTTTCTCCTTTCACATATGCTCTTTCTCCTTTTCCCTTTCTTTTCTTCTTTATCCAGTTATCATTTTTCTGTATAATTTCCAACAAATTTGATTATTTTATAATTTATTCATGACCTCAAACTACTTTAGCTGCAAGTTATACTAGTAATTTTCATCTTTAATTCTTGTATGACTCTATTTAACTTAGTAAAAGAAAATCTCATCTATAAAATTTATGTTCCTTCATCTTGATTTCATCATGTGACAATGTCTGCACTGTGCAAAATTCACTTCGATAATGTCTAAATTTGAGTTTTTCAGACAAACACCTATATTAGTTAACATTTGCAATAAATGATGCTGGTGGCTGCAATAACTACCCAACACCAAAAGTAGCAAGAATTCTTGAATTTTGTAGGTGCAAGGTTCATATATCTCTGTTTTTGGTTAGACATTAGAATGAGTCATTGTGCCCATACCATGTTGCTGGTTTGTTATATCTTCTCTCTGAATGGAACATTGAATTAATGTGGTATTTTTCTGCAATTTGGTAGAAATGCTTGTCCTAAATGAACTTGTACATTTAATTTCATAGGATTCTTTAAATTCTGTACAAATATTTTCTTGGCCTTATGCATTTCATTTCTCTGCACTATTGCAGGTTTTATGGGACAGGAGAAAGTTGAATAGCTTCAATATATTTTGAATTAATTTCTTGAGATATGCAGACTCCTAAGTCAAGGTAACTTTCGGTTATTGAAGCTTTCAATAGCTTCTTTTGATGGTGATTAATTATTTTATTTGACTTAAACTTATGTCAGGTGAGCTTAATGATGAAAGTATTTGTTGAATTAATCATCATATTTTGTTGTAATGATTTTGAGTAAATATGCAAAAAATGAATATATCTTCTCTGTTGGGGCCGGCAAAGGCCCCATTACACTACCTTTGTGTAGTTTTTTTCTTCTTGTTTCTCGCCGTCGTCTATATATGTAGTGAGGGTATTATGGGTTTATGACAACATCAAATAGTTGAATGAATTGTTTGAATTTGGTTCCTTTTATTAGTTTTGTACAAATGCTTATTATATGAGACTTCAATCTCAGTTTTCGGATATTGTGATTGTTTGATCCGGGGCTCTTTATCAGTGGATTTGGGGGCAATTTTCTAGTAAAAGTTTCTATATTTTCTTGCTCAGATTCTTGCCTAGTTATATCAGATTTCGATCTCCATTTTCCAGCTATTTGACACCATGGTTTAGCATGGCTTAGTGATGGCGAGGCTTCATATGCATGTAATACTACTAATCTGCACAATCTACATGCAAATTCCTATGTTCTTTTAATTTTGAAAACTGATGCTGCAGATATCATATTTTTTCATGCTTTAGTTGGTTATTGCCTGCAATCATTCTCCTTCAATATAACATTTTTATTACCAACTTTTTCTGTTTTCGATTCTAGTATAGCTAGATGCTGACCTTAAAAGAAGTACAATGATTGTTCTTGACTTTTATTTTACACTGTTGCGCGACCAGTTCCTCAGGAGCAGCTCCGCGGATTTCTCCTCAATCTATTTCTTCTGAGGTGTCGGGAAAGAACTCCCCTCGATCAGCTACAACTTCTGAGGCATCCAAGAAACATACTCCACGAGCTGTATGCCAGCTCAAGACAAGCCCGCGTTTTTTAGAACCCACCATATCTTCTTCTAAGCTAGCAACTAGGGCACCAAAAGAGGGTAGTCCTAAAGTTTCTGATCGCAACTCGCCTGCAAGCCCGCTCTCTGAGGTACTCGAAACGACTAGTATATTTTTTCGTATACAACTATACAAGTAGATTATGAAGTAAAATGCAGATAGTCCTCTGTGTTTAGGAGAATCTGATGCTGCATTTTGTTTGTCAATCTAAAATGTAATGTTCTTGAAAAAGTATATTTTAGGCCTATAATGATCATTTTCATGAGCATCAAAAGACATAAATTTATATGCCAAATTTAGGTTCTTGATAAAAAAATGCCTTAAATTCAACTACTGCTATTGAATAGCTCTAAATAAATTTCACTTTGCAATCTGCAGAAAAAGCGTTCAACCAAAGTTGCTGAACTCGAGTCACAGATTTCTAAGCTAGAAAATGATCTGGAAAATTTGAAGGATCAACTATGCTCATCAGAGAAATCTAAGAAGCAAGCTCAGCAAGATGCAGAGGAATCCAACCAACAGCTCTTAGCCCTCTCCTCAAAGCTCGAAGAGTCGGAAAAGAAACTTCTAGAGCTTTCGGAATTCTCTCATAATGCTCACACCGTAGAGCCTGAGACGACTGAAGAACAAGACACGTCGTTGCAAGCTGAGCTGGAGGCTCTCCGGAAGCAGCAGTTGCAAGAATCAGCTGCTTTGGCCTCTGCATTGGATGAGATCAAAAGCCTCAAATCTCAGCTTGAGATGGTAGCTGAGTCCGGAGCTACCCAAACTAACAACTCAGAATCTGCACGAAACGAGCTCCAGAAGCTGAACGAGAACCTCGTGGAGACACTGTCGGTTGTGGAAGAAATGAAGAACCAGCTGAATGACTGCAAGAAATCCGAAGCTCAAGCCCAAGAACTCGTCGGTGAAACACTAATGCAACTGGATGCAGCGAAAAAGATGGTGGAGACGCTTAGGTCGGATGGATGTAAAGCAACAGAAGGCTACGAGGCTGCAGCTAGTGAGCTTGAACAGTCGAGGGCTCGTGTTAAGTTTCTAGAAGAGCTTGTTAGCAGTCTCAAGTCAGAAATCAGTAGTACTACTGCCAGCAAAGATTCTGAGAATGATCTTGAAGTAGATTTCGCCTCTGTGAAACTCGAAGTAGAACAATTAAGATCTGCTCTAGCCGTTGCCGAGATAAGGCAGAACGAAGATCAAGCTCGGAGCGAGGAGCAGATAAAGGAGGCTCTTGAAATGGTGGAACAGATGAAATCTGCATCAGGTCAGAGAGAGGCTGAGTTGGAGGCGGAGCTACGAAAATCCAGCTATGAAATCGAGGAGTTGAGGTCGAATCTGATGGATAAGGAAACCGAACTGCAGAGCATCTTCGAGGAGAACGACGCCCTTATAATGCAGCTAGAGAGCGCGATATCAGGCCACAGAGAGCACGAAATGAAGGCAGAAATCAAGAAAATGGAAGCCCGTTTCAACGAGAAGGAGATGGAGTACAAGAACATATCAGAGGCAAACGAAACACTCAAGTTAGAGATTGAGGAAATCAGCTTGGCTAATACCACAACAGGCAAGGAAGTATTGTCTGAACTAGAAGCAGCAAGAGCTGCAGAGAGAGAGGCCCTCATGAAAGTCGGGTGCATGACAGAGGAAGTTGAGAAGAGCAACAGAAAGGCAGCCCGTGTGGCTGAGCAGCTAGAGGCGGCGCAAGCAGCCAATGCAGAGATGGAGGCTGAGCTACGAAGGCTAAAGGTGCAGTCGGATCAGTGGAGGAAGGCTGCAGAGGTGGCGGCCTCCATGCTCTCGGTTGGAAACAACGGGGGGCACGTGGTGGAGAGGACGGGATCAATGGACAACAACTATAATAGCCCTCGGATGAGGAGGATAACGTCGCCTTACGCAGATGAACTCGATGATGATATGCTGAAGAAGAAGAATAATGTGAACATGCTGAGAAGGATCGGAGTGCTGTGGAAGAAGCCACAGAAATAGGAGGAAGAATTGAATTGCTGCATGCTATTATGAGACAGATCTCTCTCTCTCTCTCTCGTGTTTTTGTTGGGAAAATTTACTATAATGTCCCAATGTATGCCCATTCTGAAAAATGTCTCAACGTTTATCGTTGTTTGTTAGCTAAGGTTGTTAGAACTGTTAATTAGGGGTATCTGGTTGAAGATAATTTCATGATGTTAAGGATGTTCATCCATTTATAATTTTCTTCTATTTAAAAAAAAATCCAAAAATCAATTTGAAATGTAGGGGTAATTAAGAAATGGTTAGATTGTGCTTTTTTGTACATTTATCCTACCATCAAAATATTTTTGGTAATAATTAATGTATCATAATATAGAACCATCCTATTTTGTCTTTCTTTAGTTCTTCCAGTCGGTCCAAAATATTTTTTATTTTATTCGATTTGGTGCACTTGTTTACTATTACATAATTCAATTTTAATCTGAAAAAAAGTTAGTACTACTATTTTCCCCCTAAACTTTGTCTGGCTAAGTAATTTTGGTCACGAATCTTTGTTTGAAATCAAGCCAATACACGTGAGTTAAACTTTGTAGCTCATGGTCTAGCTTAGATCAACTAAGGAGTTTTTTACATTGTATGTTTGAAATGAACAGAGTATTGTGGAAGGTCTTCTCCATTTTCCATATTTGTGTTGGTAATAATAAACTCATATTATTTCCTCAACAAAAAAGAACAAAAAAAGAAAAAGATTATTGTAATTTTATTTTTTAGATGCTTGAAAGAGTGAATAAATAGAATTCTAATATGGTCACCTTATGATAAAACCAACCCACTACAGAAAGAATTCTTATTGGACACTAAAAAATCAATTGAGCCCAAGCTCATTAAGCATATTAGGGAACGTTATATTAGCACTTAGGTAAGCGTGCTTTCATATGTGTAAATTACTTTTGGGGTGATCTCCTGTGCAACCGGGTCAAGTGAAACCGGATCCATGCGATCGGATCTGGGCCGGGTCGATCCGGTCAATTCGGGTTTGACCCGTTGCCCGGTCAATTTTTTTTTTTTCAGTTTTTTTTTTTTTTAATTTCAGTTTTTTTTTTTTCGTCTCCGCCTTCGGCTTCGATTTTACGGCTCCGCCTTCGCTCCGATTACAAATATAAGGATAATCGGCGAGCAACATTTTGGACTTTTTCGGCTCGCTCCGAGGCCTTCGGCTCCCCTCGCTCGAATCTTGACCAAAGAAGAAGCGGCAAACAAAAAAATGAAACGGCAAACAAAAAAACGAAGAGGCAAACAAAAAAAAAATGAAATAAAATCTGAAAAAAAAAAAATGAAAACTGGAAAACTGGAAAAATCGGAAAATTAAAAAAAAAAATCGGAAAAAAAAAACAGCGCGTGGGTGAGGCGCGTGTGGCCCACGCGCCACACGCGTGGTCGCATGTGGCGGCAGGTCTAATGCGAGTTTTTGTGATTACTTTTTGTTGTTTCTTGTTGATTGCTGGTCCTTTATGTAATGTTTTATTATATGAGATGGAGCTATATGCTTTTATATTCAATAAATTCTGATTATAGAAGATGTTGCATTTATATCTATCTATCTATCTATTTTATTATATAAACGAAAATGACTCTACGTAAAAAAAATTATATGTGGCGCGTCTCATAATCATCCGTTCCTATTTATCTAAATTCTTAAATTTTTTGAATTTAAAATTATTATTTATTATATTTATTATATTCTATATTTATTATAAATAATTTGGAAATAAAATCTTAACAAGATCAAATTTTCAAAAATCAATATCTATCATATTTTAATATATAATTCCAAATTCTCATGTCAATATCACGTTTTGCATATATTTTACATATCAATTTATATATTATTTTTAATCATATTATTATTATTAAAATATAATATATATATATATATATATATAGAGAGAGAGAGAGAGAGAGAGAAAATTCCAAATTTCCATGTTAATCTCACGTTTTGCATATATTGTACATATCAATTTATTTATTATTTTTTAATCATATTATTATTATTTTTTTATCGGGAAAAATAAAAGTAGTAGATAAAAAATTAAGATCATGGTCAACGGGCTAATTCTGATTGGAACCGTGGGGTAGACGAGACAATTCAGTTACGACAGTTCAACATAACGGGAGAATTCTGACTTGGAACTGTGAGGGTAGACGGATCGATTCCAAACCGACGGTTCAACTTTTTCATAATTGTGATCGACAAGAGGATTCTGACCTTGAACCATGGGGGTAGACGGGTTGTTTCAATTACGATAGTTCAACTTAACGGGAGGATTTTGACTTAGAACCATGATGGTAGACGGGTCTTTCCAAACCGATGGTTCAACTTTTTTAGAATTATAGTCAACGGGAGGATTCCGACCTTCAATCATGGGGTAGAGAGCCGATTTCAAACTTGCCAACAAAACTCATACAAAGTATAAAACTTAAAAATAATTAATGAACAATATTTTATTACTAATTATACTAAAAAAATAATTTCCCGTCGAAAAATTACTAATTATACTAAAATATAATTTTCCATTGATTTTCGACGGGTAACACGCTAGTATTATATAAATGAAAACGACTCTTTCAAAAAAAAATCTATGTGACACCCTCCTTAATTCTCCATTTTTATTTATCTTAATTCTCAAATTTTCTAAATTTACAATCAATATTTATTATATATATTCTTTTATTATATAGATGTTGTCATTTTTTCACCGTCTTTAGGTTTATATTTAAGTTTAGATTTTCTATTTTATTTTCTTTTATTTTTTCCTTTTTTTATCTATAATATATATATCACTAAGCAAAAAAAGGAAAAAACATGATTCTTATATTATTCGCAGTTGCTCTGCAATTCCTCTTTTCTTCCCTCCAAGTAAGATCTCCTATTATTCTCCTCTCTTCAAGTCTTTCAGACGGCACATATATTAGTTAATTTACGATTTTTATATATGTTGAGTTTGATTATACTCGGCATCCTCCATCTGCTTTTTTCATGATAATTTCTTGCGTTGTTGCAAACTCATCGTATATTAATTAATCTTCTGATTTATTTATTTGTTACAATTCTCCAATACAGTAGCAGCAACCAATATTCCCCTTAAGTATCGAGAGATTAAATTACTATTTTATTGTATAAACTAGTTTACGCAAAGAATGATTCAATATTTATTTTAAAGTTAAATATTGCGATTAATTATTACAATAAAGTATTACATGAAGTTGCAAATAAGTGTTACATGGGATCATCTCATGTATTGACGTATACACTACAAGAAAAAGGATTTTTGCGACATGAAAAATGTGTAGCAAATTTATGTTTTAATGTCGCAAAAGCTATTTTGCAACATTCTTTGCATCGTGTCCAATTGTGTCCAATTGTGTCGCAAACAGTTATGTTGTATTTTTGCGTCAGTTTTTTTCAATAGTGACGCATCATAAATGACACTTTGTGCTTCACTTAAATAATTGTCGCATAAAATTCGCGACACATTACTTGTCAATAAACTTTGTGACGCATGCTCAATTGCGATTTATAAGGTGACATTAGTTAAATTGACGCATCATAATTTGCGACACTAACATGTGACATTACAGTTAGTACCCGTTTGGTAGCCATGTTAAGATATGCAAAGATAAAAAATCTTGAGATTGTTTATCTTGATGTGTTTAGATAAATAAACTAATATAGGTGTTTGGTAGGTTAGATAAAAATGTAAGATTAAAATTTTTGTTGTTTGGTAGGTTAGATAAAATCCATGATTAAATTTGAATGTACCATATGTACCCCCACCCTAATAAATATTTTACAACTATTACCTGCATATATATGAGAAATCACAAGACCAGTTCAGTTGCACGACGCCGACTCCGAACCCGTCACGCACACGAAAAGACTCCTTCTGAAGTCATCGGCGCCGGAGTTCATTACCAGAGAAGAAATGACTTCCACCCAACAATTAATAAGTACAAATGCAATTAAACTGCTCGAATCCAAACATAACCACAGAGAATCGATTAAACTTTTACAACAGATTACTCAATTAATAAGTACAAATGCAACAATAATGAACACACAATTAGACATAGTCATAACAGAATAGTAGTTACTACAGGCTCGGTTATAGTCCAAATCCAGTCTTAAATAACAATATGTTGAAAAAAAACTGCTGCTCCTCTGCATCGTCATAACAGAATAGTAGTTACTACACACAATTTGATTTCTCTTCTCGTTCCATTCGGGGGAAGATTCAATTGAATCAATAAACTTCTGCTCCTCTGCATCGTCGGCCGCGTCCTCACTTGCATCAAATTGCTCCTCAAAAGGATCCAGAGGCATCTCAGAGCGGATGAAGTTGTGTAGCAAAAAACAAGCCATAATAAGTCAAACCGCCAACATTAACAAAATACGCAATCACATGCACAAATTAGAAAATTCCACAAATAATTCTATCTCACAAGTTCAGGATTAATATTGCTACAATCTGGTATAATGAAAACTTGTAAAATAAAAACTTCCAGATTTAGTATGAATTCGTCAGTAAAATAGAAACTAGCAACTACATATGAAAGAATAAAAAAACTTGGTGCGTGTCCCATGCTATTGAGCAGGTGGAGAAACAAAACTTGGCAGCCGGAAAAAGAGGAAAATAAAATTGCAAAAGAAAATGACAGAAACAGGGGCAAATGTTGGTTCAGGGGTCTCCAATGGTTCATAACCACTAACCAACAATCTTCTCCTGTCTTTTACAAATCCCAAACATTTCTCTCTTCAAATTAATAAATTTTCCACTCTCTCACTCAAACACACTGATGGTCCCAATACGAGTTCTGGTGTATGGGGGGAGAATACACTAGATAGGAATTTTAAAAATAACCCCCGAAAAATTCCACAACTGAGTAAGAAGACTCAGCTGGAATCACAACTGAGTAAGAAAACTCAGCTGGAAGAGTGGTGCTGTGCAAAATGTGGTGGAAACAAAAACAACTCGTATAAAACAACTCACGCTCAGATGCAAGGTCGGTCAACAACCAAATCAGTTGAAATGTAAAGATGCAGTTTTGAGTGTTGGTTAGTTGGACAGTTAGATATGCAGAAAGTAACTGAACGGAAAACACAAAAGCACAAAGGAATTACGTGGTTCGAAGAGAACTCCTACGTCCACGAGGAGTTGTGAGTCCACACAACTCAGTCCAAATTCTTTAGGACAGCTACCACAAAGCTTACGCGGGCTTTGCAACCGTACAGATAAGTTTGCAGGTGCTTATCAACCTTTCTACTCAATTTCGGAAAGAGCAGGATCCTAACAACCTTTTTAGGGGATGTGTATAAGGGTGGGTTTTCCAACTACTAGCTCTAACAAAGAAGTGAGCTAGGATCTCAGCTTGAACGAATGAAGACTCAAACTAAGATTGAAAACACCAAGACAGATTCTAACTCTCTATGAACTCTCAGCTGGTGATGTTCTTAGAAAGAGAATAATTGCAGTTTAGCTTGTGCGCAGTATATCGTCGTTCTTTCGCTCTTCTGTCTCTCTTATCTTGATGAATGAATGAATGCCTCTATTTATAGGCGGTAAGGATCAACTAGCCGTTGGAAGAGCCGTTGATCTCTGTTCTGTGAAAGCGATGGCTTGTCTCTCATCTCTGCAGATTTTCCCGATTTGGCAACTGTGAACTTCTGCTTTCCTTCTGAGACAACCTTGTGTTGGGCCAAATGAGGTAATGACAGAACGTCAAACCTTCACGTGACTTCCTATTTGAAATTCAAATTTCAACCTTTGTCTTTCAACATTGGTTAGTCGGTTGAGACGTTTGATCTTCATCCGAGTGATCTTCAGCTGATGTTCCATCTGATCGCTACCTTCATCTGACATTCTGTCTGAAGAGGAACAGTTGATTACTCAGATGTTTTCTTTCATCCGATGTTCTATATAAGAACGGTTGGCTTGGACGCTCAGTTGTCTTTCTTACATCTGATGTTCCATCCGAGTTTCCATCTGTAGTTCTATCCGAGTATAGCTATGTTGCCGTCTTCAGCTGGAGTCCTGTAAAGATAAAATCTGAACATTGCTCAAACAGCGAGCCTAAATACTAACATTAGGATATGGCAACATCTACTCGGTTGGGGTCAGTTGGTTTTGGAATCAATCAAAACTTTACTAAATTTTCCAACAATTTCCCCCTTTTTGATGATGCCAAAACCCTACTGATCTAAACCCCACTGACCTATCTATAATCTCAGCTGAAATTCTAGACAGTCTATAAGGTTAAACATCAAAGGGTTAGCACAATTATAACAGGGTATTGAAATAACTTTGCGATTCAGAGCTTGGACAACTGGAAAATTGTACGTCAAGATGAATCGGATATATGATGAAAGTTTTCATTACAACTGATGTGTTTACACAGATATGCATAGAGATCAATTACATCAATGGCTCAAAAACTCTATCTCGGCTAATATTTCAGCCCATACTTGCCAAAAATCCTGACAAAAATTTCTCTCTTGGCATCTGATTCCTTCGAGATATCCACTCCAGTTCCTGACAGACTTTTCTGGCTTCAGCTGCGATCTTCTGCCTGTTAGGATTTCTTGTATCTGGAATGAATGGAGGAAGATATGTAACCTTCTGAGGGACAGGGACGGTATTCATGTCCAGCTTTGCATCAATCATAGCTCGTCTGAACTGGTTGAACATGCCCGGATCCCCAGAGTGAAGCTCGGTTAGGGCTTCTTTGAATGCTCTTCTTGAATCCTCAGTTGCGAACACCTTCCTGTAGTAGAAATCATTCACAAATTCTTGTTTGAATGATTCACAATCATCATTCCATGCATCCATTTATCAACATGCTTGAAGCGTCCCTGGAGCTTGATCTTTCCCGGCAGTCTTTGCGGCTTCATTTTTGCTTCAGCCTTCACTTGATGTTTCTCAATGCGTAGTCGGCTTCGGGAGGCAACATTTCTATCCAAGTTATTGGTAACCTTGGCAAGCTCTTCCTCGAACTTGTTAACTCTTGTTGCTTGGTTGGCCGCGAATCTCTTCACCCATTCCGGATTCATGTAATCCTTCTCCGGGACATCCATAGCTTTAGCAGCAGCAATACATTCTTCGGTTGTAATACCGTCGAGTTCAGCATCGATCTCTGCTGCAATCTCGGCTATGGAGTTATAGGAGACTCCATACTTCTTCGCCTGTTCCGTGTCCTTAGCCATTTCTTCTCCTCCGACACCAATAGATTCAGCTGTTCTTGTTTCTTGTCGGTTGGCTTCTTCGGAGCGGACTTCTTCGGAGCTGCCTTCTTCAACTCGGTCTTCTTCAGCTGAGATTCCTTTCCGGCTGGTATACCTTCTTCAGCTTGCGTCTCATCTTTCCCCTTTTTGGCATCAGCAATAAGGCTTGCGACTGTGGCATCCAGAGAAGTGAGGTTTTGTTCAGCCTGCTGGATCCGGTTGAAGAGTTCATCTACAGCACATTCCACATCAACCTTCTTCGCCAGTTCCTTATCACGACGCTCTTGATCAGCTTTCTTCATCGCAGCGAAGGTTTCAGTGACTTCTGTTTGAAAAGCGACGAACTCAGCCCATTTTTGTTCGAACCGAGAATCCCATTCTTTGTCTTGCGTCTGTTGAGATTTTGCAAGATTGGATTCTGAGATGGACTTGAACACATTCAGGTCTGATCTGATTCCAAGAACTGTTGTCTTCAGGTCATTGATATCTTTACTGGTGGATGTTGAGAAGTCATCCAGTTTCATCTTTATCGCATCATGTTCTTCCAGCAGCTTCCTATGTTTCTCATCCTGAGCTTCTATCATCCTCTGTTGTTCTTCGCGGTTGAGCTGGATGTTGGCTATCATCTCCTTCCTCAGCTGATTGACTCTCTAAGCGATCAGCTAGCATATTTCATCCGAGGAGGGTGCTGGCTGATCAGATTGTGCTGACTGTTCAACATCAACCATGACTTGGCGATTGGCCAGATACTGTTGAATTTCTTCTTCCTCCTGCTTTGCTGCTGCTGCAGCTGCGTCAATATCATCCATGAATTCTGCAGACTTGGCCAACATGTTGTCAAGGAAGGTGACACATTCTCGATCTGCTGATAACTCCCTTATGTCTCCTCCTTCTGCCTTGCTGATATCCAGACGGCGAGTCAGTAGTGCGATCTTGTTGTTGTATGCAACTTCGAGGTTGGTATAATTGAAGTATTCCCTCAGACGAGACTCATCTGCCTTTAGCTGGTTCCAGCTGTGTATCCGGACGGTATCTTCTTTGACATACCAATGGTTGAAAATGATGTTGAATTGATACAACAACTCAGTTCCGAGCATGGCAAAGGTGGGCATGTCGTGCGCCTCGGGGAACATACCAATCAGCTTCAAAAAGCAATATACCATCTTGCCTTCATGTTCCAGCTCGACGACCAGCTTCTTCGTCAATGGGGAAAGGAGAGAGATTTTCATAGGAAATAGGTTCAAGAGTTTCTTCAACATTGGGTTCAAGAGTTTCCTCAACATTGGGTCCAAGAGTTTCGTCAACATAGGCCAAAGAAGAGGTCGTAATGTTGGCATCGAGTGGAGAGCTCGGAATTTCTGACTGAAGACCAGTTGTAAGAACCTCTTTGTGCTGTACGGCATCAACTCCTACCGTGGAGGAGGATAGAACATCTTCGGATTCCTCAGATGAAGAAACTGCATCCGAGGACATGTTCGGCTCATCTTCCGGATCGATTTCCAGCCCTTCTATCCCATCTTGATGGGGAAACCTCACCTTCCTTGTTCAACTTACGCGAGGAACAATTTCGAAAGCAGCCTCGTCAATTGAGTGACTCGACTCAGATGGTACCTCCTCAGCTGGTTTTGCAACTGACGGTTTGATACGAACCTTCAACTTCTTCTTAAGCGGCTCTTCCTCTTTATCCTTATCTGGCTCATCTCTGAGTCGGCGTGCAGCTGTCGATTTTGAAGAGTGGCCGACAGCTGGAGGCAGCTGAGATTCCATCTGCTCCTCAGCTGTATCTTTCTCCACAGCTGATTTCACAGCTTCCCTTTTGTCTTTTGGAGTGTAGACACTTCGAATCACATCAAGAGCTCTCTTGGCTGTTGGGAACAACATCTGCCTTTTAACTGGTGTCTCCTCACAGTCTTCCCACACCATGTTCTAATCCTTCGTGGCGAGAAGTATCAGGGCAGAGATTTTGACTCCAAAATTAAGAGTTCCCTTAACACTCAACAATTTTTCCCCAGAATCATTTGTAGTTTCTGAAATCTTCTGCTTCTCCATCGTCAACTGGTGTTCGAAGTACTTGAACCAATTGATGTTGTGCTTGTGCTCCAAAGCTATCTGTTGCTTGAGCTTGGGTCGGCTGATATCTCCAAAAGCTCCGCTGTATCCAAAGATAACCTTGGATATAACATCGAACAGAAGTCGATGCTCGGGTTTCAACTTTGTTCGCTGCAGGTTGCTCCTTAATCTTTCGGAGGTGACAAGAGCATTCTCAAGAAATAGATCTGCATCTGCATCTGTGATGTTCTCGACGGTGTCCGTGGCAGTCAGATTCGGTGGAATGATGGAGCTTAGTATCTCGGAAACTGTAGCGGGATGGTGACACGGCGGATTGTTCTGGCAGGGACGTCGCGCTGTCGATAGGAGATTTCTGAAACAAGGCCTACTCGGCTGTCGATAGGAGATTTCAGGTTCATGTAAAATTCTCCGACCTGTAGCCTGAGTAAGTGGGTGGGAAAGAGCGTTGCCCACTCAATAAGACAATTATCCCTGAGAAGATCGGCGAGAGGGGATAACACCGGTGAGTCCAGCGCTTCTTTTGACATAATCTGCTCAAAGTGAATTTTGGATATCATCATATCATAAGATTCCTCGTACGTCGAAGGGACAAGTGCTGGTCCTGATGATGCCATCTTCTTTCCTTGCGATGAAGCTTTCGGTGCCATTTTGTATTCCAATGAAGTTTATATATAGAGAGAAGAAAAGAAGAACTTAGCCGAAAATGGTGAAACAAAATCAGAGACGAAGATGAACAGTTACTCATATAAACACAAGTATAGAAGGTAAGAAATCACTTCCTGATTTTCCGCCTTTTATAGGTTAGTGGGTCGTTTGAAATAGATGGCCAAGATTGAATGGCTCGAATCCATCAACGGCTGAGATATCGCGACTGTTGACTAACTCTGACTGACGTTACATTCCGAGTTCCAATATGCGCGCGTGAGAAGGTGAACTGTTTTTGTGTCAGCCCACTCGCACTATAAAGTAAGGCTATTGATGTTCAGCCGTACTTTACATTAAATGCGCTATGATGGCTATTTTAATCTATCTGACATGCTCAGGAATGTTTAAATTTATTTCAAACATTCACATTTAAGACCTAAACACCTGCAAACATAATTGATACCTGCCAGCTGATGTCGGAATCAGCTGTGTTCCAATGTTGCGGCATGCCATCAGCTGACTCGAGTTCGTCTGTTCAGCTGACGTCTGATGTCTTCGGATGGCGATCCGCATCTGAGATTTCCCTTTCATCTGAGCTTCCCCCTCAGATGAATATCTATCTCTTCACCTCGGCTGATTCCTCATCTGATGGATCCAACAATCCAAGGAGATCACATAACATCTTGAATCGTGCTTCGGCTAGAGGTTTGGTGAAGATATCGGCTCTCTGAATCTCAGTTGGAATCTTCTCCACAAATACATCCTTCTTCTCAATATGTTATCGGAAAAAATGATGTCGGATGTCAATGTGCTTCGTCCGAGAATGGTGAACAGGATTCAAAGAGATAGCAATGGCACTTGAGCTATCACAATGGATGGAAACCTGTCCAGTTGCTACTTCATAATCTCTCAGTTGTTGCTTGAGCCACAACACTTGCATGCAACAACTACCGGCAGCCATATACTCTGACTCGGTTGTAGAAGTGGCAACACATGCTTGTTTCTTGGAAAACCATGAAACTAGCTTGCTTCCCATGAACTGACAGTGTCCAGATGTGGACTTCCTGTCCAACCGATCTTCGGCTAGATCCGCATCTGAGTATCCGGACAGTTGGATATTGTCGTCAGTTGGGTACCACAACCCAACATTAACAGTACCCTTCAGATACTTAATGATGTTCTTTGCTGCCAACATGTGTGCTTCCCTCGGCTGAACTTGGAACCGAGCACACACTCCAACCGCGTAAGATATATCTGGCCGACTGGCGGTTAGATATAGCAAAGAACCAATAATCCCTCTATACTTACTGGCATCCACAGGTTTTCCCTCAGATCCGGGCTCAATCTTCCAGTTAGTGTTCATCGGGATCCTTGTAGTTTTACTTGTCTGCAAACCGAACTTTGCGATGAGCTCCTTTGTATATTTGGACTGATTAATAAAAATTCCTTTTGGTGACTGCTTCACTTGTAGCCCAAGAAAATAATTCAACTCGCCCATCATCGACATCTCGAATTTCTCCTTCATGAGAGTTGAGAATTTCTCGCACAGCTCCTCTGATGAACCCATATTTGTGTTCATCTTTTCTTGTGTTTTTAGTCTTTATCGAGTCATTATGTGTCTGGGAGGACATGCAAGTCGAGAGATAGTGTGCAGGGGAAGAACAGGTAGATGTTGGGCAAATCCGATGGAAAATCTGTTGATAAGATGGCGATACGATGCAAATGGGCATAGGACTGGAAGCTTGTAGCTGGGCAACATCGAAACATCCTTTCTACAAGTCAGGAAGTACCTCCCCATATCCTTAAAGGCCAACAGACAGAGTACTCGGAGGAGCCAGGATCGTGGTCAACACCGGAAGCAAAGCAGGATGCAGACGATGCAGGGCAAGATGAGAGTCGAGCAGCAGCAGGTTTCTTTTCCTTCAAGGAAGAGGATAAGGATCGGATGTTTCCTTCCTTATCCTAGCCGAGCCAAATCATGGAATAAATCTACCACACAAGGGAAGAAGGAACGTGCATGCGAAGGAAAGAGAGAGAGGCGGAGGTTATGATATGCATGGGAAGAATCCTTATTCAACAAGGAATCTTTATTCAACAAAGAAACTTCCCTTCAACCTTAGAATCTTATCGCCTATATATATGGCCGACTCTATCATGTAAAGGAGCTCTTTGATTCAGTAATTTAGATTAGTTTGCATCCTAGTTTGAGAGAAAGTAAGGAAGAAACAAGTCCTACGGGCAATTACAATTTATTTCGCTTGTTTATATTTTACTGCTTTAGTTTTAGTTGTTGGCGTGAAGCCAAGACCCTGGTTGCTGACTACACTTTTGGGCAGCAACCCCTTTCCAGATTTATGCTAAGTATGCTTTTCTTTATTTACTTTGTGTTCTTATTTAATATTATGTCTAGCTAAGTTTATTGTTTGGGTTGGATGTAGATGAAGTGATTCTAAGTTACTCGTTCAAGCTTGTGAGGTCTAATTGTGTTAGTTCGTTAATTAATTTTGTTCCCGAAACACTTAGGATTAATTCTAGACTTAATTGATATTGAAGTTGATTGATCACCATCTAGATATTGAGATTGAGTCATTAACAGAAATTGGGATCAACACGAGAGTGTCTTTTGTGCCCAAGAAGGTAAAGGGTGTTGGAGAGCAGTCGGTATTGACCTACCTCTTGGCTGTCTTAGGTCTATTTATTCTTAATGCTTCTTGGACAGCATCGTTACTGAAGTGTCTTCGTAACGTTGTTGATCGAGAAAGGAGATCTTGCCTTCTGGTCAAGATCTGTAAAATTGATTAGACATAGGTTAAGTGTGTTAGCATCGTGACTTCGTGACCTTAGGGTGTTAACTAATCTTTGCCTTAAACCAAGTGATAGAATTAGTTAATTGAATATTTCTGCACCGATGAACGAGTAAAGAGTAATTAGGATCATGGATTCGAAACCCAATCCAAACTCTTTTGTTATTTGATAGTTTTACTTGTTGAGTTCAGGTTCGTGACCAAAACCCTTTTGTTGAGCAACATCTGAAGAACAAATTACGCCGAGTCCCTTGGGTACGATCCCGCTTGCCGCTGACTACTACCTTGTTGGGCAAGAGGTGTTTTATAAATATTATTTGTACGAAGTGTGTGACGACAGCGCTCCGTCATCCTTCGAATTGGAACCGAATATGATGTCATCGACATAGATTTGCACAACAAGTATGTCTTCTCCAACTTTTATGGTGAACAGTATTTTGTCAACTGACCCTCGTTTGAACCCCGAGTTCAAAAGAAAACCACAGAGAGTGTCATACCAAGCCCTAGGTCCTTGCTTCAATCTATAGATTGCTTTCTTCAACTTATACATTCTTCCATCACCAGTCTCAAAACCGGGAGGCTGTTCAATATAAACATCTTCCTTAATATCACCGTTGAGGAAAGCACACTTCACATCCATCTGATAAACCTTGAATTTGTGAAATGCGGCATAGGCTAGAAATAGTCGGATGGCTTCCAACCTTGCAACAGGCACGAAGGAATCCTCGAAATCAATTCCTTCTTGTTGGCAATATTCCTGAGCTACCAACCTTGCCTTGTTTCTCACGATGAATCCAATGGCGTCTCTCTTGTTCTTGAAAATCCACTTTAATCCAATGACTTTAACATCATTTGGTCTTTCTACCAACTCCCATACACAGTTGCGTAGAAATTCATTCAGCTCTTCTTGCATGGCTGTTGTCCAATGAACACAGTTGAGAGCTTCCATAACATGCTTCGGCTCTGGCACATCAGCTACGAAACATGAAATCATGGCAATATCTCCGGCTTGCTCGAACTCCTCAAGAACTGCCAACTCCTCAGCGTATTGGGCGTAAGCGCTGGAATCTTTCTCGGCTGAATCTGGATTTGCAACTCTGCTCCTAGTACGCACACCTTTGGCTGGATCTCCGATGATGTTGTCCTTGGAATGATCTTCATACCATCTCTTGTTGCGTCTTCCTTCTTCTTCCAACAGTGGCGGTTCCGTGATTTCAAATGATGGGATAATCTGAGCCATGGGAGATGCTGGGATCTTCAGAACTGGTGATTTATCTGTTGTTGAGTCTGGATCCTCAACATGGATAATATCTCGAACCGGGCTAGGTTGGGCTTCGGATGCTGATGCAGTTGGAGTAATATCAGCTGAAGTTCCCCCTTGAGATGAGCTGGGGTCCTCACATTCATCTTCAGAGGAACAAGAATCATCATCCTCGGTTGGCCATACCAATGGTTCAGCTAGATTCTTCTGTCTTAGAACCTGCGATCTGGTGAGAGCTGGTGGAACATGTGGATCTACTTATTGTCCTTTAGCCTATTCTCTGCACTCAAAAGTAGATTCATCAAAACTAACATGAGGTGTTATCTCCACAACACGAGAACTGTTGTTAAAAACTCTATAGGCCTTGATCCGAGCAGCATATCCGAGAAATATGCCCTTCGAAGCCTTGGCGTCAAAAGTTTTTAACTGAGTCTTCTCATTGTTGTGAATATAACACTTAGAACCAAAAAGGCGAAAATATGAAATATCAGGCTTCCTGCGTCTCCATAGTTCATATGGAGTCTTTCCCAACCGCTTGGTCAGAAGAGACCGGTTCTGAGTGTAGCATGCTGTGTTGATTGCCTCGGTCCAAAATCTCTTTGGCAGAGCTGAGCTTGTCAACATGGATGTAGCAGCATCCTTCACCGTACGGTTTCTTCGCTCGGCTACTCCATTCTGTTGTGGAGTACGAGCAGCCGATGCTTGATGAGTGATTCCATGCTTCTCGCAGTATTTGATGATAGTTTCATTGAGGAACTCGGTTCCACGGTCTGATCGGATAGAAATGAGTTTCATCTCTTGTTGGTTAGATATCCGATCCATCAGCTTGGGTAGCTCATCTCGGGTTTCACTCTTGTGACGCATGAAAATGGTCCACGTGTACCTAGAGAAATCATCAGTAACAACAAGTGTATATTCGTTACCATTCATGCTCTTGGAAGTAACAGGCCCGAAGAGATCCATATGGATCAGCTGCAATACTCGATCGGTTGATGAAATCATTTTCAACCGAAAGGAGGATCTAGTGAGTTTTCCCAGCTGACACGCACTGCAGATATGTGTTGGTAAAAACACACGGTTCGGAATACCCTTTGCATGTTTCTGTCTCGCAAGGCGGTTCATGGTCTTGAAATTCAGATGGTTGAGCCTTTTGTACCACAGCCAGCTCACATCTGAACTGCTCTTCGATAGAAGACAGGTCTCAGGAGGACTACTATTCCAATCTGCATAGTAGACATTCCCGGTTGGGGATCGATTTCCCAACAATATGACTTGCTTTATTCTGACATTTTTGACCCTGCAGCCCTGCGCATCAAACTTGACAGAGAAACCATTATCACAGAATTGGCTGATGGAGAACAAGTTGTGCTTCAATCCATCAACATATGAAACATTGGAAATAGACACGTGATTGGTTTCAAGGGTACCGTAGCCTTTGGTGTGACCTTTTGAGTTGTCACCAAAGGTAACAGATGGTCCTTCCTTCTCCACGAAACTCCCAATCAAATCCCTCAGATTTGTCATGTGTTTCGAGCATCCATTGTCCATCACCCACATGGTATGTGATGCTTTATTCTTCCTCAGTTGTTCCTCCTGCTCCTGCACAGAGAAACACGCTTAGGTCCCCAATTTTAGTTGGGTCCTAGGGGGTTAGAACCAGTTCCCCCTTGAACTATGGGTCATTTTTCCCTGTAGATTCGGATAGATTTGTCATTCCAAATTATCTTTCCTTCTCCATCAACTATAACAACACCTCGGTCATCCTTAGGCTTATTGTTATTATTGACGTTCTGTTTCTTGGGAGGAGATTGATTTCTCCCATTGTGGGCTTTAGGAGGAGAGGCGTTCCCCCTGTTTTGTTGACGTTTCTGACCCTTTTGGTTTTGTCAATGAGGTCGGACGCCATTTTGGAATCTTTGTGGCTAAGTCTGATTCCATTTTCTTGGCTATCGACGACAGTTGTTCATGCCCGGTTGTTGATTCATGTTCTGGCATGAATATCCATAGCTGTTCGAACTGTTCCACATTGGTTGACTCTGATGGAACCTCTTGTTGTTCTGATGATGGAACCGATGTTGATTCTGATGGTTGAATCCTTGTCGGTTCTGTTGATTCCATCCCTTCGGAGGTCGGTTCTGATTGTATCTCCGATGTCTCTGGTTCCTCTTCTGAGTCCTGGAACATTCCCCCTCGGTTGTTATCTCAACCGATAGATTCTTCAGTTCTTCAACCACAGCTCATTTTCCTTTCTCAGCTGCAGTTCCCTTAGCAGGTTGTGCTGTAGGTACTTGCTGTGATGTGAAGGTTGGATTAAGTTGGGGAGTTGCAGGGTCATCAGTATTTGGTTTGGCAACCGTGACATCCACAGCCTTGATAAAGGTTGCGGGTGAAATTCCAATGTCCTTAACCATGTCGTAGCCGAGTCCAGATACGTCATCTATTTGTCGTCGGTAACTAATGAGATTCTCGATGATTTTGGATGATTGATATAGCTTTATCAGGTTGTCATTCTCAGTTTGTAGATCCTTGAAAAGAACAGCTATATGCTCGGTATGTGCGTCTGACATCTTCATCAGCTGGTCGATCTGTGCCTCTTGCTTGTTCAACTGCTCATGCTGCTCCTTGATCTGCTCCTTTAAATCCTCATCGGTTGGAGCCTTAGTTTGGTTGGCCACATTCAGTTGACTTTTGAGATCATCAATCTCTTCGATTTGATTTTTGATCAGATCATCCTTTTCGGTTAAGGATTCTTCAAGTCTGGCAAACTGTTCTTGAAGATTCTTAAACTCCACCGATTGCTGATGCAATTCCTCACTGAGTTCTAGGAAGTCACCCCAAGAGGGTTCCAACTCTTCATCTAATGTTTCCTGCATGTTAGTAGCATTGGAAGAATTTAAATTAACTGGACTAGAATGTACCTCAGCATCATTCTGGTCGGTTCCAAATGCCATGAGACATTGATCCTGTCCGATAGCGTTGTTGGTGGAAGTCAGCTCGTCCTCATCTTCGGTGTCGGTGAAGATGTCCATGTCATCAGCTGCTTCTTCTGCAACCATGGCCTTGTTCTTTGCATTTTGCTTGGCCCTCAACGCATCTCTATCTTTCTTCGAAAGATCTGGACAATCAACTTTGAAGTGTCCCTCTTTGCCGCATTCAAAGCAACCGTTGTTCACAGGCTTTAAGTTATCTCGAGTTCGGTTGGATTTATAGAACCGCTTGTATTTTCCGAACCGAGTTTCCATGTCAGCCAGCTTCTTTGACATGGCGGTAATACTCTGTTGCAGCTCTTCTCTGCTTGGCTCCTTCGAAGCTGTGTCCGCAGATCTTATTGCCCTTGATGTTCGCGGCTTGGAATAGTCGGCTCGAAGTGCTACTGTCTTTGTTCTGGAACCAACATCCTCATGTCGACTCGTCTGCACTGAGGACTGAGTTGATCTTCTTCGGTTCACCTTGTACTCGTTTCCTTTCAGAATTGAGAACAAACTGTCCGTTCCCATCTCTCCAATATCAGCTCGACTTTCATGAATGTTGGTGAATGTGTCCCACTCACCTGGTAGGGCTTGTAATACTTTGAGATTAATCTCTCTCAAAGTATATTTTCCTCGTCGGATAGACTGAATCCTTCGGATGATATCCATGAACCGAAGCTCCAACTGATCAATGGTTTCATCGACTTTTAGACAGAAATTGTCAAAATCTTGACAAGCATGGAAGATAGTCTTGTCCAACTGTGGACTTGATAGTGCTCTAAGCCCAGATATCCAGCTGGCTCACTTTTGCTTCCTCAGGAGTAAAATCTTCTGGCTTCTTCGCGACTATCACCTCAGTTGCATCCCCATCATTGGGATTTGTAGGAGTGCGAATGACTTTTTCCATGATGGTGATCGGTCCGGATGTAATCACTTGTTGCATTCGATGATGCTTGCACAGTAGAATCTTCTTCATCCGAGTTTTCCAGGATGTATAGTTCACAACCGAGAACATGACAACAATCTTTTCTTTAACATCCATCTGCACACAACAAACAGACGACAAATGCAAGCAGAAATGCACTAGCATGAAAAAAAAGATCTATTCAGTTGACAACTGAAGAAAAACACCTCGATTCACACCTCGTGAAACAGAGACAGCGGTCATGTGAACCACTGCTCTGATACCACTTGATGGTCCCGATATGAGTTCTGGTGTATGAGAGGGGGAATACACCAGATAGGAATTTTAAAAACAACCCCCGAAAAATACCAAAACTGAGTAAGAAGACTCAGCTGGAATCACAACTGAGTAAGAAAACTCAGCTGGAAGAGTGGTGCTGTGCGGAATGTGGTGGAAACAAAAACAACTCGTATAAAATAACTCACGCTCAGATGCAAGGTAGGTCAACAATCAAATCAGTTGAAATGTAAAGATGCAGTTTTGAGTGCAGGTTAGTTGGACAGTTAGATATGCAGAAAGTAACTGAACGGAAAACACAAAAGCACAAAGGAATTACGTGGTTCGGAGAGAACTCCTACGTCCACGGGAAGTTGTGAGTCCATACAACTCAGTCCAAATTCTTTAGGACAAGTACCACAAAGCTTACGCGGGCTTTGTAACCGTACAGATAAGTTTGCAGGTACTTATCAACCTTTCTACTCAATTTCGGGAAGAGCAGGATCCTAACAACCTTTTTAGGGGATGTGTATAAGGGTGGGTTTTCCAACTACTAGCTCTAACAAAGAAGTGAGCTAGGATCTCAGCTTGAACGAATGAAGACTCAAACTAAGATCGAAAACACCAAGACAGATTCTAACTCTCTATGAACTCTCAGCTGGTGATGTTCTTAGAAAGAGAATAATTGCAGTTTAGCTTGTGCGCAGTATATCGTCGTTCTTTCGCTCTTCTGTCTCTCTTATCTTGATGAATGAATGAATGTCTCTATTTATAGGCGGTGAGGATCAACTAGCCGTTGGAAGAGCCGTTGATCTCTGTTCTGTGAAAGCGATGGCTTGTCTCTCATCTCTGCAGATTTTCCCGATTCGACAACTGTGAACTTCTGCTTTCCTTCTGAGACAACCTTGTGTTTGGCCAAATGAGGTAATGACAGAACGTCAAACCTTCACGTGACTTCCTATTTGAAATTCAAATTTCAACCTTTGTCTTTCAACATTGGTTAGTCGATTGAAACGTTTGATCTTCATCCGAGTGATCTTCTGCTGATGTTCCATCTGATCGCTAGCAAATTCTTCTTATTCTTTCAAATCATAGCATCATCTTTTCTGATTCGAAAGTTATGATTTTTAAACAAAATATCCCTAATTTTCGTATATAAACTTCAAAATATCCCTAACCACTACCGATTGCCCACGCCTTTGCTTTTGGTTGCCTATGAATTCCGGTTGAAGAATCAAACAGCGGGTATCATATGCAAACGCGAATTCAAAGGATTATTTGGAACATACCTTTTCCACCGACGCCTTGTGTATCGCCCAAAACCACAGCAGAAGGAGCGACGAGATTTTCCTCGCAAACGGGCTTCTGGTTCGCCGTGAGAATCCCTTCTGTACTAGCTGCCAATGATTTACTAGTGGGATGTTCGTCGCCTTCTTGTCGTTGGTGGTGAAGAGATGCAACGATCGGCGGATTTTCCTCGCAATCGCCTTCTTACACGCAGGGGATGAAAACCCTCGATTTTGGTAATCGATGAGAAAGAGAAGAGAATGTCGATGGTTTATAGATTTTAGTTCTACTGTTCGGTCCAGAAAATATATCACACCAAATTGGCGAGATGAATTAAACGAGCATAACAGTGTTTTTGGCCCGGGCCTAGACTTAATCTCGGGCTTCTAAAATTATTTAACTAGCCTACCAAACACTAGATAAAACCAGAAAAATAATCTAATTTTGCTATATCTAAACTACCAAAGGGGTACTTAATGTGATATTTTCACGACACATTAAATCATACTACAAAATATTGCAACATATAACATTTGTCGCAAGAAATCTGTATTATGTCGCAAAATTTACAACATATAGCATTAGAGGTTTTAGGGTTCTCTTGGGCGGGATTTGTGTTATGAGTCTCTCACTCTTCAAGGATAGAAGAAACGCTGACGGTTATTGTGAATTTAGTTTTTCTTTTTCTTTTTTTAATCATCTTATATCTATTTAAGTAAATTTTTTTTTGAAAAGCTATTTAAATATTTCGTAGTATTGTTAAAGCTTAGTAGTTAATATTTCGTGATTTGTTATTTCTATTTATAATTTCACTTTTTCTTTTCTTTTTCAATTAACTAGCATATAACCCGTCGAAAATCGACGGAAAATTATATTAATATTTAATAGTAATAAAATTATTAGATAATATTAATAGTGATATATTAAGAGAAATATTATTTTTTAATTATTTAGGGTTAAATCATTCGATTATGCAATCTACTAAACTCGCTTAGAATTTATATGCTCTTGAACACATCTCAAATTCAATTAAAAAGTAATTTTGTTACATGTTTACGACTCAAACCATATAGTTATGTTTGTTAAAAATTATAATCTAATATATTCTCATTTCTTTCGATTTCTAAAAAAAATCCGTATATCAATAACCGTCGATTGGGAATTGCCCTGTCTACTGCCACAGTTCCGCGTCGGAATCGGCCCGTGGACTACGGCTCTGATTTATAAGTGCGTAATTTATAAAACTCACTTAGAAATACATATACTATTTGTTCACTTACTTAGTCATACAATAATGTTCGCTAATCACAATTATAGATTATGCAAAGTTGAAAACTCAACTACAAATAACGTGAAAATTAATTCATGGATGACTATTTTAGATTTTAGAATGTACATGAAAAAAATGCATATAATGAAGAAAAATTTCTCAAGTTCAGGTACTCGTCGGTTGGAAATTGACCCGTTTACCACTACAGTTCCGGATCGGAGTTGACCCATTGACTACATTTTTTATTTATAAGTGCATAATTTATAAAACTCGTTTAAAATTTATATGGACCCAAAAATTAATAAAAAAATTAATTGTACTATTTGTTCTCATTTTAATTGTATAGTAATATTTACAAATTACGATTATAAATTATGCAAAGTTGGAAACTCCACTGCAAATAACGTAAAAATCAATTCATAGATGACGTTTCTAAATTTTAGAAAAATACATGAAAAAAATTAATAAAATTTAAAATTTTAAATAAATATGAATATGGAATGAAAATGTGCGAGTTCCACTACAAATAATGTAAAAATCAATTTATAGATGACGTTTCTAAATTTTAGAAAAATACGTGAAAAAAATTAATAAAATTTAAAATTTAAAATAAATATGAATAAAGAATGGAAATGTGCCACATGAAATTGCATCGGAATCGGCCCATTGACCATGACTCGGATCTATAAGTGCGTAATCCATAAAACTTGTTTAGAATTTATAAAGAGCCAAAATTTAGTTAAAAAATTGTATAATAATATTCACTAATTACAATTATAAGTTATGCAAAGATGGAAACTCAACTACAAATCACGTAAAAATCAATTCATATTTCTGCCCACATCGATTTTGGAGGAGAATAGAACTTTGAAAATTATCGAAAGGAATGAGAATATATTATATTATAATTTTTAATAGACATAACTATATGGATTTGAGACGTAAACATGTGGTAAAATTAATTTTTAATTGAATTTGAGATATGTTCAATGACATATAAATTCTAAACAAGTTTAGTAGATTGCATAATCGAATGATTTAACCCTAAAATAATTAACAAGTTATATTTTTCTTAATTTCTAACATATTAGTATTATCTAATAATTTTATTAAATTTTCCCGTCGATTTTCGACGGAATGCACGCTAGTTAACTATTCAAGTATTGAAAAAGAGAGAGAAAAAATGATTAAATCTATTAATGCTGACTTGGATATTGAAAAAACATATTGGGTGGGATGGAGATATAATATTCTTGGTAAGTGTACAAAATCTTATAAAAAAGTACAAACAAAAAAGTAAAAAAATTCTTTTATTCAAAACCAGGCAGAGTAGTAAAATTGGAGTGAAAGCTTTTAACAGAGATTTGGAAAGGGAAAAAAATAACTGAAATTTTAATAGGAGAGCGTTGGAAAATGAAGAATTTTAATGGGATCTGAGAGAAAACCATCCTTGAAAAAATATAAGTTCAAAAGTTTAAAATATCTTGTAAAAAAAATTACTCAGGGAATACATTGTTTATCACCTACCACTCCATATCATAATATTATCATTATAAAATTAGAAAAATAGCTACTAGTATTTAAAAATACTGTTCTGTCCCAAACAAATCTTTCATGAGCAAGTCGATATGTTTTTTTTGTTTTTTTGTTTTTTTTACCGTTAATCATATTGAGAAATCAAACAATTAAATTTTTTCAGTTTAGAGCATCCACTTTAGGGGTTTCCGGAGATTTAGGTCTATCTTTGATTTTAGTGATTTTGGTGGGGTGTCAATGATTGGATATACTTAGTAGAAAATTTGATAATAAAGGGTTGATATTGACCTAAGTCTATCCAATGATTGACTGATTGAATAATTTTGTTTTTAATTTTTTGTTTGTAATTCTAATAAATAATAAGAAGAATACTTAAATAAAATAGAAAAATTTAAATTGAAAAACTCTCCCGTGAAACTCATTATTTTTTTATGCGGAAATTAAAGTGAAATTGAGAGAAAAAGAGAGTAGAATTGAGGTGTGAAATGAGGTGAATATATGGTATTTATAGGGAAATTTTGAAAATAACCATTAATTTTTTTTTTTGAATTACAAAAATTAAAATACATATACAATATAATGGATCAATGGGGACACGCCGCGTGTCCCCATTGCGTGCCAAAACGGAGTCGAGAGGTACGTCGAAAGAACGACTCCTTCCTCGACCATGTCCTTCGACCCCCATGATTGACGCACTCCACTGTGGGGATCGACCCCGTCGAGGTCGATGGGGAGAGTTGACCGACTCCTTCGACCCCCTGTAGTGGGTGCCCTAAGAGCAACCATATTATCAAAAGTTTGACATTATTTGGTGATGAAAGTTGTAATTCAAATTACCAGCAGAAATTCTTGCTCTCTAATAAATAAACAAAATAACATCCTTCTCTTTAAGAATATAACTGTTCAAATTTGAGATATATATGTTTCCCAAGTCATAACTGACAACATTATTCCATAGACTTTTGTTTCACGCCTAAATCTGCAGTTAGATTTTGTCTGTCGAAATCGCGGAATACGCTATCCCCAATTTGCTCAATTTCTATGTCATCGGGAGAAGTGAGTTCCGATGATCATATAATTAATCCCTAATAAAACATTCCATTCCCATTGAATAATCCCTAATCAAATCCCCCCATTTAATAATCCCCTAAGATCCACCTCAATACAATAAACCATCATCACATAATATCTTGAAAGCACCTTATTTTTTGTATTTTATTCCAACCTCCACAATTATTTACCATTTTCTTGCAACCAAACACTGCCAATTTCAAGATCTTTTGTCCAGAGTTTTTTCAGACTGTTCAGACATGCTGAAACTGAACCTACGAAGCATTATTGTCCAAATCAATTTTCTCAAAATAGGCAAACAAAATAATCCAAGAAAATCTGCATGACTTCTACTGTTTCCGTTGTACTTTATGAAAATGAAAATTAAATGACGACAACAAATACGAAAACAAGAATTGAAATTTCATTAGTTTGTCATCAAACAAATAAAGTAACAAGACCAATGTAGACAGGCAAGAAAAAGAAAAACAGAAGATGATTCAAGTGAATCACATCCCTCTTACTAGAGACAAAATCCACATCATTAATTAAATTAAGGTTCTATTAAGTTAAAATACTTGATAATAAGAAAAACTCTATCCATATTACTTGTGTTCCCTTTCCCCCTCCCTCTCTAGCAAACACTAAAATCCATGTCAAATTCTCCGATTTTAACAGTTACAATCATTCACAGTCCACGTGAAATGATTGTAACTGTTGAGCCGAGGCTTCTCTCTCTTCACATCAGAGGACTATTGAGAAGCCCCTGCCAATTAGACGAGCCGATTCCGTTCCAGTTTAATCTGGCGGAATCAAACTCCGACCCATTCCCATTCCCATTCCCATTCCCATCCCCACCCACACCCTGCCACGGGAAACCCCACAAAATCCTTCCTTCCCCGTCTCTACCGCCGCACATTTCTTGCTTCACCGTAGTCACCGCCGTCGACACAGTGGTTGAGCCGCCGCCAAATTCCTCGTACGAGGGTATACCCATCTCCTGGGTCCCACTCATTCCCATTCCTCCATTTTCGACCTCCACATTCCCATTCCCATTCCCCATTCCATAGTACAAATTCTGATGACCTCCATTCCCATTCCCAGCATTCTGATTCTCAAGAAAACCAGCTCTGATGGCATCGAACATACCCGAAGAAGAGCCAAAATTGCCAAGAACATCGGCATGATGATGATGATGGGCCATGTTTGGATGTCCCCAGATGGAGAAATCATGATCGTCCAATCCCAAATGGCCGGAGTTGTGCTTGTGAAGGCGAGCGATGGCGAGGCTAAGATCGTTGGAATCGTAAGACAAAGGAGGCATGGACGGAATGGGGCTGGGGATGGGCTGATCGTGGGTCCTCTTGGAGGAGGAGGAGGAAGAGGTGGAGGACGACGACGACCTCTTGTTCCTGCGGCAGCCTCCGCCAACGGGGACGTTGCGGAGGGTGCCGCCTTTAGTCCAGTATCTTCTGCAAGATTTGCAGAAGTATCTGGGCTGGGAGAGGCTGTAGTTGTTGTAGTAGCAGAATTTGGTGTTGGTGGAATCACATCTAGGGCATTTTAGAGCCTGCATATCAGCTGGCCTTGGCTTCTTTTCTTGCTGCTGTTGTGCTTTGTTGCAACCTAGCATGCTCTCTAGTGTTTCTAACCCCATTTCCTGAAATTATACATTAATTAATTAATATTACGATTCTCAATGGAACTAGAACTAGAACTAGATGTGGATACCATCAATAAGAATAAGAATATTAATAATATCGTAGCATCGGCGATAAAAGCTAGCTAGAGTACACATTATATGTTTATATATGAGTGATGCAATCAAGAAATAGTGGGTGTGGTAATGGCATTTGTTGGTGGAGGCTTATGTCAATCAACAGAAACATGAGACATTAATTCTACTTCCAATATTATGCTATTTGGGCACACAATAGTCATGGACTTGGAATTTTGGGCGTCGAGAGAGAAGCAAAAGGATTTTGATTTGAAAGGAAATTTTAAGGAAAAAAATCTAAGAAAATTCTCCTTTCAATCAAATCAGGTGACATTAGAGTCTAATTATATATAGTAGCACAATCAGAAATTTGAATATTTGCAAAAATGTTTCAATTTTAACCATGGGAAAACAGATTTTGTGACCTCAAAAACATGGCACTTCAAATCAAGAACACAAAAAAACTCCAAAAAAGTGGGGAAAAAAAAGGAAAGAGATAGAAAACTCCCTCAAACAGACACATTCAGAAATCAGTGAAGTGATTATACAAAGAATATTTATTTTCAACTCTTTTGGAGAAAGCCTCACCGGGTGATGGTGCTGTGCAGTTGAAGAATCCATTCCACCATGCAACACTTATATTTCTCTCTTCTAATTGAAAGGTTCAGCTTTTTCACTGATTGGAAGTAATTGATGAGCAGCAAGATGAGAGAGAGACTGTGTATAGAAGGAGGAGGAGGAGGAGGAGGTTGAGCTAAATTCTTACAGAAAATGGGAAAGAAAACTCAGCCGAATACCACAAGCTGCAGCAACCTATACACATATATATATATATATTCAGAATGAGAGAGAGAGGACAAAGTGGGCTGTCGATATAGAGAGGGGGAGGGGGAGAGGGAGAGAGAGAGAGAGTGAGTGTAATGATTACAAGATTGTACTGGGGATGTGTGTAAGTAATAGTATGTGGGAGTTGGCACGCAAGAGAAAAACGGAAAAAGTAGTCGCTGTATATGCATATGTTGTTTGGAGAGAGAGAGAGAGAGAGAGAGGACAGCGGAATTTCAATTTCGGATTTGAGGCCCAGTTGTGTCAGCGGGACCCAGCAGCGTGGGGTGGCAACTAGCGGTGGGCCCCAGAATTGGAGCTGCTCTGCTGCTACCCCAACCCAACGCCTCCGTGGGCCCCGCATACGTACAAGCATAAGCATAAGCGGCAGCAGGCAGCAGCCCCTAGCGCGCTTCGCCTTTCAATTTCGATTTCAATTTCAACTCATCGCCGAATAACAAAAACAAATATGCCACCACTCCTCTACAGTCTACGTGCGTGTGCGATGCCGTGTGATTTCGTAATTACTCGTTCCAACAACTAAATCTCGATTCTTTTTATATCAACAACATTGATGAATTTAATTAACTTTTGATTCTATTACCTAAATCAATAATTCTATTTAGACATATTATATGTGAACATACGTGTTTGAAATAGGAAAAAAAATTGTCTGATTCCCTTCAAAATTTCTTTCCTACATCCGAAATATCGAGCTCACGCACTTTGCTTCCAAATTTTACTCTCATCCACACTCAACTCCTAAACTTGTGAATTTAAATTGGAATGAAATTTTATAATTAAAATTTAAAAAGTATATGTTTATTAATAACCGAAGTGTCGAAACTATGAAATTAAATTATTAGTTAAAAAATTCCGTCAAATCCCTAATTTTACCATCGTATGTCTGGACATAGTGTGTCCAAATAACACTACCTTACCTAAAACTTATCAAATGTAATTTATAAAATGATTATTTTATTTTCGAAATAAGTCATATACTCTATTTAAAAATTAGAATATCTGGGATTCATTTTGTGTTTTCTAATGCTTCCTGCTTTTTATAAGTGTCATCCACCCTCAAATTACATATCAAATAAATGGAGAAATTTACTTATGTAATTTATTAATTAATATTATAAGTTTTCTTTCCCATTTATAAATTTACTTATAAATTAATATTATGTAATTTATTAATTAATATTATAAATGAATACACAACATTAATTACTAAATTACGAGAAGCATTAAAGAAGGGTACATAATGAGAATGTCATTATTTTTTTTCGAATTTTGAAATAAAACAGGTTTTAAATATGTATATATATATATATATATATATATATATATATATACGGAGGTAGTAATTTGTATGGGCTTATCATTATGTTTTGTATTTCTATCTACCTTGCTTACATAGTTACATGTTATAATTCATGTAAAAGCTTAGACAGTTAGACACATTTCTTCGATAGCATTACCGTTACAATTGGGAAAATTATTGTTTTGGCTTACAACTAAACTGACATATAAGCCCAAAAGTGATACTTATGGAAAATCGTGATTTGGAACTTTCATGGGATTTGGAAGGATCCTGAAAAGCAACAATTGAATTTAGATAAGAATAAATCTATGTAGTCATACCCATAATTTTGTTCAAATAAGAGAAAAAATTAATTTATTTATAATTTTATGTTCTAAATGACTTCTAATAATTTAAATATTCAGTTTATACAAATTTATATTGATAGTATTTAAATTTTGAGGCAATAAAAATGTCGATATAGATAATAGAGCGAATACAAAGCTTTTTATTGAAAGAATGAAAGAATTATATCTTTACACCATTTATGATAAAATTTAAGTTAAGAATATGATAATAACATAAAATATATATTTATACTTCTTATAATAAATCAAAAAATTATCTAAATCGATTTATTTTCATATAGTTGATTAAATTATGGTTAGCCATATTATGGCTAAATAGCATCACTCGAACGAATAAATCTATGCGTTCATATAATGGTCAACCATAATTTGATTAAAAATAATATAACAATTCGGTTAATTCAAAATTTTTAGTTTTAAATGATTTCTAATGTTTAATTTTATTTATTTATTTAAATTTTATTTTCATATATTTGGATTGAATGTAATTTAAATGTTTATAATTATAATTGAACAAAATAAAAAGAGTTTTATCGAAAAAGGAAAGAGAACTATATTTACATTAATCATGATAGAATAGTCAAGAATATAAACACAAATATAAATATATATACTCTCATCTTTTTAGATAAATCAAATATCTAATAAAATTAGTCTATTTTCACTTATTCGACAAAATTTGACCGAATAGCATACTCGATATATATTGAGTTTTTTTTTTCTTCCTTAAAGAGGGAAAAAATGTAAATTAATTTAGTATGTACCAAGAATTTGCACCACAATTCTATGTGGAATAATACTTCTTTATCCAACCATTATCAAAATATATATGGTTGAAGATGGGGAATTTTATTTAAAAATAAGGGATAACTTACGATATCTATGAGGAAAAAAAAATGGTTGACGCGAATTGTGTGGTGAAGATAAAGGTGAATTGTGGTGAAGATAAAAGTGAATATAATCTCTGTCACAATTTGATCCATCATCATATTGTTTGTCCACATCATAAAATGACTGGAACTTTCAGTTCTTTGAAAGCTTGCTTTGGCAAATTTATACATATTTTACTCCATGTGATAAAATATAGTACTAATTAAATTTTCGAGAAGCTTATGCCTAATTAATTTTCACTAAAAATATATATATATGATCGTTATCATTATAATGTCCAACTGTGACAGTGTTATTAGACGTAAAATGATTTGAATCATTCTACTTTATGTTCATCCATTTGAATTGTTTCCAACCAAAGGTTGCTCCATATTTCTGCCACGTGCACCCTATGTTTGAATTGCCAAATCAGTACCTATTTTTGTACACATCATATGTATGTATTATTATTTTTTAATTTCTTTTCTATTTTCAGAAAGACGTGTATCCTAATATATGTATACTCATTAGGAATGTAACATACATATGTGACACCATCGCACTGATTTATTTATTTAGACAATAAAATTACTATATCACGTATTATAGCATTGATTATTACATTAAGTTAATTTAATAGTATATGCCACATAAATTCTTGATTAAGTTACTATGAGCACAAATGACAGTTTGTTCACAATTATTTTTTGTTTTTGAATGGGTTTTAATAAATTTAATACTACAAAGCGCTTATGCATGAAGCTTTAGGGCAAATATTCTAATGGAGGTGTTGTTACTTTTGAATTTTTAATACAAAGCTGATCAAGATTCTATATATACGGTTGTATACATAACATTGATATTTGATATGTCAAATCTTGTCACATGCACCTAAAAAGCAGATATAAATGAATCTTCACACAGAAATCAACATGCTATTTGATTCATGACCAATCTTATATTTTTACTTCACAAAAACATAGAAAGGTCTTTTTAACCATTTATAGGATGTACTCTTTTACTATTTCCTTTTTTCTTTATAGCTTCTCGTTTAAAATAAAAAGTTATCTTAGTGTGTGTGAGGAAGGACATTGAAGACAAGTTGAGGCAACCACATGGATTTGCAACCTAACTAGATTTAGAAAAATATTTACCATCGAGTTTTATGTATTCAATTTTAAATTACTGAATTAAATGCACATACTTACATGAGTGCAACTCATGAATTCATTCCTCAATATCTTTAAAAATACTACTCTTACAACCAACTTATGCATGAATCACTAAATTTTATTGTAGTTTTTTTATGTAAAGTTAAATTGTGACATCACATGTAACATATATGACTATACAAGTAGTAATGTTCAAGTAATGAATGATTGGGTGAATTACCTTATCCATTAAGATAACAATAAGCAAGACATGCAATCCACTGGGAATACATAATCAGCCAATCAAAATAAAAAGAAGAGAAATACTTAGCCAGTCATCACCCTTGAATATATTAATTTATATGTTTCCCAAATTTACCAATAAATTTGAAGGGACCAAGATTCTTGGAATGGTGGGAAAATCAATGCCACCCAACAAATATTCTAACACTAGTCATCACCTGTCACTGCCACATATGATCATAAACAAACAATCATTGATCCCACTCTAACATTCTCTTGGGATCCCATGAAAATGGCTTGTATATTTTTGCCTCCTCCTACATATTTTCAAAGGACAAAATAATTGCCTCCATTCTAATGTGTTAGAGGTAAAGGTCTTAGAACAGCTATGAAGATCATAAATTTAATTTCTATTTTCCAATTTCGATAGCTCTCTGAAAGTGATTCTAAATTGAATTTGATTTGTATTGTAGTAACAAACATTAGCAATTGAAAATTTTATTCGTGCCAGAAAGTATATAGGGCTCTCTTTTTTGAAATAACAAAAATGAGATGACGGGAAAAAAAATGTGAAATCGGGTTTTGGACGATGATTATCAAGATACCCTAATTTTGGTGCAAAATAATGTGGTGGGCTCGCATGAACCAAATGCAAGACAATGTGGGCCAAGGTCATAATGGGCAATCAGCATCAGTCAAATCTATTGACCGGTCAAAATTTTGGTTTTCCAGTCAAATAAAAAAATGAAATAAAATAGTGGCGAGGCAAAGTGAAAGCTGAGTTAGAAAACTGTGCCTTCGATAATAGTATATGGCATGCTATAGCTATACGATTCAAGAAAAGAATCTGCCTTGGAAACCTGCTTAAGCTTAATTAGGTTTACACTATAATTCTTGAAGCTTCTAATTAATTATTTTAGAATTTGGGATGGACCATATATATATATAGATGATATAGGCAATATTGGCCCTAGCTATTATATTCCTACTTTTCAAAAAACAAAATTCTACTAATAATGCATATAATATCTTCTTGCATGTAGGGTGGCGTTATTAGGATTAACTTTTAATTTTGATGCCTGGGCTTAGTATAACTTTTCACCATTGATTGATTAATCGTGTATTTTAACCTAATTTATCCAATTTATGTAAAAGCCTCGTTTTTTTTTTATGTGTCAACAAATTGACATTGTCGGAGTGTATTTTATTTGTGCTATAATGTGGCAATTATTAGCTTCGTCTTGGTATATAATTCCCTCGACGTCTCAGTTTCTATCATGACAAATAATCAACTGCTTAGCCACATGTACTGCTGTAAAAATAAATAATGGTAAGTAGATGAGATCGCATGCAGTTAGTTGTTAGGTGCATTAATCTAATTATAAAATGGCATCATTATCATGTGTGTTCACCCTAAAGCTAAGGTTTATTAATCAATTAGTTGGTAACATGGAATGCCAAATGGCTAATTAATCATTATTATTAAATATATTAATTATAATACATTTATCATGAATATTAAATAAACATAGGTATATGTATTAGTACTATATTGTTAATGCGGGTCCCCTTCAACAAGAATATGCTAAACTTCGTCACAAATCAAGCTACTTAACTAGTGCAATAAAGCATTGAATTGTTTACATGTTGTCCATTATCGAGACAAGTGTTTGACCTTATAGAGAAAAAATGGAAATGCATTCAAACTAAAAACCGATTTTATTTCTACTGCCAAAAGTTTAAAAACACGTAAAATGTCAAAAAATGTAAAATAATATACATTCATTGTTTGTTAGTTTCAAATAGAGAGATGGAAAGGGAATAGAGGGATGGTAACAACAATCAATACTTTTATAGAATATTTGATTCAATAATATAAATGAATCATATGTAAGTGAAACGAATTCAGATATTAAAAGATTTGTTACTCCTCTAGTTCAGAGGGTAATATATTGGAGGTTTGGGTTACCCTAAGTAAGGGTATTGAGCCCAAGCTAAACAAGAAGTAATGAATATTCAATTAAGTTAATCACTTTCATGCCCTAAAAATGCTCAATCAAACATGGTTCATACTAAATCAAAATTCATAAGTTGTATATTTGTAATTAATTTCATTAGTACTTTGTGATTTCGATTTAATACAAATATATTGATCCTTGAAATCGTGTACATTCCTCATTATACTCAACTTCAACACTTGATCATTTAAGTTTGTAGCGAATTTTGTAGATATCTCGTATACTCCTATATAAATTAATTTCGAATTCCCAATAAATGCCACTTCAAAAATGCTTGAAATGGAAGGAGGTTACGGATGCTAATTAGTATTAATACTCGTCCAACCAACTTGATGAGGCTTCTAATTACGGATCAATTTCAAATATGTCCTCAAAGTCTTCCTTTCCAAATTTGTGCACCTAAAATAAATTTCATGTGTTCTGACGTTGAAACTCGTATTAATTAATTTCCTTTTATATCAACTAAATTTTCTAAATTTGATTAATGTAGTTTGAACCTTACCGAATATAAATATTGAAAGTGTAAGTGTCTCTGATAATTTTTAGTATATTAATTCTAATTATAGATATAATTGCATTGTGAAATGATTTTAATGTGTGGAGTTCGTTATATCTAAACTCAAATTGGGAAGAATTTTTTGCAAATCTTGAATTAGAGTATCTCCTTACTCTGTCGTTCTATAATATTGTCCTATTCAAGAGTATATATATCATGCCCACCAAAATTGAAATTCTATCTATTACTACGTTTTGTGATTTTTAATGTACGCACTTGTTTCGATAAAGTGCTAATTATATTTGGGCCACTCCTGTCGGATCTTCGAAAGGACTTTCGAGATTAAGATTGTTGGTAAGGTCTTTCCATCCTCCAATAAGTAATCTATCTACAATTAATTTTTTTTTTATTTTTATTTTTTTTTTAAGATTGTTAGATCTCAAAATTCAACATATCAAACGTTCAATTTTATTCCTAGTTCTAATTGAAGCTCTTTAATTATTTTGTTTTTATACAATAATTAAACTAAACATAATACATTTATTCATTTTTTATAAAGAATTTGAGATATTTATTTGGAGACGGAAGAAGTAACTGTCAGAATATTACCATAATGTTTTCAAGGGATATACATAATAAAATTAGGACGTACACGGAATTAAAGTGCATAAACGACAAAAAAATATCTAACATTCCCCAATTATATGTGCATCCTTCACCACTCATAGTATATTATTCGTATATTCATGCATAAAATATTGACTGAACTCAAGCCCTATTTTTGCAAACGTCTTTTTTTAATTATTAAAACAATGTTATGATATTTGCTCATCGCATTTGGGATGAGGATGACAACTGAATTTATATATACACAGTACACCTCTAAAATTCAATATAATTAAAGTGGAATAGAAATCTACAAAATTAGTTAGAAGGGGGCAATATGCTTTTTTAACACTGTATTAATTGAAATTCATTAAATGCATTACTCCTTTCAAGTAAATATACTACGCCAAAATAGCTCATGGATATCGGATAACAATCGTCCATTAAGTATAGTGGTGATATCTATGTGGCGCTCATAGATAACGGACATTTATACGTTATCTATATCAAAATACATAACGTTTCCTATCTTTATGAAAGTTCATTAATATCCGTTATCTTTATCGTTATAGATAACGATAATTTTCATATACATTACGGACTTTTGTCCGTTATCTTTATTTTTATACATAACGTTTTGTTCCGTTATGAAAAATTATTTTTCTCCGTTATAAAAGGTTTTCATAGGTAATGGTCGTTTTTTGTTATTACCTCATATTTATTATTTGCAATTAAAATTAATTCTAAAACAAACAAAATAATAAAAACCATCCATAAATCATATCATATACCATCCAAAATATTTATACAATCACCATCCGAATAGAGTTAACAGAAACACATGTTCTATCAGTCATATGTCCAAAGAAAGATAACAAAATTTTCCATCTTGATGTAATATCACCCACTCTACTAGCAGCTCGAACATCAACGTTTGCACTTGTCACACGCATTTTATCATCTTCCTCTTTGTTAACCTGAAAAATAAGATAGGGCTTCAATTAATGCTATTACACATACAATCATAGATCATATAAACTGATGCCAACTTAGTTAGAATGACAAAGTAGAAGTCACTGTATGAGTATTTAGTCCAACCTAATAAGGTTGAAATTTAATCTTATTTAAATATCATATATTGATGAGATGGGTTGGGTTGAAAAATGAGAACGTGAGTTATGTCCCAATTAGATAGTTGTTGTCTTGTTAATGAATCTCGAAACAAAACTTCATATATATATATATATATATATGTATGTATGTGTGTGTGTGTGTGTATGAACGATTGATGACAAATTGAGAGAGATGTACAGTCGCATGGAGGCAAGTAAAACTGAATTGGAATCACATATCATAAGACTCTTTCATAAGAATTGCTAAATATCTCACCAACTCAGCATTCTTATGAACCACAATCATGCAAATACTCTGTAAATAAACAACTAAACAACTATAGCCACTAAGCAACAATATCCAAAAGCATATAAAACTATAGCCACTAAGCAACAATATTAATTAATGCTTTATAAAAGAATAAAAAAAGAGTAAATTAATTAACGGTTGACAAATCCATGAAATGGATAGACATAACTGGAGGAGTATAGCAAGTCAATTAGAGAGTTCAAGTTAGTAACAACAAACCTCTTGTTCATTTTGAGGCTTTTAAGAGCTAACTGATTCCCCAGCTCACTCCTTAGCTCTTGGATGGAATCCCCATTAACAGCCTAAAGGATAAAGATCCAAAAAATATGACATATCAGGATAAAATATCAAACATACACTTAAAATATTAGCAAAGATTCAAAAGCCAGAGATGTATATTATATAATATTAGTAAACTAAAAACTTACCAAAGTTCTCCCAGAATTTTTTGTAATCCTAGAGAAATTAAAGCAAATTTAGTGATATTTAGCACTTGGACAGAGAAATTAGTGATTCAATCAGCCACCAACCTATTTGTTCTCGCTCTCAGGAATATCCTGAATCATATCAAATGTCTTTCTCACCAATCTCTTCCTCATTATCCTCACCTAGAATAAATAAAGGATAAGCCAAAATAGCACTAAAATGTCTAGCAATAATAATTTGAATTCTGTGTGACAAAGATCGTAATAGGATTCCCTTACAATTCGGCTCTCTTGAAGGATCTCCCTTGAAACATTGAGAGGAAGATCATCAGAGTCCAAAACACCTTTCACGAAGCTCAGGTACCTCGGAAACTACAAGCCAACAGATTAAGATTAGCTTCGAACCTCTTATCAAGTGACAATATAACTATATAGTATCAGGACGTATAGGTCTGAAGGAATGCAAAAGCCTCATACCAATTCACCATCAAAATCATCGGAGATGAAGACTCGTTTCACATACAACCGGATATTCTTTGTCTTGGGATTGATAACCTCTTCATTGTTCAGAGGCGCCATGCCAGGAATATAAAGTACACTTCTAAATTCCACCTCACCCTGCATAAGAAGATATCGCATACAAATTAAAGAAGATGATAGTAACTACTATTGGTCCATATGATTTAAGCCTACGTACCTCTGTAGTAAAATGCGTATAGGCAAGTGGGTCCAAAAACTCATTAAATGTCTTCTTGTAAAATTTTTGATATTGTTCCTTTTCAACTTCCTTAGGATTACGCATCTGCATGATCCAAGAAAGGCATAAGGCGGAAATCTATCTAGTTTTGAAGAGTTATTATCTAATGAATTGTGCTAGACTTACCCAAATAGGTTTTGTTTTCTTAAAGCATGTCCAATTTCCTATAACATTTACGAACGAGTATGCTAAAGTTGATCTCTCCCACGACATACTAAATCCTACTACTTCGACTCCGATATACATCAACAGTTCAATATCATGAAAGAAATCTCTATGAGAATAGTGTTAATTCTTGTTGTCACATTACATTAATCTAGGCCACTCTAAAACACTAATTCTCTCTAAATTTAGAAACCATTGAAACAAAAGAGCAATAAAGCTAGTGAGAGAAGCAAATTGTATATAAACCCATAGGAAGGAAAAAAAAATAGAAATACACTACTTTATGGAATGTGATGTTGCTAGAGCGATTAGAGGCGGAGGCTTCGGACAGGTCGACCAAATCCCCAAGTCGATTGAAATAAACCCCATCGCAAATCCTCTGCAGATTCTAAAAAACAGGCTAGAAAGCCAGCACCTTCAAGCCCATCACCGCGGCGGCGAAGGTGGCCATCCCCACATTAGCGCCAACGTCAATTGATTGGGACGGCAGGAGGTTGATACCTCTACTGCGGCGCTGGCCAGGAAAGGGGTTATCGGCTGCATCACCGATTAATCGACGGTAAACTGTGGAATCGGAGGAGAGGTTGACTGAATCTGAAGATTTGGGGCTTTCTGTAGAAAATTTAAGGCTTTTGTTTTCCAGTGGGAATTGGGAAAATTAGAGACGAGATAGAGAAGGAATTTGGATAAGGTGACTAGTGATGTTGGTCGGAAAAGGAAGAAGGAAGAAAGAAGAAGATATGTCACTGTGTTTCTGTGGATGCAAGAGAAAGACGAGACATAGGAGGGAGACGGAGGCAACACCGTAACAGCGGCGAGTTGGGTGGAGCAGACCGACGAGGTCGTTTGAGAAGAAGAAAAAACTGGTCGACGACCAAGGGTTCTAGATTTGAGGGTGGGGTAGAGCAAGAAAGACGACTAGAGAGGAAGAGTTGCGTTGAGTTGTTTGGGGAAAGAGGCGACGGGAAAATCAGGGGCTAGCAAACGTCCATGGGGGACGGCGGGGACGAAGAGATCGATGGGGGAGGAGGCGGGGAGATCTGGTGTAATTTGTGTAATTTGTTCGAACTCTTTTTATTTATTTTTGGGTGCTCCTAAGTGATAAGAGCCAAATATATTTTAATTAAAAAAATGAAAATCTAATACATAACATACATTAATAACAATAAAATTTTCTGTTATTAAATGTGCTCATACATAACACAAAGCATAACGGTATTAAAACTGCGTTATTTAAAATAAGCAAAGTAACACTCATAGATAACGTAACACTCAAAATCGTTACAAAAGATTAGAGATAACAATTTTTTCATAACGGATTTTTCAAATATCCGTTATCTATGCAAAAAGGGTGCTCATAGATAACAGATATTTTAAATATCCGTTATCTATGAGGCGTTATGTATGAGCTATTTTGGCGTAGTATATAGTAAAATTGCAAGAACAAGCAATTTATCCTAAACATTAGTAGTAACATAATGATGTCAAATGATTTTCTTTTGTGCAAATTTGTTTGTTAAATCAAAGGCACAAATTACTAATTAAGTTTTGCGACAAAGCAGGGAGAATTGTTTTAGGTAATACTATTAGTTTTATCGGACTTCAAATAATATCACTAGATGTATTAACCAAAATCCGAAATTTCAAACTGAACCAAATCAAAATATGAAATTTGGTTCGTTTTTTTCCGTATTTCGGATCGGATCGGATCCCTTTTTTTTGAGAAATACGGATTTCGGATTCGGATTGGATTGGTGCTTTAAAAAACCGAACAAATCCGAAATCCGAATTATATATATAATATATTATTATATTACTATTAATTATTCATAATTTAATGTATCTATTTAATTTTTTATTAATATTTTTTTATTATGAATTATTAATAATTTAATATGTTTTTCAATTTATTATTAATAATTTTAAATTTAATATATTTTGAGTTTTTGAATTGTTTAATCTAGAATTTTGGATTTTCGGATCGGATTGGATTTAGTGTCCGGATTTCAGAATTTTTTGGTTCGAATTTGTTCGGATTTCGGATATGATCGGATCCCATTTTTTAAAAAATTCGGATTTCGGATTCGGATCGGATTGAGCGAGAAACCGATCCGTAATCCGAATGCTCACCCCTAACATGACTTGTTGACACACTTCTATAGGTCGAGTCTGCCACACTTGTTCTTGAAAAATGTGCTTTATCTGCCCTGTGTGGTTTGCATGCTACTGCATAAGAAACGGTAGGTTACCCAGTGCGCACCGAAGATAGCGGCTGCGGGTTCCTACGGCATTGAAAAAAAAAAAGACTACATGGCTTGATTGCCAAACAAAAATAGCTTGATCATTTAATCTCTTCGTTAGTTTTATATCTTTCTAATACTGAACTGGTTTCCAATTATATGTATTGAAACATTTAACATTTATTATTTTGCACTGTATATGTATAAATATTACTAATAAATATAAATATTTATGCGATCAACTTGTATGAAGCCATTCATTCTACATGCAAGCATTTGGTGATCACGAGATGTCGCACCATGCGTTTGGTGGCCACACTTTTCCCGTATCTGCTCCACAATATGTCGAACCACGCGGCACGTTGTTTGGCGAATTGTGTTATTGATTTTTCTCCATACATAACTTTTCTTGATATTGTTCCAACTGACTTGACTTAATTTTATCTTAAAAAAACGCAATTTTATTCAATGTTCTTTTATATGGTGCGAGTAATTAAAATCTCGTTTTTACACGATCAATAGTCCTAAACACACAAACTAAGTATTCCACATTTAGATAGAGCGAGCCCATCTTTTCTAAATCGAACAATGAAGTCTTTTGACTCTTTTCCATAAACTTTCGAGTTAAATGAAGTTTGATGGATTCTTAAACCTTTTCTTGCTGGTTGGATTTAACACCAAACTTATAATATTTCATGATTTTGTTTTAATTTTTAAATCGTTGTAATTAGATCATACTTTAAATCTCGATTATCATATTGTTTAAGATATTTAGCTAAACATGGCTATCACTCTATTTTATGGTATAGGATGTGGTATAACTATATATTATAACAAGTACTGAATTGTTTATAGTGCCACGACTGTAAAATTAATCTTGTGGAAATGTTTACAATACAAAAATTAGGATATTTGAAAAAATGTGACAAGTGCAAAATGGTAGTAATAACTACGAGGACTATTTTTTTTTTTTTATAGTTGCTGTTTTAAAATCAGAATACGTCTATCCCAAATACATCATGTTCTCCTGTTACACATTCCGTAAATAGTATAAATAAAATTTATTACAATATTAACCTTATAGTTATAGTCACATTATCAAGAACAAATTACATAAAATAATTATTTATTTATTCTAATTAAAAAACAATAATTTCAGAACTATTCCTAGTTGTGAATATGACAATAGTCGAGCGACTTGCATATAGTTGCATACTTCTTTCGCAAAAATCGGTTGAGAAACGTGCAGCAGGAAGCAAGTAGGGGCGGAGGTGGTGGGTCCCGCTCTAAATGTCTGGTCGGTGCCTTGGGACCCACCGGATAATCTGGGGACGTACACGTGGCGTGCGAGCCGCGGCTAGATGACGAATAATTCAGTTTACGAGGAGGAAGAAGAACACTGTCCAAATCAATCGCAATCATCGCTTCCCCTCTCAGTGCGTGGGCCCCACTCGCATCGCAGTTTTCTCTCATCCGAAGTAAGGAATCAAATCCTTACCGTGCGACCGTCCGCATCTGATCCCCACCAGTTTTCTTGTGGTTTGTGAAAACTGATGTCCAATGTGAGATTACGTACAGTCGATCATAGAGGAATAATTCTCTGCGATTAAACTAACTAGAGTAACGCTCACGCCACATCTAACTGATTTGGCTTATTATGTCTCATGTAAGGTTATGGCGTTATGTGTAAAATAATTTGTGCGTCGCTTACCCTATCTTAATTTAAATTATGTAATGTCTAGCTTAGGTGGTTTGCTGAAGTACTTTAAGTCTTTATTTAGTGAGAGAAGTCTTGGGTTCAATTCCGTCAGAATTCGATTAATATATTTTCTATTTTATTTTGTGGTATGCAGAGTAGTAGTTTCACTTTTATATGGTGTAGAGGTTCTACCTATTTGGTTGTGTAGCAATTTAATTGATAGTATATATACCTTAGTATACTTTTCTCAAAAAACTTAAATTATGTATGTGTAACGATTTAATTGATAGTAATATATACTTCATTATAATTCTCTCAAAAAACTTAAATTATGTATGTATGTTTATTCGAATTCGGTTCATCATTGCTTGATGACGATATATATATATATATATTATTCAAGCTATCAGAGTGTTACATATAATTATCCAACAAATCTTGGTTATTATTCGTTTATGTTTGGTTTTTCGTTCACTCGTGATGACAGATAGCTAAAATAAATAAGATTGTACCATTACAATGAAAAATAATACTACTACTAAAGAACAAATAGAAAGTTCTGATGAAGGTTAAACGTCAATAGTGCTTATAAATGATTGGCGGCATATCCGTTCTTTTCATTTGAGTATTTTTTTGGGTTTTATTTTAATTTTAATTTGTATTTTTAGAATTCTAGATTTTATAATCTTCCAAACTATATTCATAAGTACTATGAGGAGCGTACAAATTGAACGGAAAACCTTTCCAATAATGCAAATAAGAAAATTCTTAGTAATTGATATGTTATAAATGAGGTAAGTAAGAATGAAATGATATGACATAAAGTTTTTTGATTGAATTATTATTGTTTTTTGGACACATGGGAAGAATGATGGTGAACATTACATGTGATGAATGCTGGAGCTGTTTTGAATTGGGACAAATAGATGGATAGTAAAGTGATGATTATTAATTTATTTATTTACGCAAACGAAAAATATTATGGCCGAGAATTGTGACATTTGAAATTCCGTTAACAGTTGTTGCACTCCCAGTTTTGGGTTCTGTTTAAGGGTGGGTTAACATGCGGTGGCCAACTTTTATTTGTATTTTGCAAATAAAAAAAAGCATAACATAATATATTCTTATAAATTTGGAATTGTTAGGTTATGTTTACAGTCTACTTTTCATTTATTTCTGTAATTTCAGTTGAATTTAAGAAATGTCATGGTTTTTGTATGATATGGATGAATGGTAACTTCTCTCTCTCTCTCTCTCTCTCTCTCTCTCTCTCTTATTTTTTTTTATTAGGGTTTTTATAGGATTGATCGAATAGGAGGCTTGGCTATATTCATTAATTTTCAATTTATAGTAAAACAACAAGAAAAATGTCTATGTGGTGGTAATTGAAATGGCGATTTCTAAAAGCATTAGGGAATATATATTATAAATTGGGAATATTGTGTTTTTGAAAACCTAAGAAACAGTAGTTGGATTTTATTTTTGAAGGAACAGTATCTAGATTTTTGGTTAAATAAGTTAAGGACAACTAGAGAGTATTTATAATTTATAATCTATGATGCACAGATTCTTCAAAATATATCATGTAACCGTATCGGATTCTCGTTAGAGTGCGATTCTGGTTGGATTCTTGTTCGATTCGCATCTGATTAGTCACGTGGCGTATCCTTCCAATTAGAAAATAAAAAAACAATCGGATTCACGAATCTCGTGTGGAAAAGCCGCGAATCCTATAGATGAAAGGGTTGTATGAATTTTATTTGAATTATGACTTCTATATTGAGCTAATGATATTTGAATTGTTATTATGTAGCTTAGTTAAATTATCTAATATAAATTCTTAAGTTTTGAGTAAGAGAAAATGTGAATTACATATATTTAATTTATAAAAAAACTTAAATTTATATATATTTATTAGTGTTATATAATTAAACAATATCAACTAAACGTATCCTTGTCGAATTACACCCTAAATTTTTTAAAATTTTGTATTCCTGTACCCGTATCGTATCGCCCCTGCACCGGTGCAACATAGGTTATAACCTCCTTGTTCGTTTTCTGGAGTATTAAACATTATACCATCAAGAAAAATTTAATGACGGCCAACCGCACAATATACTAGTTGTAATTAGTGGATAATTAAGTAAATTATAAATAATTAATGTGGAATTATAGGTAATTAATCTTCAAAATAAAGCTTATCATTCTCAATTAAAATTATTAATCACAAATAGAGTTTTATTAAATCATTTATTAACTAAGCTTCTTCAATCACAATTAATTAAATATAAAATGGACCGTATCAATCGCGTAACTATTATTACATTTGGTCTCAGCATATAGGCCCAAATGAAATTTTGCTTGCAGGATTAATGGCCAGTGCTCACTCATTTTATCAGGCCAGACCCAATCTGTTTTGTTCTTTACAAAGATATATGATGGGATGATACATAAATACCACCCCAAACAAGCCGAAAACGAGCATTGTTTAGGTGCAGTTTTTTCGAATAATTAACTATCGTCCGATACTGTTTATGCTTTTAAAAATGCATATTACTATTTTGTTCGTTATCTCAAAATAAATGTAAAATTAAATAAATGCATAAATGGAAAGTTGAAATGGGCCTTATGCTAGAAAAATAGGAAGAAAAAGAAAAGCGTTGAACAACCCAACAATATTTCAAAGCTCCCCCGCCGCCGCAGGTCGCGAGTTTGCCCGCACTCCCCCAGGTAAAATCACTTGTACTTATTTTTATTACCAGGAGGATAGATAAATAAAAATAGTATAGACTAATCTATCATTTATTATTTTTAATTTTGTTTGGTCATTTAATCCTTCGCATACTCATTGATATATTTTATCATATCATTCAAAGTAAATGGCTCGTTACAATTATAAAATGCTCATTACTTTTATTTAATTTAATTTGGACTATGATTATATTTTTTTTTTTGAAAAGTCAGGAGAATTTATTCATTCAAAAAAGAGTACAAGGAGTACTCAAGTCCGATCAATACAACGAAACGAAACCTAAAAAGAAGGAGACCAATTAACTTAATCTAGATGGAAAGCATTTAAAAGGATCCAAAAACCATTCATGAGCCGAAGAGTAAAATTCACAAGGAAAATTCGCTCCAAGCCACCTCCAAGTGCATATGATAATACCATCCACAGTTTTAGCCACATCGGGAGCTCCATTGTTGAAGATAAATTCATTTCTTCCTTTCTACACCTTCCAACAAACACATTGCCAAACACCGTTGAGGATCATCTTAGCAACTTTATCTTTCCCCAAACTAATGAAATCTTCGAAGTGCGTCAAAAGAGCAGCCGCAGATAAGATGGTCACAAATCAAGTTCGAGTATACTGATGTACCAGTAGCCCATCCATACCAACGAATTCCCTCCTCTAATAAAATATTTATCGTGGAGACGAATTAACATCAATATTATTAATACCCAAGAGATGAGAGATCCCAATATTTTACCAAAACTTATATCAGTATCTTCTCACTTTTCAAATATCAAAAGAAATGTAACTTTCTGACAATATTATTGCTTTAATTATAGTTTTTAGAATTCTAGTCTTAATTAATGAATTAGAAGTACTGGTATGAATATAATATAATTGAATTTAGTTTTTTAATTAATACTTTTTAATTAAGATTTGTAATTCCATTATTTCGATTACAAATATTGTGTCTAGTTTTTGTTTTTTCTTTTTCTTTTGACGAGTTTCAACTAACGGTCATATTTAATTATTTATCTGACTCGTTTTTTATTAATGATTTAGCAAGGATTCAATTCAATGCTGATTGCTGAATACAGTTGAAGGACAGCAACTCCAGCAATATATATTGACATTGATTTGATATTATTTGTCGTCTCCCGCAACGATAATGGCGGCCACTACATCTCGATCCCCAATCACCCCCCTTAATTCCCAAATCCAAAACCCTAATTCTAACCGTACTCATTGCTTCTCCCTGAAACCGATTAAGCGACGTCGCAACATCCATTTTCACGCCTGCAGTAGCGGTAGAAGTAACAATGACAAAACCCGAGCAATCGAGCTCGAGAAGCTCCTGCAAGATTCCCCTTATGAGTTCAATTCCAAAGACTCTCCCCCTTCACTTCCGCGTACGTCTCATTTCTCGATTGGAAATTCCTGTTAATTTCGATTGATATATTTCCATTTCTGTGTTTGAATTGTTGATTGTTTCAGGGCCTTTGACCTCCGCTCAATTGTCGAATTTGGCATCGGCAGGCTCTCGTCTCCGCGTCGCATATCAGGTTTTGCTCCTTCTTCTGAAATTTCTGCATGAAAGGTGCAGACATGTGTGTAGATGTTGTACTTGATGCCTCGTGAGCTGTAACATGAATTGATCATCGTCTGTGCTAGGATAGTGCATTTCGTTCTGATGTTGGTTTAATATTTTCGAAGTTGTATTGTGAATTGGTCATCGTCTGTGCTAGGATAGTGCATTTGGATTCTGATGTTGATTTAATATTTTCGAAGGGAGTTCGAGGTGCGTACAGCGAGTCTGCAGCCGAGAAGGCTTATCCCAATTGCGAGGCGGTACCATGCGAACAATTTGACACAGCTTTTGAAGTTAGTATCTAATGCCTTATTTGGTGTAATAAATTAATCTGATTTCTTGGAATTATCTAACAGTTTGTCAGATTATATATTCTTCTGAAATATATACGAGTTTGGAAGAAATGATGATGGCAAACTGTCTTTGCATTTTGGTTGAATGCTGAAATCTAGTGCTTAACTACTATTCAGGCGGTAGAGAGGTGGCTCGTTGATAGAGCGGTTTTGCCAATAGAAAACTCGTTGGGCGGCAGCATTCACAGGAATTATGATCTTCTACTCCGACATAGGTTGCATATTGTTGGAGAAGTTAAACTTGAGATCCGGCACTGCTTACTAGCTAATCCTGGTATCAAGATCGAAAACCTTACAAGGGTTCTTAGCCATCCACAGGTATCTCAAATCCAAAGAAACCAGATTATTGTTTCTGGAACACAAAACTTACATTTTGTAACTCCTGATACTGCAGGCTCTTGCACAGTGTGAGAATACCTTAACTAAGTTTGGACTGGTCAGGGAAGCAGTGGACGATACTGCTGGCGCAGCAAAGGTAGTACATTCTTTGTTAAATTTGATAATAATTTTGTTTCCTCAGTTGTTGCATTCTATTTTATTATGTGCCTAACACTCCCCCCCCCCCCCCCCCCCAAAAAAAAAAAAAAAAAAACACCCCCAATGTGTAGCATGTTGCTTTTCATAAACTTAATGATGCCGGGGCAGTTGCCAGCTTTACTGCCGCTCAGATCTATGGTCTTGATGTACTTGCTCAGGACATTCAGGTTTGTCTGTGGAGTATAGAGTTGTATAAACATTTTGTGCAGATTTGAAACATTCTGTCATTTGTCTAAATTGTATTTCCAGGATGATAGTGATAATGTCACTCGATTCCTTATGCTGGCTAGGGAACCTATCATACCAGGCACTGATAAACCTTTCAAGGTTAGGATACTGCTGTGAGCTTCTCGATCTTTAAATTTGACTATCTTCAAACCTAAATTCCCCTTGCCACACATTTTTTTCCTCGAACCCACGTAGTAATGTATTATATTACTTGTTCACAGACGAGTATAGTTTTCTCACTAGAGGAGGGTCCTGGGATGCTTTTCAAGGCACTAGCTGTATTTGCAATGAGGAATATTAATCTCACCAAGGTGAATTCGTCTTTTGCCTCCCAGAATTCTCTTGATGCTTTCTTGTGTATATGCCTCAACTCCAACATATCTTTCTGATGACTAGATTGAAAGCCGTCCACTGCAAAAGCGGGCTTTACAAACATCTGATGATAGTGTCATTGGGTTCCCTAAGTAAGTGCAGCAAATTTCATCTTATGATAGCTGGAGTTTAATGGCAGTTTCGTGATGCCATACATAATTGTGTGACATGTTTATCATGGTTTCTATGCATTTTCACATATTTGTTTGTAGCTGTACATGATGCATCAGGCTGGCTAATATTTTGTATCAGTACCAAGTATCCTAAAGAGGCAGTTTACATCCTAATATACTGTTTCCGACATTTAATGTCTTTTAATAACATTTCCTATAGTAATTGTGTGTAATCAGATGGTCTCATTCTTGCACACAGGTACTTCCCCTATCTTTTCTATGTTGATTTTGAAGCATCTATGGCAGATGAAAGATCTCAGAATGCTCTTGGTCATCTGAAGGTCTGTGCTATGCCTGCAAATTAATTTTTATTTCCTGTTTTTAAGCTCTTCGTTTCAATGATTTCAATTTTAATGTGTAAACACTGCGATCGTACAATCTTGGCAGGAGTTTGCAACATTTATGAGGGTTCTTGGCAGTTACCCTGCGGACAATGGCCTTCCATAAGTACCTTGAAATTCTTTAAGGTAAGTACCTTGAAATTCTTTAAGGTACCTATATTTGTGAAACTAGTATGTTTTAAATAGATTATGCTATTCTACTGGTTCCTTTGATTTTGAACGTGTAACATTATATAGTCTGCATTGTAGTTCTTATCTTACTTATAAACTGTAATGTACAAAATGAGGATTGAGTTTTACTTCGTAATAAAAAGCTACATTTGTTTATCTACTGAAGTATATTTGCTGTGGCTGACAGGCTGAGAAGAAAAAAAGAAAGAAAAAACTAAATATAGTTGAAGAGAAAAAGATTCAGCCAAACCTGATTGATTTTTCGTGCTTATGATGATGTAGGACTAAAAGGATTGAGGATAACCGTTCATATCGAATAAGTTTGTAGGCTGTGCTCCCAGTCCCAGGTACAGAATTCAAGTGCTAGAGATGCTAGAAGATCGAGCAAATGTGTTTCGAACTTTGCATAATATGCAGATGCACTAACGTGCTCTTATTCTTTCATGTAATTACCCAATTTTGTTTCTTTTTTCCCCCTCCGTCCCGTGCTGTAGTTTTCATTTGACTCCTCTGTTGTGGGTGGAGAAGTCTAGCTATACATGTCTTCTCCAAATCGTGACCTGTATATTTTTGAAGATTTTTTGCCATCTATTTCTTCTTTTTAAGAACCTTTTTTTTTTATTTTTTTTTAAGAAAGTGACTTCGAGTAATATTATTTCTTCAAATCGTGACCTGTATATTTGCCATCTATTTCTTCTTTTTAAGATTTTTTTTTTAAATTAAGAAAGTGACTTCGAGTAATATTATTTCTTCAAATCGCGACCTGTATATTTTTGAAGATTTTTGAAGTATTGTATGCGAAGTTGTTAAGGTGGAATCGATATTTTTCATGTTAAGGAACAAGAATCAATATTATAGAATTTATTTCTCACTTACTTTTTTCTTCTGAATGGAATGGCAGATTTTACCAGGTCCATAGAAAAAATGAGAATATTTTGGTCCATTTTTTCCTTTCTATTTATATAACTAAATTATTACTAGCATTTCATTACGTGATGTATACGTGTAGGACTAAAAGGTAAACTAGGTAAGCGTTTGTTTTACAAGACAGTTTTGAATATGAATAAAACATCTCTACAGTAAGACAGCTAAGAATTAAATGACCGTATATTTAGAATGGGGAAAATAAAACTAATTACTGCCAAATACATTCATAATCCAGTAGTCTTTATTGTAATTAATATGGGACAATAATCAACGCAGCTCTTTGAAGGCCCCAGAGGCGCATAAATTTTGGTGAATGAAATTGAATGATACTCCATTTTGTCTCTATATATGTAACACCCCACATGATTGTATTTATTCAGCAGGCAATTCTACAACTTTTTGGGTACAAGATTACACGTTTATGTAAAAATCAATTCCCATATAAAAACTACAGACTAATCTGAAGCGTTGATTATTGCATGAAATTAGTATGTAAAAAACATAATTTTATATAAGTATCATTTTTTATACAGATTAGCATAATCGAAAAAAAAACACTTTTAAGCATGATTATAAATTGAAAAAAGCATGGTTTGTAGTTTGTACGGGAGCACTAATTTTTATAATAACTCATCCCCAAGAGTACAAATCGATCATTTATATAGTACGCTATTTCTAATATCGTCGGTTTAGTTTTTGTTTTATGTTTGATCTTGATGCTGACTTAACTAAGAACATTGCCTATCCTGATCATTTTTATACATGCTCCATGCGTAGCTAAAAGTTTCCCCGATTTCGATGATACAAGTTAGAATAAAAATGCCGCACATGATCATTTTTAGAGAAGAACGTATTTTTAGGACGGTAATTTTTACTGTTTTTCAATTATAGGTCAAAATTTTGCGGGCTTTCAATTTTAGGACAATATCTAAAATATTGATCAATTTTAAGACAAAATTGAGCCCGATCGGGCTGAGTCGCACTTCACTCTCACGTGAACTCAAATCTTTGGCTTGATTCCTACTTGGTTGCCAACTAGGCGGTCTATTCATCAATTGTATATATTATTATTACAAACAAAAATCAATTATTCACCCTACAAAGTAAACTCGTCCAGAAAAAGAAAACAAAACCACACCGCAGCCGCCCCAAGAGTCGATTATGTCAATTACATTTTGTTCGGGCAGTAAAAATTCTGATTTGCAATCGCTTGTGACTAGGGTTCTTCAGCTTTGGGGTGGTTCTTGTGTGTTTTTGTTTTCTTTTTCTGGACGAGTTTACTTTGTAGGGTGAATAATTGATTTTTGTTTGTAATAATAATATATACAATTGATGAATGAACCGCCTAGCTGGCAGCGAAGTGGGAATCGGGCCAAAGATTTGAGTTCACGTGAGAGTGAAGTGCGACTTAGCACGATCGGGCTCAATTTTGTCCTAAAATTGATCAATATTTTAGATATTGTCCTAAAATTGATTAATATTTTAAATATTGTCTTAAAATTGAAAGCCCGCAAACTTTTGACCTATAATTGAAAAATGGTTAAACTTACCGTCCTAAAAAGAAGCTCTTCTCTCATTTTTATACTGTGCTCCATTTGTACCTCAAAATTTTCCCTGATTTTGATGATACAAGTTTAAATAAAAGTCGGTAGAAAGTTGTGACTGAAAGAAGTATTCAGGTGAGTATTAATTATATTATTAAATCAAAAATTAAATTACGAATATTTAATCTATTTCATTGTGATACACCGTTTCAGGAGAATTTTATTACCCCAACAATAACATGCATTCAGTATTTTATTTCATTCAAATGTTAAATGGAATATCGCGTTGGATTTCAATCTTACTCTAGTAACCGGAACCCGAAACTATTATCTATCTATCTCTCCATGTCTATACTCTATATCTTCTTGCCCTTTTTTCTGTTTCTTGAGAGACTTTATTCGGTGCTTTAGGGGGTGTATTGGATTATAGAGTTTGGTGGAATTTAAAGGAATCAGAAATCTTAGGGTATTGGATTGACAGAGTTTGAAGGAGTTTAAACTATGTCAAATTCCTGAGGTATTCAATCGATAGATTTTAAACTTTTCCAAACTCTTGCGGTATTCAATTTTCTATCTATTTCGCCGGATTCCTCAGATTTTATAGAGTCCAACGGATTTCATCCCAAAAATACAAAGGACGAAATCCGAGCTATGGACCTGGGAATTCGACGGAATTGGTATCAGCGGGCGCTGATGACACGCGATCGCTGATGTGTGTTGCTCTTGTGCATCTCCCATGGTCGCTGATGTCCCGCGTGCATAATAATCTCATTTGCTTGCGAACTAGAAACAACTGGGAAAAATCATACCATTTTTAAACAAAACTTAAAGATTGAAATCCTGAGCTTGAGATGATATTTTTGAAGCAAGAAGAATCTAACCAGCCTACCAACTTGCTATGGTGAAGAAGATGTTCGATACGTACCACAGGTTAACGAGCTACTGGTCTGGAACCGGTGAAAGCAAAGGTTCATTTCTGAAGAAAGCATCCAAATTTCGACAAACGAGTTGGTATAATTCTGCGAAGGATTCCTCAGTGAAATTTGTCAAATGCTACAGAACTAAACCAACATATCATGAGGTTTTTTCTTCTTTCCCTGAAATCCACGCCCATGGACCACCCACGATCGTGGGAATGGGATGTCATCCGCGCCCATGGACCACCTACGATCGCGAGGATGTGGTATTGAACTGGGTCAAACTCCTTAAAAATCAACGCCGAATTTCTCCCAACTCCACAGTCAACTCTCATAAACTCCATCCAACTCCATAGAATTCAACTCTATTAAAATCTTTTAAACTCCACATCCAATACACCCCTCTTAGTTTTTGAAGGGCGTTAGACGTACGACGGCATCAATATTGTTGAATTGAATCATATTTTTTACAAGAAGATAGATGAATTTCAAACTTACTGTTGCAAGTAGTATGTAAAGATTAGCTGTAAGCTTATCTAAACATTTTCAATGGATTTATGGCGGTTTAGATCAAAATCAATAAATCACCCGTAAAATAAAATTTGTGACATATATGAATTTTGCTCATGACTTCTGATTTTTTTCAATTAGAAAACGAATTTTCAATTTTGTTAATTTTTCCTCTAATTTTATACTCCGCCTAAATTGAATCTTAATAATTGGCGCATATGTGCAACCAGACATATGGCGACTTATTATGTCCGGCAAATTAAACAAGATAGTTTTCGAAAGTTCTGTACCACATCGTTTCATACCTAAACTTTATTCTTTCAAATTTTCATTTTATTCGACTTCGCGAAAACCTCTATGACAATTTAATGGCGAAATAAATCGAAATTCTATACATTTACATTATGCATCTTTTCCGTCTTGATCTATAAAGTCTTGGTTAACAATATTGAAATTCGGTCTAATATATATATATTAGGGAAAAGGTAAAAGTGATGTGCAAAATGAAAGTATGTATATTTTCCCAAAAAAATATTGAGTCAAACTGAATATTCCCTTCGACCCACCCATATTGTCATCCTTTTCTTATTTAGACTATTCGTAACAACGATTATTTGGCCCATGGGGATTGCGGTGTGGTGATCACATATGCGATCCTTTTGCATGCCGCGATCGCTCGATTTATCTGCACACGTGGTAGTCACCCATTGGTGATCGCTACAACCATTGACAATCGCGGAATTAATGTTATTTTTTAAATTTAATTTCACCCTATAAATACACCTATTTTCATTCATTTTTTTTTCGCACCAATTCCAAATTCTCTTTATAATCTCTCTCAATTCTCCACACTCTCTCAAGCAAATAACTCATCATGTTACTCGCAACAACGACAACAACACATTCTGGCCCTAAGTGAAAGATCGCTACAACGCAAATTGGCCCGATGTAACTGTGCCAAGGAATGATACCTAGTTGCGTCATTGTTGGGCCTGAGTGAAGAATGCATGCAATATTTTTCACGGTTTTTGGAGGAACACCGTCTAGAACACTCCACCCAATACTTCTCCGGAGGCAATCATCGCATCGGCCAACAACAAATACGCTTACTTGGGGTGGTCCGTTCAAGTACTTAGAGACATGAAAGATCCTCAAGGACTAGCCCAACGTCTTCGAATAGTTTTTTGGTGTTTCATTGTATTTCTCCCTTTTTAATCGTTGTAGTTCGCCGTTTTTAATCAATGAAATTAATGTTTGATTAATTGTTTATTTAAAATTTATATTAAAATTAAATGAAATAATAATAATAAAAATAAATAGGCTGTCGTCATTGCACCTAATTTTTGAGCGATTGCAGCAGCCCACAAAAAAGTTGAATTGCCCATGATCTTAAATGTCTCATTCATATTATTTCAGAAAATTTTAACTCTTCAAAATTTTTTCATTTTCTTCGCTTTCACTCCTCTTTTCTTCTCCACCGTTTTTACCAGTAATCCCAAAAGCGACCACAAACCAACCTGTTGAAGTTTCCAATTTTCCATCGCCTTGGCTTACTTACTTTAGTTACTTGCTACTATGCGCGCGCACGTACAACTGAAATCGATTCACCGACACCCGCATTCCCCATATTTCTCGCACTAAATCTCTCTCTCTCTCTCTCTCACACGCACCCACATACACACACAAAACCTCTTCATCAGTCACCTCTATGTTTACGCGCAAATGCACATTTTAGTTGGTTTGATCGGAGATCTGAAGCAGAGGAGAGACTGAGTGATCGTGATCCGACTGGTGCACAGTGCACTGCTGAATAAGTTGCTTTGGAGGTGGACGGAAAATGGAGTACGTCGACAGTTTGCCGAGCATGGATCTGATGCGCTCCGAGAAGATGGCGCTGGTGCAACTCATTATCCCCTTCGAGTCGGCTCACCGCGCCGTCTCTTATCTAGGCCAACTCGGTCTCATGCAATTCCGCGACGTACGTTCAGATCTCTCTCTCTTCTTCACAGCATTTTATTGGTTCAAATTTTAGTTTTCGTTGTTGCTGCTCTTTCTTATGGTGTGAATTTGGTGGAGCGAATTCATAAAACAGTGTGCACTTTTGATTGGAGGAAATGTAGCATCATGCCGGCATAGTATAAATGCTAACAACTTTGTCACTGACATCAACTATATTGGGAGTTTTTATGGTCAATTTGGCTTCTGCTTTTTTTAATTATGGCTGCGGCATATTTGTCTGTGACTAAGAGTTGACTGTTGCTGAAGGATTAAAGTTCATCTGCTCTGTTTAAGTAGAAGAGTATAAATACTGATGATCATAGAGTCTGTTCGGAAATATACTGAGCTTAAGTATCCTATTTCTTTTATTCCTCTAGTTTCATTCGGCTAAAGAATTTGGAGTGATGGATTTAAAATTCTTGATGACCAATTGAGGTTCTTCGGATGATTCATTTTGTTGATAACTGTTATGACACTCAGACTGCTAAGATAATTTTTGGGAATGTTTTCTCGCCTATATTAATCAATGGAACATGTTTTCTTGCTGAAAACTGCACAGAGGTGCTGATAGCAAGTTTACACGCTCAAGGGGTATTCCAGAATATGCCCACGTATGTGTCTACAATTTTGATTTACATTAGATTATGTCACTTGAAATGCTTCTTTCTAATCCTCTCCAAACCAACCAAATGCTCGTAATCAGTTAGTATATAAGCAAAAAGCAGAAAGTCCTATACTTTCAGTTGATGGTTTTATCCAGCTAGCATTTGATGTTTCTGATTCTTATAGTTTTAGAAAATGTTATTGGCATTCGTATTATGTTCATGGGATGCTCTGGACTCCTTTTTGTGGATATCTAGTAGAATTGTGATTTTAACTCTGCAATAGGATTCTTCTCTCAGCTTATGGTTACTTACTTTTAACAACAAAGTTGATGTTTTTTTGTTGATTAGCAGTTAAATGATGATAAAAGCCCTTTCCAGAGAACATTTGTTAATCAGGTAATGTTTATGAAATGCTATTGGTTGTTTATTTTTGAAAATACATTGTCAAGCAATTCTATTTCAATTATGTTCTCATGCTGGTTTGATGGTCAACATTTTTTTCTTTAGTTAACATTCTTGGTTTTCAAGATTTAACTTAGTGGTATATTACCCGCAGGTTAAAAGATGTGCTGAGATGTCTCGTAAACTACGGTTTATCAAAGATCAGATGCATAAAGCTTGTTTGAAACCATCTTCTAGTTCACCTTCTCAATCTGATGTTGAATTAGAAGAATTGGAGGTCTGTTTCATTTTGTCACCGTCTACAACATCTTTTTCTGGCATTTTCTTCTTGTTGTGACCGATTACAACTGTTTATAGTTTATACTAATTTTAGATTCAACTTGCTGAGCATGAGCATGGGCTAAGTGAAATGAATGCCAATAGTGAGAAACTGCAGCGAACATATAATGAGCTGCTTGAGTTTAAGATGGTACTACACAAGGTACATAGTCAAACTATTGATGTTTATCTTCTTTTCTTTGTTAATGAAAGAAAATGTTTGCCTTCCTTCGAAGATTTGTAGCTCGGTCCTCTACAGGTTTTTGGATGCATAATTTGTAAACAATGTGGAGTACTTCAAATGTTTGTCTTTGAATTGATATAAAATTTGAGTTTCTGAAGCAGCACTTCATCACTTGGTTACATGTTGAGTCTTTTTATCTGGAAAACACAAATTAACTTCTATAATTTTCATAGATTGTCAGATCAGTAGGGCATCATGACGTTCTGTTGCTTTTTGTTTATGATTCATGACATTAATTTGTTATTGCAATTATGGACCTGACGATATTTACCACATCCGGCTAGGAATAGGATGATACAAGTACGGGACATCTATTTAACCTTTTCAACTGAGGGCAGAAAATTGTGTATTAAAAAAGTAACGAAGAAGCAGGATCAAGCTAAAACTACAAAAGACAAACTTTCATGGTCCATTTGAATCTATGTTAACTGGAAATTTTATACAAGAAACATTAGAAACATTGTAAAAGAAAGATTAGTGGAGTTATTATCATAAGGATGGCCTGTTCCCCGATTTTCTTGTACTGAAGATTATATCTTACTTATAATCATTCAGCTGTATAACTTATGTTTTGAAATCAAGGCATTCTCGGATTTCTGATCTTCCTTTCTGTAGAGTTCATGATAAGAAAATCCAGATGATTTTTTAATATTGCTCTTCTTTATGACCTTATAGTCTTGCTCTTCTTCATATTTGTGCAATATCAAGATTCCATTCATCTAAAGTCTTGGTAACTCCAGGCAGGTAACTTCCTTTTATCAAGTGGGAGTCATATGACGGCCCAGGAGACAGAATTAAATGAAAATGTTCATATTACTGATGATTTTGCAGATACATCATCACTTCTGGATCAGGTAACAAGAACAATATGGTTTTTTCCCGCTGTAAGTTTAAGTAAGTCATGAATCAATTTGTTTCTGTATTCAGGTAGGTTTTCTAATTTTCAGGAGATGCGGAATGGACCTTCGACTCAATCTGGTGTGGGATTTGTTAGTGGTATCATCCCTAAATCTAAAGTGCTGAAATTTGAGAGGATGCTGTTTCGTACAACAAGGGGAAATATGCTTTTCAATCAGGCACCAGCTAATGATCAAATCCTGGATCCTGCAACAAATGAAATGGTATTGGTTTCTTAGATTTTATTTTTTGGAGAATATAGTGAATACTTATTATTTGAAAGCCAAAGCTTAGCCATGCACGGAAGCCACAAGCATGTTTGTTTTTGGAGAATATATCGAACACTTATTATTTTATTTCGCATCTGCAGGTTGAGAAAACAGTTTTTGTGGTATTCTTCTCAGGAGAACAGGTGAGAATAAAAATCCTAAAAATCTGTGAAGCTTTTGGTGCAAATTGCTATCCCGTTCCAGAAGAAATGACAAAACGGAGGCAAATAACTCAAGAGGTATGTTTGCAACTGAAGTGTTTTTGTGTTCTTTGCATATAGAAAAGAAACCTATACATGTCTTTTTATGATTTTTATTCGGGGCAATATGGATATACACAGTTTCTTAGGTACCTACTTCATTCAACATACTTGCGGGCTTAGTCCCATTGATAATCCCTCCCATAGGCTAAAAGTGATTAATAATGGTTTATTACATAGTTGGTCGCTCCTTTGGTATAGTTATCATGTAGTGTAAGGTGTAAGGTGTAAGGTGATGAACAAAAGTACTATGGAAGTATGGATTTCACCTGATGGAACTAGATCATGTGGCATATTAGTAGTCCTCTCTCTCCAGCCCAATATAACTTGATGTAACTGTACTAAAGCCTTCAATTTATTAATCACCAGCTCCTGTTACTGCTAAGAATCAGCAACTGAGAGCAGTAATTGACTTAGCTTCTGCATGATTGATATAATGTTCCTGAAAGTACATTGATGACAGCATCTCTTTCCCATGTACAGGTTTTATCGCACCTTTCTGATCTGGAGGCAACCTTAGAGGCTTGCCTCTGTCATCGAGATAAGATTCTGACGTCCATTGGGTTTCACCTTCCCAAGTGGACGAACATGGTAGGATTCATCTGTTGTATTTTTTCTCTAAATATGAAATCAATGGTGTTCTGTTCACAAACTAATATAATTTCCTGACTTCTCTTCGTAGGTGAGAAGGGAAAAGGCTGTTTATGACACATTAAACATGCTGAATTTTGATGTCACGAAGAAGTGTTTGGTTGGTGAGGGTTGGTGTCCTATATTTGCTAAAACTAAGGTAATTCTACTATGCATATTCTTTTGTTTGTTTGTGGATATTACAGGAACACTCCATCTTGTATGCCATGTATTGAAATGTATTAGATATGACATATTGCAGATACAGGAAGTTCTGCAACGTGCAACATGTGACAGTAATTCACAAGTGGGTATAATATTTCATGTGAAGGACTCAGTTGATTCTCCTCCAACATATTTCCAAACCAACAATTTCACAAATGCATATCAAGAAATTGTTGATGCATATGGGTAAGCCAGTATGTTTTTGTTGTATCTCTTTAGGATGACATGAGCCTCTTATTTTTCTTCATTTTTGTCTAGTTTGTACTTTGTTGATTAACTGCACTTACCAATAATAATGTTTGGTTTTGATTTCTCTCTGTGTTTGCAAGTTCTTAGCTGCCTATTGCAAGGCACTGATGCAAACTTTTATTTGGCAGTGTTGCTAAATACCAGGAGGCGAACCCTGCAGTTTATACAATTATTTCGTTTCCGTTTCTTTTTGGTGTAATGTTCGGTGATTGGGGTCATGGTATATGCTTGCTATTGGGGGCAATAGCCCTAATGGTCCATGAAAAAAAACTTGGTTCACAGGTATGCCATTTATTTTTGAGTTCTAATTACATGAATGTTCCAACTATATATCCAATTAAGACACAATTTGCTACTTTTGAACATGTCTCATAATCGTTTGCCCTTGAGGGACTGGCACGTGATTAGCCTCAACTTAATGTGCTTGTTTACTATCTTTCATATATTAATTACTTTTGCTTCTCAAGTAGGAAAGAATTGTATTGAGGAGGTTTGATTAGGATGCTCATGTTTTATTATTTGAAAAATTTATAATTTTCTTCCAAAAAAAGGTACTCTGAAATCAACTTATCAGCTAGTTGAAGGAATAAAGTAGCTAAGTTTTTCCAACTGGTGATTATCCTGTCAGATATTTTATAGTTTAATTCTAAACCCAATGCTAGCGCCTATTCTGGTACACAGTCCCATCTCTAGGAGGCGAGGAGTGTGCAAGATTATTAAGGGAACTAACATACTGTATTCGCTTAATTCTTACATGCTTAGTTTATATTTCTCATAAGTGTCTGATCCATCAATTTTATTAGCTTTTTCTTTTGTTACTTTATATGGTTTTAAGTGTTTATCTCCATCAGCAACTTGGCAGCTTCATGGAGATGCTATTCGGTGGTCGATATGTACTGCTTTCGATGTCTCTCTTTTCAATTTATTGTGGCTTGATATACAACGAATTCTTTTCCGTTCCTTTTCACATATTTGGAAGCTCTGCCTATAGATGCCGGGATGCTACATGCAGGTAAAAATCAGTCCCTTCCCTTGGTTATTGAAGTGACTCTGATTACTTTAGTAAGTCTTGCTTGGGCTGCTGTAATGGTCAAACTGGCTGTAAAATTGTTCTATTCTATATCTCCCTTTCCCCACCTCCACAATAAGTGAACAATTTGTGCTCCATCTAAAATGTGGGAGTTCATAATAAGTCCTCTAAATAAATATAGGGAGTCTATGTTTTTCTGATGTGTTGCAGTACTTTGTAATTTTACTTTTTTAATATACAACTAACACTATTTCTCTCTTTCTGCCTTGAAGCGATTCTCGTTCTGTTGGTTTAATCAAATATCAGGACACATATCCATTTGGTGTAGATCCAAGTTGGCGTGGAAGTCGTTCTGAGCTGCCTTTCTTGAATTCTTTAAAAATGAAAATGTCTATTTTGTTTGGCATTGCACAAATGAATCTTGGAGTCATCCTAAGTTATTTTAATGCTCACTACTTTGGCAACTCAATCGATATTAAGTACGTTGTCTCAACTACCCCCTTTTTCCAAAATTTTAACCCTTTCGCACTAAAAAACTTATTCCACTCTTTTTCTAGGTATCAGTTTGTGCCTCAAATGATCTTCCTTAACAGTCTGTTCGGGTATCTTTCTCTTCTCATCATTACGAAATGGTGTACTGGTTCTCAAGCGGATCTTTATCATGTGATGATTTACATGTTCTTAAGTCCTTTCGAAGATTTGGGTGAAAATCAGCTGTTTTGGGGTCAGAGTGTTTTGCAGGCATGTTCATTATAAACCTTCTGTTGCTTGTGATATTGGATATGAACATATACATATGCTGAAATTCACTTATTACATTATTTGTAGGTTATATTGCTGCTTTTGGCTGTTATTGCTGTCCCATGGATGCTCTTTCCAAAACCTTTTATTTTGAAGAGACTCCATACTGAGGTACTCTCGATGTTTTTATTTCTGCTGTATATCTTTCCTTAGCTCATTTGTCCTGGAATATGGTCATGGAAACTATACTCTAATTTGTACCTTTACAAATAGTATATTTCTTTTCAACGCCATAAAATACAATTCCATTTCTTTCCTTTTTTGGAAGGACTTCCATTTCTTTGATGATAATAGTATTCTACCATATCATCTTTTGTTTTGTTTCTTTTTCCCGTTCTTTCTCGATACTATAATGAGGAGAGATGAGTGCGGTTTTATGTCCTGAAACCATTGAAAGAATCATTGACTTTGTCCTCTCGTGTGCATATCTAAGAGATTTGAAGGCCGAACATATCAGACTCTTGAAATCTCTGACATTTATGATGACAAGGAATCTGATTCTGCAAGCCAAGCAGATCATGATGAGTTCAATTTTAGTGAGGTATTCGTGCATCAAACGATACATTCCATCGAATTTGTACTTGGCGCAGTTTCAAATACTGCATCATATCTTCGGCTGTGGGCTTTGAGGTAGGATCAATTTCATCATGTAGTTAAGTTCCATCTTGGCCATTAATAATCCTGTAATTCTTTTCCCTTGTATTTTACAGTTTGGCCCACTCAGAATTATCAACTGTTTTCTATGAAAAAGTTCTCCTCCTTGCATGGGGGTAAGTTTTATTAGCAAAAGGTCCAAAGCCTTGTACAGTTATCTTTTGTGGTTTAAACCTTTATTGGCTTTAATGTCCTCTCGACTCCTCTTAATTTCCTTTATATTAATAAAAATGCAGGTATGACAATCTTGTCGTACGCTTTGTTGGTCTGGTAGTTTTTGCTTTTGCCACAGCATTTATACTACTCATGATGGAGACTCTCAGTGCTTTCCTCCACGCCCTGCGTCTTCATTGGGTGGAATTTCAAAATAAGTTCTACAGTGGCGATGGCTACAAATTTAAACCCTTCTCTTTTGCTGCATTGAATGACAATGAAGATTAAATACCTCTCACGTCCACATCCATTTGGCATTTTTGTGAGGATAGCAGAGGGGAAGATGATTTTTTTCGCTGTGCCAATGGATTGTAGAGTTGGACACGTATGCGCTGACAAAAGGGTCGTCATTCTCATTTTTCAACATCATACATACAGGTATATTGGAATTGGATTGTAAATCTTGGCTCAAGACTTTAGATCAGGTGCTGTAAAATAATCGACCAAAGTATTGCTCAGATGGTGTATGCTATGCTAACATTGATTCTTTATGTTATAATATATCATATTTTTATTAACTTTTAGATTTTGAGAACTATATATTCAGCAGTAATTACTGATGGAAAATGGAAATAGTCTGGGTATAACATTAGATGATTTGAGCTGTACCCAATTTCACTAATTTGTGCAAATTTATTTTGATTTTTTTGCTTAATTGCAATGCTTGTTTGATTAAACTATAAGGTAGTGTTCGATAGCTAAAATTTCTTCCTTCTGCTATTTTGCTGGAAAAAAAATAGGTTCTTTAATTTCTGAGCGAGAGTGATTGATAGTGCTGTGTCTTTTACTAGCTTCATTATATTGATATCTATATGGTACATAGATCATAGATGCAAATACAAAATAAAAAAAAAAAAATACCAAATCAAATGATTTTATTACTGCAACATGATGGATAAGAAAAAGTTCTACATTTTTAAGTTTTCTGGTACTTGTACAAAGATGCAGCTACAAGAAAGAAGACAAAATTCAATCCTCCCATGATACTCAATAACCAAAACACATTGTCTAGTCTCCCTTTGTTTATATTATTGGGCAACCATCCTGAGGCCATCCGGACAAGATCGATGACCAGATTGCTCGAATAGAACGCCCCGGCTATCGACAAACCAACCACAGCAGTTGCGGTGCTCTTGAACGATTCCGGGAATTCCTGGTAATAGAGTGCAACTTGTCCAGCAAAATGAAACCCTTCCGATACTCCAACAATGGCGAGTTGTGGCGCCAGCCACAACAACGACATGGGAACGACTGCATCGACTTGGTTTTGAAGATGATACGATCTTGCTACGTTGAGTCTCTTCAATTCCACAATTGCCGAAATAACCATGCTGAGTATCGTGAAAACATGTCCTATCCCAACGCGCTTCAGAGGCGTGGGAGGCCGTCTGGGAGCGAGCTTTGCCCAGAGTGGAAACATGACACGGTCGAGTAATGGTATTGTGACACAAGTTGAGATGAGCCCACATACTTGCATTGAAGCAGCTGGGATTTTGAAATGGGATGTGATGTGATTGTTCATGGTCCTCCCCTGTATGATTATGAAACTGATTTGGACTGCTATTGGAATAGACAAAATCAGACCATTAAACCATATTGGCAAAATCTTGATTAGCCTTTTCAAATCTTCAACTTGTTGAACTGTGCAAAGTCTCCATGGATTTACCACAGAACCTTCTGTTCTAGATTCTTCAAGAACATTCTTCAGCGCTGCACGATTCAAGAACCTACAATCTCACCAAACATTCTATCACACAACATTCCATCAACATAGTTAACATTACAAAAATCAAACACTAAACTAACCTGCAAAATGGTGTAGGACCCTCAGCCACAGTCTTTGAACCATCTTGATGATGATAATAGTCTTCACTTTCTTGTGAAAGAGCCATCTTTCTTTTCTTGATAGCTGCAACGACGACACAGGCTAAACCCTTGAAAGGGCTAGTCTTAGGCGTAACAAAGCGATAGAATCTTCTCCCACACAAGAAAACTACCAAACCTAACACATTTGCTATAGCAAAAATGCTAAAACCCCATGTCCAACTCACATTTTCCTCCACATATACTAAAAGCGTCGCGCTCACAAAATTTGCTGCAAACATTGTGAAAATGTACCAATTGAAGAATATCCCTTGATGCTTTGTCGAATCAAGTTGATCGGCTCCCATTGATGCAAGAGTGAAGCGCGTCCCTCCAACCCCGACACATGACAAAATCAAGGCAAGATATAGGAATGCAGACTGAAGAGATGACGGATTTTGACAGAAACTCGATCCCTTTTCACAGCTAGGAGGCCTCAAATGGCTGATTGATGCAATTAGTACTAGTAGCACTACTCCCTGCATTAGTAGTTTCTACCTTTAAAATCTCGGTTCTTGTAACTTAAAGCTGATGGTGATCACAGAAAAGAGATTGAACAATGGAGAAAACAACGTACCGAGAAAGAGATGAGAGAGGAAAACCAGATGACAGAGAAGCAGCCAACAAATGAATCTGCTATTATTGCTCCTATCATTGGGATCAAAGTGATGCTTCCATTGACATAGTTGTTAACCTTAGCAGCATCAGTGTCTTGAAAGTGGAACTCATCTTTTAAGAATGTAATAAGGTTTACACTCCATCCTGAGGAGAGAGATAAGCCAGCCATTGTTGCTGGTTTTCCACAAAATCAAGAAAAATATATCAGCAAAAAAACATCCATTAATGTGAATCTGTCAACTTTTGTATGCCATTATTAGCAATTGTTCTAAGAATTGTGTGAGTGTGTGTGTGAAAGAGACAAGAAAAGAAACCCAAGATGAAAGGAAAGGTGATCCATCCGCCATGAGCACGGTGAAGTGGTGCTTCATTCTCCATGCTGATTCTACTCAATTATCAGAGAGCATAAAATCTGTTTGTTTGTTTTTTGTTTTTCTGTTTTGGTTTTGGTCTTGTTTATAATGTTGAACGTTGAAGAGTGATGTGTATTTGTGTGCTTTTATTATTGATTCGTGCCATAACAGCCCTTCTAAAAATGGAGGAACAAAAAAGCTAAGCATGATTTGTTAGATTATCTTTTTTAAGGTACTCTTTAAAATTTACATAATTCCTTTTTTGATTTGTTTGTAACTGAACCATAATTACATTTTTTTGAATTACACTAGACAAATGATGTTATTGCTGTCAGAATGATACTATATTATTGTACGTTTCCCATATGTCTGCAATAATTAACATTGCAATTGCTGGAAAATTGATATCTATGAAGTTGGATTGACACGACTTTTGACCAATTAGTCTATGACTATAATAAATAAATAAACATCATACAACTATTTTGTAATATTAGGCTATCCACAACCCTTAGAACACCCTTAGGGTGCTCTAAGGGGTGCTCTAGCACTAGAGCACCCTTAGAGCACTCTACCCCTGTAACGCAATAGTGCTCTAAGAGTGCTCTATCTTTAATATTAAAAAATTCCCCATTTTCATTTATTAAATTAATTCATCTATTTGTAAATAAATTTAAATACACTAATTAATAAATAATACGAATTTTCCATTAATATTTGAAAATTAAAAAATTACATGCCTTTGACAATAAAAAAAAACACTACATAATTAAAAAAAAAAATAATACATAAAACTAAAAATTACTTAAAAAAATTACGCCCACCCCCGACGTGCCTTCACCTCCTTCACCATCTTCCGGTGAACTTCCTGCTGCTCCAGCGTCATAAATCTCGTGTCCCTGGAGACAATATCCAGGTCCATCTGATCACGTCGCTGCTGAAGATACTCGGACTTGAGGCGTGCATTTTCCATCTTCGCCCGAGCTGATTCCCGCATCGCCACCGCGATCTCATGCTTAGCCTCGGCGAACTGGCTAAGTCGGGAGCTAACTCGATCCATGACGGAATCGTACTGGGACGACCCTTCGACCGGCTTCTTTCCTTGGCCCCTTGCCCTGGCCCTTGCCGCATCTCGACCCTCCGGTCGGGAAGGCGCGCTTTCTCCTTCGGTGGACTGGGCCTCCTCTGCCGACGGCTGGGATTGAGAGGATGTGTAGTTGCCCTCCGCCGTAGTCTTCGTCCTCTTCATGGACGGTACGTCGGGGAAATTGGCTTGGTGGAACTTGGGGTTTTCCCTGAGGATCTCCCAAGCCGTGAAATAGCGGAAGGCAGACGCCTGAGCATTTGCCTGGTAGATCTGTTGGGCCTGGTCTTTTACAAGCCGAGATCCAGTGTTTCACGGCGATCTGGATGCGGCCGAAGAAGCTCCTCACGGCTTTCTTGTTGAGCTCCAAGTTGAACTTCTTGTTGAAGCGCTCTTGGATAGCGCCCCAATATCTCTCGCCGGACTGGTCGCATCCGACGATGGAGTTGTTGGTCTCCTCCACCCAAATCTGTGCAATGTAGGTGGCTTGTTCGTCCATGTAGTTGTGTCGCTTGAACCGGACGGGTTCCTCGTCATCTTCGACAGCAGCGGCGGCAGAGGTGGAACGGCTTTGCCCTTCCCCTTCTTCTTCCTTCCTCTGGCAGCGGGTTGGGACGGCGGCGGGGCCAAAATGATGCGATCCTCGGTGTTTGTCGCCGGACTGTCGGAGTCCGGAGAGAACGACGGGTAGGATTCGGCGGAGGCGGCGGTGTTGAGGTTGATTGAATCAAGCCCCGCCCCCGTGTAGAAATTCGCATCGTCGGACATGTCGGGATACCACGCCGACGAATATGGGTTGTTGGGATCCATAATTATTTTTTGAGAAGAAATGCTTGAAGAATTGTGGAAGAGGAAAGAATTTGAGAGATGAAAATAAAATGAGAGGTGTGAAAAATGAGGGAGGTGAAGAGAGTATTTATAGGTGGTAAAATGAAAAAAAAAAAAAAAAAAAAAACAAAATCCAGCCGTTGCCGGAAAACAATCGTTGGATTTAAATTTTTTTAACGTTGGCGGATGGCGCGTGTAATGCACGCGCGTGCTCGAGCTCGTCTCCTTCGCCACGCACCTGTCTCGAGCACCTCCCTGCTCGATCTTGGCTCGAGCACCCTTGCTCGAGCCGCGATGTGGATAGCCTTATGTGAAATTATATTTTGAATGTTGAACTTTAAGTTAGTAATTTTACAAACGAAAAAAAAAGTCATACTATTTTTTAGGGTAGTGCTATTTGGACACACTATGCCCAGACATACAATTGTAAAAATAGGAGTTTGACGAAATTTTTTAATTAATAATTTAATTTCATAATTTCGACAGTTTGGTTATTAATAAATATACACTTTTAAATTTTTTAATTATAAAGTTTCATTTCAATTTAAGTTCACAAGTTTAGGAGTTGGGTATGAATTAGAGTAAAATTTGGAAGCGTGCGTGAGATTGAAATTGCTTAAATCATACTATAAATCTCATTCAAATGCTTTTAGTTTTTATAATACAGTACAATACTACTTTTAGTCTAAAACATATTATTGCATCATTACAACTCACATTCGTGACAAGTATGAATAAAGTACATCTTTTCGCCTCAAGTAAAGGTTACTACAAGTGATATATATCGTGAATATGATATAAGTTGTTTTCTATTGTTCAATTTGTTTGTTTGTTTGTGGATTTTTTTTTTCTCTCTCTCTATTTGGGTAAAAGCTTGTCCAATTTTTAGGTAGGCTATTGTTTAAGAAAGCATAAAAAAAATGATTATGATATAGACATTTTGATGAGTGTATTTTATATATTTTTTTATAGGGATATTTATAATTTTATTATGTTTTTTAAATGAGAGTTTCTTTTGCAATCTCACAAATTTTATATATGATCATTAATAAGGATAATATATAAAATAAAGAATACTCAAATATTTAACCGTAAGGAACAATCCCGATTCATTTTATATATTTTAGTAACAATAAATGTCAGATTTGGTGGTGTAGTAATTTATTGATTATATATATATACTCGAAATTTCCTAAAGGTGCCTAAAAAGCTATTGTGGTAATCCATTGAAATACACCTTTTCACAATGTAAAAATGAAAAATACACCACCCTCTCAACAACAATGAAAAATACACCACTTTGAATATTTGTAATATAATATGCCATCTTATCAACCTCTTTATATCACATCTCTTACACATGTGTAAGAGATGTGATATAAAGTATATGACATTGCAATGATTAAATGATAATTATGTCATTATTTGTCAATCATTAGCCAATAATTATATAAGTTAATTATTTTATGTATCACTATTCGTGATTAATTAGGGACAAATTTGAGTCGAAAAAATTTGAAAAATCACTAAAAGAACCTAAATGCATATCCCGCTCGGATAGTTTAATTTCACGCTCGGCACGTGTCAAATCCCGCTCGAGCGGGAACTATGATCCCGCTCGAGCGGGATTTGACACGTGTCGAGCGTGAAATTAAACTATCCGAGCGGAATATGTCAGAAAGCTGGTCAATGTACAGAATGATGACTGATTGGTGCATGGCATGGATTTATTTGCTTGTGCAGATATGAGACAGTACATTTTCACGTGAAATGCGGAAAAAAATCTGTATAGCATTGAAAACTCTATATATTTTACCATTCACAACGCTCTTTTACACACCCACAATATCATTCTTCCAAATTCATCACATTCTATAGTGGGCAGCAATCTTTGAAGTAACATCCTTTTAAATTCATAACATTCTATAGTGGGCAGCAATATTTCAAGTAACATCCATTCAAATTCATTATCTTAGGTATTTTCCCTCTCTTGTATTTTTCCAGTAGTATCCACTTAATAATCAAAACTTTGAAATTTATATTAATGCTGTATAGTTTGCATAGCAAGTGAATTTTATCATTCCCCACTCGAAATTGTAAATTTTCGCTCGTGAATTTAAATCTCGCTCGAGCGGGATTTAGGCCTTGCGAGAGGGATTTTGTATATTAGGACTCCAAAAAAATCTAGTATCTATATATATCATTTCCCGCTCGAAAAAATAACTTCCCGCTCGTGAGGTTAGATCCCGCTCCAGCGGGAAATTGTGTGGTTGGCGAGCGGGATTTCGTATTTTTGTGTTATTTTTATTAATTGTTATGTGTTTGTACTTATGTGTAGATGGATCACTATTTTATTATCAAATACGGAGGAACATGGTCTGGTTGTACGTACTCGGGCGGATATGAATTTGTAGATGTCGAGCACTGTCTCTTCGGCCTAAGGTACAACATTGATTGTCAATTGAGTGCAAACTCCTTCAGCACACAGTACGAGTTGCATTATCTGTCGAAGAATGAGAGGGGACGTACTGTAAAGTGCCCATTAAGCACCAACGTTGAATTTTATCGTTTGTGTGCCACGCAGCCAGAAGCAACTGTGTACGTGACTCACCAATACACGAACGTATACGTGCCTGAGTTCGATGCTGATTATTATGAAGAAATGGATTGTATCCAAACACATATGCTTTCCTCCACTTTTAGTGTTGATGCATACCCCGCTGGTGGTAATTATGCATCAACATCCACACATTATTTCGGATCCACGTCGACTCAAGTTGCAGAGACAGCAGAGGGTTATGACAATGATGAAGATGCAGATGGTGCTGAAGATGCTGACGATGCTGACGATGATGAAGAGGCCGATGGTGATGACGAAGATCAAGAGGTAGTTGGTCCTCAGGATGAAGACTATGAGCTGCAAACCGACAGTGATGCGTCCGAAGAGATGGCAGATGACATCATGATAGATAACGCTGTGTTGGAGCGTGAAGCATGGATTCGTGGGGAAGAAGATGACGAAGCCGGTGATTGGAGCAGTTGGTTAGTTCCAGTGATTCCCGTGAATGCAACGAATTCAATCGTTGTACATGAACAAGGCCCGCTAGAAGATGGTGATTTGTCTGTTGGTTCTGTTTTCGAAAGTAAAACATCTCTAAATGTAGCAGCAGGCTTGTGGCACCTGGAGATTGGAGCAGAATACAAAGTTGATGCCTCTGATGGCCTACGTCTCAGATGGATATGCAGGCGTATGGAATCTTGTCCGTTCGAGCTGAATGCAAGATCAAGTAAAAGATTAAAAGCTTGGAGAATTACCAAGTTTACGGGCGATCATGCATGCACACGCCAGCTCGGACGTGTTGGTCGTAGAAAAGTTTGCATGAATGTGATTGCAGCCTACGTTGCTCGGAAAATACGAAGGGAGTGTAAAATAATAGAACCAAAGGCCATTATGGCAGAGGTGCAAAGCGAATTTGGGTTCACCATTCGTTATGATTTGGCCCTGCGAGCACGGCACGCAGCTATAGAAAGCATATACGGGGGATATGTTAATTCCTTCCGGATGTTGCCAGGCTATCTTCACATGCTGCAGCAATGGAATCCAGGTACATTTACTGATTTGCAAGTTGGTATTGATGGGAAGTTCGAACACTTGTTTGTAGCTTTCGGCGCATGTAGACTTGCTTATCCATTGAATATGAGGCCTGTGATTGCAATTGATGGCACTCATCTGAAGGCCAAGAATAGAGGTATCTTGTTTGTCGCTGTCACTAAGGATGCCAACGAGCATACCTTTCCTCTAGCGATTGGCGTTGGGCCTATTGAGAATGATATCTCTTGGAAGTGGTTCCTCAGCCGATTCAGAATTGCGTATGGAGAATTGAATGATACGTTAATTGTGTCTGATGCCCATCCCTCGATAGATAACGCTGTGAATGAGGTTTTTCCGAATGCAGTTCATGGTTTATGCTACTATCACTTGCTGCAAAAGATTAACCGATACGGAAAAACAGTGGTGGAATTGTTTAAAAAAGCTACATTTGCATATCGCCCAACAATTTTTGATAAAGGAATGGACATGATCCGCCGAGAGAGCGAAGCTGCTTACGAAAAATTGATGAGTGTCGGGCCCGAGAAGTGGTCTCGAGTTCACTGTCTTTTACCGCGTTACAGTCAGCTGACATCTAATGCAGCCGAGAATTGGAATGGGCGGTTGGAGTGGGCACGACGGCTACCAATATGTTCAATGCTTGATGCAATTAGACATGTCATCGAGGAGTGGTTCGAGGAGAGACGAAATGTCCCTCACGGCGATGACACTGTACTGACTGCTAACGCGGCAGCCAAATTGACGGCGGGAATGAATAAGGGTGTGACGTATACTGCACGAAAGGCCATGGGGTCGATATTCAATGTTCGTGATTCTAGAAGACCGCATCAAGTGGACCTTGCTACAAGGACATGCACATGCATGGAATTTCAAGCTGATGGGCTCCCTTGTTCTCATGCCATTGCTGCAATACTGTAAGTATTCCTCATATGCATTCATCTATCCTTTATTTATTTGAAAGTACTAATGTTTTCATACGATTGTTTTTTAAATGTAAAATTGCAGGAAAAATGGTGAAAGCATATACGATTATGTTCAGTATTACTATACACGAGAAGCTTGGAGTGAAGTTTATCAAAATTCTATAAATCCTGTTCCTCACATTGAAAATTGGACTATTCCTACTGCTGTGGATAACATATTGGTCTTGCCTCCAAAAATCACGCCTCTACCGGGTCGCCCGAGACTGAGCCGTCGTCGAGCTCACACAGAAAGCCAACCACGTAGGAGATGTAGTGTGTGTCATGAATATGGACATACTCGTGCAATGTATAATCGACATGTAGGATTAATGTATGTTTCGTGAGACTGTTGAAGAAATATTAGAAACAAACAAATATTACTGAATTAATAATGATACTACTCAAATTGTTTTAAAAAGCTTGAAATTAAATATTCAATATTCATACAACATAAGATAAAAAATAAGCAATCACCCAGCAGATGGTCTATGCATTTGCTCTAAATCATATCTGTACCTATCCGCTCCATCCGGTGCACGACAAATACTAAATATAGCCGCGGCAACCCTCTTCTGATATTCCTTTATGTGTGTGTTGCCCCATGGAATAGATGGTGAACCACTAATTAGACGTTCAATCGTCATCATTGCAAACACACCACTGCTGACATTGTCCTTCTGCTTGAATTGATCTACAGCTGGAATGATTGTGAGGGACAGGGTCCTTTCATCAAACTCCGTTCCAATTGTGTTGTGCCTCCAGTAAAACGAGCATGTAAGAACTCGACTCCAAAGCTTCAGGATTGGCTCCAAGCTCCTGCGTCGGCCCGCTTGTGCCTGTCGGTCAATATAATGATACATGGAGTCGTAGAGCTCAACCTCCCACTTCTTGCAATCAATTCGGAGGACGACGTAATGCAAGTCAATATTACACAAAACAATCATCTGCATCAAAGGAACGATTAATATCATTTCTCGGAGGAGAATTATCAAGTAAATGTTGAAGTGCGTTCACTTACGTGGTTTGCACCAAAGAAGCTCGGTCGTCCACCTCCCGTTGCTCCATGCGCTCCATATAGTAGACTAACTGGAGGCTCATAATCAGCATAAGTGGCCCAGGTTCCCCTAAGTTCCCGCTCGATCTCTATGGTCAAAATCTTATTGCACCAATCACCTCTGAGCTGAAGCTGCAATAAACACGAGACACACTCATAAGTCACACTATTAAATAATTTCTGTTATTCATTGAAATTGAACTTACAAAGACATCGGTTTCCAATAACACAGTGTTTGTGCTTGTCACATCGGGCTTCACATGCACTCGGTCCATTAGTCGTTTTCTCAAGTAGGAGACGAACAAATCTACGACCTACAAGGCAAAAAAATAAGGTTGTTAATTAAATTTAAATCTGACATAATCGATAAAACAATGTTGTCTTTACCTCACAGTTAATGTCGGCGTTAGTCTGCATAATTTGCCTCCACCAGTGCTTGCCTACAAATTCCCCGCTTTCAGAAATGACCATGAACCCATCCCCATCACCACTCATAAATAGTTGAAACGATTGCGTCAATCCCGGCGGAAGTGGATGTGGTTCTCTTTGGGCAAGCATGGGCGTCTGTATTGCTGCAGCAGCTCTCCGAATTCTTTCCCCTCTTCGTTGCTGCTGCTGCTCCTGCTGCTGTTGCTCTTCCACAAACGGCATCTGATTAATTGGGACTGCACGAATTGGCGACACCACCTCGTTTAAACGTGCCTCAAAGCTCTGTCCCTGGCCCTGCACAAACAAAATAAATATCAATATCTTACGTAAAACAGAACAATGCATAATCTAATATATGTAACATAATTACATACCGTAGTAAGAGAGTCCCACAATGCATTCAAATTGGTACTTCCCTCTTGCATAAACGAACCGTACTCATCGAACATTGCACTCGATGGTCCAGGCTGGTAACCAAGCTCGTACATGGAATGACGAGTTGGACAAGAGGGCGATAAAAAACGTTCTGCTTGCAAGGAATGACGAGCTGGACAAAAGGGAGTGCGCTGGCCTTCCTGGCTCTGCCCCTGTGCAGGGTCTCCCACTGAGCGACGCTGGTGTTCCTGGCCCTGGCCCTGTGTCTTTTGCACTGAGGAGCGGCGCTGGTGTTCCTGGCCCTGGCCCTGTGCCTCTCGCACTGAGGAGCGGCGCTGGTGATCCTGGCCCTGGCCCTGTGCAGGGTCTCGCACTGAGGGCCGTGGTGACTGTATAGGCATGGACCATGAGGTGGGCTGACGTCCAGGGGATCGGCGTGTAGATCCACATCGGGATTTGTCAAACAAGCCCTCAATCCAAGATTTCAGCTTGGGGAACAGTCTCCGCTCCACTTTCTCTACAATGCGATCCTTTGCTAAAGCAATCTCTGATCGAATCCAGCGTCGAACACTGGACCGTAGGACGTGATCGGCCCCACCACTGGAGGATGAAGATCCTGCCTGACGAACACGCTTCCGGTGTTTTGGACGGCTGGGTGGCTCTCGGTACTCAGGATCACGATCCTCTGCCTCTGCCTCTTCCTTTGCCTCTCCCTCTGCCTCTGCCTCAGCCTCTCGCTGGTCATTTCTAACAGGTTGCCTCTGCTGACCCCGCTGTCTCTGTGCTCTCCTTCGAGGAGGTCTCTCTTCCTGCTCTTCATCTTCAATTACTATGGACTGGCGTGGCTGACGGGGGAACTGTTCCCCTGCACGTAACGGATTGCGCGGCACTACATAGCCCACTCCAAGTGCATTTAGATACTGACTGGATCCCAACAATCCCAACAACTCGTACTCGTCGGCGTGGTTTCCCGACATATCCGACGACATTTATGGTTTTACGGGGCCGGGGCTTGATTCAATCAACCTCAACACTCCGGCCTCCGCCGAGTCCTACCCGTCCTTCTCCCCCGACACCGATAGTCCGACGACAAACACCGATGATCGCCTAATTTTGAAGTTTCCGCCTTCCCAGCCCGCTGCCAAAGAAAGAAAGAACAAGGGGAAGGGCAAAGCCATCGACACTTCCGCCGCTGCTGCCGAGGAAGATGCGGAGGAAGCCGCCAAGGGCTCCAAGCGTCACAACTACACCAATGAACAAGCCACCTACTGGGCACAGATTTGGATGGAGGAAACCTGCAACTCCATCGTCGGATTATTTAATCTATATATTATTAAAACCAATGTTGATTCAAGCCTTCCCCTTAATTATAGGTCCTACGTGACACGTTCTCTATTCAGTATTCTTATTTATCTTAAATCTTCGTTTTATGTATTTTTAATTCATAAATTCTATTCATATTAAATATCTCAAAATTTCGGATGATATCTATAAACAAGGTACTCCCTCCGTCCACGAAATAAAGCCCTACTTACCCCAAAATATTTGTCCACAAAATAAAGTCCTACTTACCTTTTTCCACTCACATCAAGTGGAACCTACAACAATTTTCACTCTAATTTTACTTTTCTCACCCACAATATGTGGGACCCCTATTCCACTAACAACAACTTTAATTCTATTTTACATTTTCTACTCACAATAAGTGGGACCCTTATTCCACTCATAAAATTTTAACTTCCAATCCGCTTCTTCCACTCTCAACAAGTGGGACCTTAACTCCACTCACAACAACTTTACCAGTTTTCTTAATCTCCATGTCGACACCCAAATGGAGCTTTATTTCATGGACGGAGGGAGTAGTATATTTTTTTTTCTCTCATATTTGGAATGATGGCTAGCAATTGATTTAGTTATGGAAAAAATTGATGTATATTAGGGGGAAATCAAAAGGAAATATTATATTCTTTATTTATTTGATTTCTTAATTTCGATAAAATCAAATATATGTGTGTGTATGTGTATTGTATGCAATCGTGAGGTTAAATATGCAATTAAGAAATCTAATTTTCTCTATTCCAATATATTTACTTAAAATTTTCCGGCCCACATCGTTTTTCAATAAGATTCAATGCTTGGAGAACTTATATAAATATTTAAATCAAAGTATATTTTTCATCCTGCAATTATTTTGCATCAACAATTTGATTTGGCCAATTAGTAAATTGGCTAAATAAATAGTTCTATTTTTATTACAAAAAAAATTATTTGATCAATTAATCAGTTGGCCAAATAAATAATTTTATTAATTTAAAAAAAAGCAAAAATTAATAATTAAAGAATATAGAAATTATATGATTAATTGATGCCAATATGTGTCGAATAACATGGCAAAGATAGTTTCACATTATTTGTAGTTGAGTTTCCAACTTTGCATAATTTATAATTATAATTAGTGAATATTACTTGTACAGTTAATGAAGAAAATGAATAGTATAATCAATTTATTTTAATTAAATTTTGGGTATGTATAAATTCTAAATGAGTTTCATAAATTATGCACTTAATAATTAGTTGGCTAAATAAATTATTCTATTTTTATTGAAATAATTGAAATAAATTTTTGACCAATTACTAAATTGTCAAATATTATAATTTTCTTTTTCAATTTTGTAACACGAGATATTATAAAGTACATACGAAATTGTTAATTGTTAAAGTATATACACATTTAAAAATGTTTGATTGTTGTATTGGCAAAGAAATTGTTTCATTTTTTATTACTAATCAACCAATTAATAATGTAGGTTTTACATAGATCATCATCATAATCATCAATTATCAATTCTCATATCGTATTATCTACATTATGTTAATGAAAATGATTATACCTTGCTTTTATTCGATGCGGCGCTCCCTAATTCTTCCATTCCTATTTATTTAAATTTTCCAATTTTTTACATTATTAAATATAACTACAAAATAAATTTTGGATAATAGTTTTAATAATCTGAATGAAATATGTGGAATAAAATTGAACTAAAAAAGATAAAAATAGTAAATGAAGATGGAAGAATTGCACAATAATTTTCTTGAACTTTACTGAAGCACATATAGATTAATTTGAACTAAAAGGATCAAAAATAGTAAATGAAGATGGGAGAATTGTAGAACGATTTTCTTGAATTTAATTAGATAGTAAAGATTTTCACTTTCAAAATAAATTTTTATAACTACCAAGTGAATTGTAGCTAAAGAAGAAAAATAGTAAATGAAGACGAGAGAATCGCATAGCAATTTTCTTAAATTTAAATTAGAAATTAAATAATTTTTATAGCAATCAAACAAATTGCAGCTAATAATCTTAATAATCTTACTGAAGTATGAGAATTAATATGAACTAAAAAATAGTAAATGAACACAGGAGAATCGCGGAAACATACTAAAGACTTTCACTTTGAAAACAATTGTTTATAACTACCAAGTGAATTGTGGCTAAAGAAGAAAAATAGTAAATGAAGACGGATGAATCGCATAGCAATTTTCTTAAATTTAATTAGAAATTAAATATTTTACTGTCAAAATAAATTTTTATAGCAATCAAACAAATTGCGGCTAATAATATTAATAATCTTACTGAAGTATGAGAATTAAATTGAATTAAAATGATAAAAAATAGTGACTGAAGACGAGAGAATTGAGAAATAATCTTCTTGAATTTAATTAGAAAAAAATGATATTCACTTTCTAAACAAATTTCTATAACTACAAAGCAAATTGCATCTAACAATATCCAGTTGTACACTAGTGTATTTTAATTTATTTATAAATACATAAATTAATTTAATAAATGAAAATGGAGAATTGTTTAATATAGTACCGGAGACTCCATGGAGACAGCTACATTATAGAGGTAGAGGTCTCTAAAGAGTCTAATGAATTTTTGGTACTGGAGACACTATAGTCTAATGCATGGAGTATTGTACTACTACTAACTAAAGCAATCGTTCATTTGACTAGTAAAAGATACGTGCAAATATAAAATACGTGCATAATTCTAGTTTTAGCACATGACAAAATAAATTTAATTATTAATTAAATATGTATATTTTATAACTATTAATATATTATAAGCAAGATTTTTTTTATATACTAGAACAAGTGACGTGCACTCGCACGTTAAAGAATGATTCTACTAAATAAATAATAATAAATTAATATTTATTGTTTATATAATCTTTTTTTATTAATTTCTTTTGCAATCTCAAAAAAATTAATGGAAAAAATAAAAATAAAAACAATAAAAATATTGAATTGTAAAAAGCATTCTCTTGTTTTCTTATGTATGCCAAATATAATAACTATTATTTACATTTTAATTCAATTTTTCTTTTAATGTCATTATAAAAGTACTAATAAATTGTCATAATATAAAATAAGTGAAGTCTCCTGAAAATAAATTTGTTGGATTTTTGTCAAATGTAATATTGTAAAAGAAAAAAAAAATTAACTCATTCATCAACAAACATCATTGCTCTCTTTGCATTAGGAAGGTGTTGCTTTTATCTAGAATAAAAGGAACAAAGAATCATATAACCCTAACTCATATTAAAGAGTAATAGTAATGGATGATTAAAAAAAATAAAAAAAAATAAGTATACTACACAAAGTATGCATAGAGAAATTACCTTAATATGGCTCATCACGACTATGCAGGATATACCTTTTGATGAATCATGATTCATGAATAAGAATACATAAAAAATTAACACTAAGTTTTTGTAAAAAGTGAGAGTGAAAAAGATAAAATTACCTTGACAAGATTCAATTAAACACAGATTGGTTGAACCTCAAAAATATGTGGAATCTCTTGAAGGATTGAAAACGGCTTTGAGTTGCAAGAGTTAAGAAAAAAATGACGCAAAACTATTATATGAAAATTGAAACGAAAGAAATTTTGTTATAAAAAACTAAAAGAATGATATGAAATATTAATAAGTGTGTTTTTTCCCCCTTTAACTTTAGACAAATAAAAGATCATTCTTTATTACAAAACTCAATTTCCTATAAATAATTAAAATTATCAAAGCTCATTTTAACAAAACACGAGTTTGATTAAAAAAATCCATATGGATGCATGATATATCAAGTAATATCAATAAGGTAAATTTGATTTTCTTTCAAATCATGATATAAGGTAAATAATTAATTATCGATAAGGTAAATTTGTGATTCTTGTAACTAATATATATTATATTAACATTAGATATTATATTATACTATTGCCCTTAATTTTGATATGTTAGATTAGTTGTCTATCAATATAGAAGACAAGATGATGTTCAATATTAGTATTTGGCAATGCGTTTGTTGGAAGATTTGGAAAGTAGCAACGAGAAAATCTTCAATGGTGGGTGTCCGGATATTGGTAGAATCGTCGATCGTATTATTATTTGTACTTGGAGGTGGTTCAAGGCGGCATTTTCTGGTGATTTTGTGTCCCGTCCCATTTTAAGTTTTTGAACCCCATAATTAATCTTTTGACGGTTCTTTGTTGTAGTTTGTGTAATTCTTTTTTTGTATTGTTTTGTGGGAAATTGGTTTGTGCTTGTTTATGGAAGCGGTCTATTATGTATTGTGGGTTACTTGCGTTGTGCTTGTTCTTGTAAAAGTGCGGCTTTGTGCTTACTCAATGCTCATCAAAAAATTAAGGGCTTGATTGATTGCCAATAAAAAATATCCCGACTGAACTAATAAACTACTATAACCTAATTATTTTAGTAGCTACGGATTAAAAAAAAGGCTGCACAATAATGTGAGTAAAATCACGTATGGACGAAATAACAAGATTTGTATCACATATTAACAATGATATAAACACAAGATAGGTATATTAATAATATATTTCTTTCAAATCATAATATAATATAAGGTAAATAATATATATTATCAATAAGGTAAGTTTGTATTTATTATGACATATTATATACTATATCTTATATTATGCTATTGCCCTTAATTTTGATAAGTAGTAAGAATATTTTAGGCGATTCAAATTTTGTAAAATAAGACTCTTTTTATATAAGTATAGATAAGTATAGTTTTGTGGCGTACCAAGAATTGTCTATATAAGAGGAGGAAAGAGCGAGGTGAAGACATACACATACTGAGTATGGTGGCCAATTCCAAGGCACTACAGAGGCGTGTGGGTGGGGGAGCAGAGTGGGAAGACAAGGCGGTGTATAACTTGATATGATAATTGTTGATTATCCATGGCTTTCCTCTGAATTATAACAAAACACATTTGGATTGTTATGGGGATAGAAAGGATCAAACCCTTCAGCCATTTAGGTACAATTTTGATCAACTTCTTGAAGTCTTCCACTTCTTCAATTGTGTGCATGGTCTCCAAGCCTCTGTTCTAGACTCTATATGGGTATTCTCTAAGGCCGCCCGATTGAGGAACCTAAAGATTCACCAAATTAATATTGTCACACAACATCCCATCAACTTATTAAGTTAACATTACATGTACCATATTCTAAACTGACATCAAGAATGGTGTAGGAACAGTGCGAACCAATCGTAAATCGTGATGATAATACTCTTCTACTTTCTGTGAATATGTGCATGTGCAAAATACGTGCAGATTTATAATTTTAGTCATACATAAACTCATTCAATCAAACAAATTAAATTATTAATAAAATATTCTATGGTTCTTTTTGTATAAGTATAGATTTGTGGTATCCATAAGAGAAGGAAAGAGTAAGGTAATTGTAGTGGAATTCTTGAAGTTTGCCTTTTTTGTGTTTAAATCATAATTACTTTTTTGCATAATCAAAATGACATTTTTGTAGGTTGTGAAAGAATTCTGTCTACTAGTGAGTCTGCCCTCCTGTATTTTGGGCTCATTCTGTCATCCGTTGGAACTGGAGGGACGCGTTTCTCTCTAGCATCAATGGGAGCAGATCAGCTCGATTCGAAAAAACAACGGGGGTATTCTTCAGCCGGTATATTTTCACAATGTACCTAGCAAATCTTGTGAGCGCTATGTGGAGGAAACCATCAACTGGACATGGGGTTTTAGCATTTTTGCTATAGCAAATGTGCTAGGTTCGGTTGTTTTCATGATTGGTTGACACACCTAGGACCAGCCCCTTCACAAGTATAGCACGATTTGAAAAGGGAAAATGTCCCTCTCACCAGAAGTTGATGATTATTATTATCATCATGAAGAGGGTTCACAGACTCTTCCTACACCATTCTTCAGGTCTGTTTTGCACAGTAGAAGAAGTGGACGACTTCAAAAAAATAATCAAGATTGTACCATTGCACCCATGGAGACAACCATTGCACACAGTCTTAGTTGATGATGTTGAAGTGATAGTAAATAAACACTAACAATTATGTTTATTGCAGCTTATTTTACGATTTAAATTCCTGTGGTATGACCAACCATATTATCTCAATTATTGGCCACACATGAAACAGATACATCAATAATTCAATACTCAACTCCGCCATCTCTCTCTTTCCCGTCCACCCATCTCCACAACTCCCCGCCAGCCACTGCTACCTAACAACCTTTATAATGCTCTCTTCAATCTCATCATCACCATCTTCCATTCCGCTTTGTTCTTATCACGAAATCAGCAACTTAAACATCAGAATGATTGATGAACTACAAAATTGTCAGACTCTTCATTGTTTTCCATTACAATAGATGAGCGAGAGAATTAAGATTGGTGAACAATTTAAAGAAACAGAATGAGTGAGACGAGAGTAATGAGAGAGCCGAGCTTTGTTGCATGTTTCATGTTAACAACTCTCAAAATATTGCATCATATGAAGGTCGGATTTAGTTCCAATGCCTCGCGGTAGATCATCTCCTTCATCTGCTCCTCTGTCAGCATTTGGTTCTCCAAATCGAACAAGAATGGCTCTAAACAAACCGGTTCATCAGCTACATCGTGTAACTTTGCAAGGTAAGGATGTTCTAAGGCTTCTTCCACTGTTATAAGATATGATCACAACTAAAATTTTAGTTCTTCATAGACAAGATCAGGTACTATATAGTGGAATCAAACAATCTAGAGAAATGTAAAACTGCACCTGTGATTCTCTTTGTTGGATTTACTGTCAGCATCTTATCAACAAGATCCATAGCTAGAGGATTGACATGTGGGAATACCTTGGCCAAGTTCTGACGAGAGTGCCGTGGAAGCTGTCGGATGTACCTTCTTGCATCCTCATTTCTTGTGAAATTAAGGTCGGCATCAGTAGGCGTGCCCAGAAGCTGCAAAACACATCATCAAATGAGGAGAATTAGTGCTGACGACGATGAAGCAGTAAGATTAACGGTGAGAAATGAAATATATGCAGCAATCACAAAAAATTAGCTTTAAAACAGAGAAATTTAGTCGTAACAAGCAAACCAAACAATTTATGATCAACAATTAGGTAACACAATTAGCCCTTTTGCAGCATGGATCAAGAACTGAAATTCTTTATTTTCTTGATTGGTGGGGATATAATAATACTAATGGTGATCAATGAAATGTATGGAGAAAAGTAGCTTCAAAATGGAGAAATTTAGTTCTAACAGGCAACTCAAACAATTCAGAAAACAACAATATAGGGGGAAAAGAAAAATAGCCCTTTCGCAGCATTGATTGAGAACTGATATTCTTCATTTTCTTGATTAGTAATGAAGAAATAAGACTAATGGTGAGCAATGCAATGTATGCAGCAATCCCACAAAAAAATATGTTTAGCTTCAAAACAGATAAAATCATTTTTAACAGGCAAATCAAACAATTTAGTAAACAAAACTAGCCCATTTGCAGCATGCATCAACAACTAAAATTCTTCATTTTCTTGATTTGTAATGATGCAATCGGACTAATGATGAGCAAATGAAATCTATGCAGAATATTATCTTCAAAACAAAGAAATTTAGTTCAAAACAAAAACAATACAAGAATTGAAAAACTTTATCTACTACATTGGTAATCTACCTCAATCAACAAGTGCATTTGATGCACGTGATCTTTTCCAGCAAACAAAGGCTTCCTGTTCATAAGCTCCATGAAAATGCAACTGACGGACCAAACATCTATAGCAGCGGTATACTCAGATGAATGGAGAAGCAACTCAGGCGCACTATACCATCTGTTACAACATACTCTGTCATAAAATCGCTCTCTGAGCTAGTTCGTGCTAGCCCAAAATCACATATATCTTGAGGTCACAGTTAGCATTCAACAACAGATTACTAGGCTTCAAATCTCTATGTACAACACCAGCAGAATGTATATATTTCAGACCCCGAAGAAGCTGGTACAAGAAGTACTGCAAATAGAGCAGGCAAGATTTTAGCTTCGGCTCATGACCTTTGCAGCTGATGAGAGAGAAACTCACTTGTTTACCTGGCAGTGCTCCTCAGATAATCCCTGATTAGACCGGATTATTTGGTGAAGATCGGTATCCATAATCTCCATTGCAAGGTAAACATCGTTGAATTCCCTCGTTAAAGGAGGAGGAACCACATCTGTTATAGCAATAACCTACAATCACACAGCTCAATTTAGCAAATCTGCTTAAACAAACAATAGTATAGTTTTCATTTGAAGAAACATTAACTAACTCTACTTCATATTCTTCAGAAGTTACAGATTGGAATGAAACTTGGATGATTCTGAACCAAAGCTAAACTATAAACACAAAATTTCCCAAAATTCTTCATTAAATTGGGGAAAGAACCAAAAATCAAATTTAATCTGACATAATTTTTTGAAAAGAACCAATCAACAAATCTTAGAAATTGTATATATATACTAACATTTTCGTGATCCAAATGGCGAAGAAGCTTGATTTCTCTGAGAGAGTCCTCTTAGCATCCATATAGTTATCGAAAGCATTCGCAATCTTCTTCACCGCCACCATTTCGTCAGTCTCCGAGTTCAAAACCGAGCTTCAAGATAAACAGAAGAAAGAAATACTCTCCCCAATTTAGTGCCCTTCTTTTACACTGGTCACGAAAACTAAGAAAGTTCGAAAAAGTTATTGTGGGTGAAAGAAAAAGGTATTGTTAATTATGTTAAATTATTTTTGTTAATTTTTCAATTAGAGAGAATACTTTATATTAAAATAAATACAGTGGAGTCCATATCAATTTGCTTCATTAATTCTAATTGATTTTTATTTTAGGTATTTTTGACACTTCTTTTTTTAGTGTGCCGACTTAAATTTATACGCGAGCATTAAATCGCGAAAGGAATTATGAAATGAAATACGCGAGCATTAAATCGCGAAAAGTATTTTCGACACTTCTTTTTTTTATGTGTGCTAATAGATGAAATCGTGTTACCTAAATAAATTTAGGAACTGAAAACTGAAATTAAAAAGCAAACATTCACAGGAATTAAAAACTCTATCACATTCACATTCACTGTCACAGGAAAACAAATTGAAAAATTTAGAGGCAAAACAGCTGCAACTTGGAGCCAACAAATTGTTTTATTGATTAAATAATGACCAAAAGTAAATTGATGTGATTAAAAACAAATGGAGCGAAGTTTAAACTACACCTAAGACCTCATTACTACAATAAATATTGCTGTAAAGGTCATTCAATTCATTCTCAACTACACAGTTGCAGAAAATTCAATACATAGATAATGGCATCTCCTAAATCCAAGAGGAAACTGAGTATGGAAGCAAAAAATCTGATCGCACAGTGGTTACTCCAACATAGCTCGGATGGGCAGCTTTTGTACGGTGCGAAGCAAGAAGCTGCAGAGAAATTCCAGCTTGATTTGAAGACCGTGTGGAGGATTTGGCAAGATGTAACAGCTCAACAAGCTCTTGGAGTTCCTGTGCGGCTACAATAAAAAAAGTTAAGGGAGACAATAAGTACAAAATTTCTCACATGGGAAAGGAACAACTACAAAGGGAAGGACTTCTTCCACAATGCTTAGAAGTGGACTATGAGCTTGTAAGGGAAAGTTTAGACTTCATAAACAGCCAAAGAAGTGATGGAGAGCATGTAATTCAAATAGATGATATAGTGCAAGAGCTGCAACAGGTGGCAATCCATGATCAAGGCTAGAGTAGGGATGTTTTTGTGGACAGGTTTACAGGAACAAACATTGTGGTGCTAGTACAAGTTAAATGTTTGTAATGTAAACTGTATTTTGTGACTGATTTAGGGGCTTTTTTAGTCTCAACAAGAACTTTTGCATCATTGGCTGATTTAATTTGACTCCTAAGCTGCATAAGTCAACCTCCTAAACTAGAACTCAAATAGAACTCTAGTGGTGGCATCATATGGCAAGCATAGAACTCAATCACATTCACAGAATATCACAGGGACAACCCTCAAACAACATGATTTAATTGTCATCACAGGGTCATAGACACATAATTCATCAATTCACAAATACATCATCATGTAAATAGGCATTTGTTAGGCTGACAGGGGCATCACATTCACAGAAAATCACAGTTCCAGCCCTCAAACAACATGATTTAATTGTCATCACAGGGATATGGACACAAAATTCATCAATTCACAAATGCATCATCATGTAAATAGGCATTTGTTATGCTGACAGAGGACTGAAATGAATCACAGGGACTGAAATGAATCACAGGGACTGAAATAAATGACAGTAGAACATCATCATCGAAGGAACTCATAATTCAATCAGATATCAACCAAACATAAATCAGAAATCATCAACTGGTTGATCAATCACAGAAATCACAAATGGCATCACCAGCCAGCCCACCAACTGAAATGAATGACAGTAGAACATCATAATCGAAGGAACTCATAATTCAATCAGATATCAACCAAACAGAAATTAGAAATCATCAACTGGTTGATCAATCACAGAAATCACAAATGGCATCACCAGCCCACCCAATAAAAGGAAGAGAGTAGAACTGAATCACCTAATTCCAGCGTGAATCTCAGCTTCTTTGGCCTTCCTTTTTCTGCGAAATTTTAAGACCTCACTTAGAAGGAAATAGGCATCATCTGTAGGCTGCAAATCAGCAACAATTTGCTCTAAATTCTCCCCCCGACGAAGGTGGAGTATCGACCACAGCAGCCAGCAAATCAACAGAAGCAGCCGGCGAAGATGAAGTATCGGCCACAGCAGGCAACAAATCAACAGAAGCAGCCGGCGAAGGTGGAGTACCGGCCACAGCAGCCAGCAAATCAACAGATTTCTCCGGCTTCGATGGAGTATCGGCCACAACAGGCAGTAAATCAACAGATTTCTCCGGCGAAGGTGGAGTATCGGGCACCGTCGTCAAAGAATCAACAAAATTCTCCGACGAAGGTGGAGTATCGGGCACCATCATCAGAGAATCAGCAGGTTTCTCCGGCGAAGGTGGAGAAATCTTTGAATCGGAGCCTCCCACAAATTTCTCCGGCACCAACGAACCACAGTCGACAGATCTGTTGGTCGGCGTCACAGAGGAGACAAAAGGGAGAGGAGGATCGAAGCATGTTTCAGGCAGAATTTCGATGGAGCTCGACTCCAGTTGGGAGGAACTAATCATCGAAGGGGTTGAGAGAGATACAAAGACGAGAGAGCAGATGAAAGAGGTAGGAAGAGGAGCGGCGGAATATTAGGGTTTGCCAGAGAGGGAAATGAAGATTGCAGAGAGTGTCGAAGAGAGGAAATGAGTTGTAGTGGGTGGGCTAGGGTTTTTTGGATGGTGGGGTGGGGTTAGGTGGGTGGGATTAGTGATTTAATTAGGGTTTAATTAGGCTGTTAATTAAAGATTGGGGTGGGTCCACCAGTGGTAAGGGGTAGTAATTTAGCAGTCAAAATAAGGATAAGGGTGTCCGAAAAGCAGGGTAGGGCACTAAATTAGGTACAATTTTTTAAGACCAAACAGGACACTAAATTATGGACAGAGGAAGTAATATATATATAAAATAGTATACTGAAATAATGTAAGTTTGAGAAAATTTTCCCTCCAAATTTTGATTCATTAATTCTATGGAAGTAATAATTAATATTTAATTATTAATATTCATTTATTTAATATTTATATATTTATGCTTCAATTATTGATGTACTGACTAATAAATAATCCTTCATTAAATGTCATAATATATATTTTTAGAGTAATTGTAAATTTTAACACCATATTATAATTTTCATATAATTTTTTCATTAGTGCGAGTAAAATATCGATTTTTTTCTTTTTGTAATTATTTCTTACTGAATTTTGTCCGATGAAAAATCATATATTTAGTCTTTGTACTCAAGAATGATAATTTATCTTCCATGCAATCTCACGGGTACAATACTAGTATATTCCATAAATTAATAAATTTATTCTCAAAAAAATTATCACAGTTCTGAAATTTATACATAAAGAACTAAAATAACGAATATACATATTGATTTATTACTATAAAATTAAAAAAGTATATATTGTACATTAAAATCAATATTTTCCATTGTAATTAATGGTGTTGTTTAATGTGCTTGTACATTAAAATTTTGTATTAATGATATTGTTCAATGTAAGTACTCCATCCGTCCCGCTTGACTTGTCTTAGTTTTTTTGGATGCGCTAATTAAGGAAAAAACAATTAGAAAGAAAAGTGTATGTAGTGGAGTTATTAAAGTGAAATAAAATGGTTAGAGAGAGAGAGTGAATAGTAAAATAAAGTGAGTACAAATAATAAAATAAAGTAAATAGAGAGAGAGTGAATACTGAATGATACAGAAAATGAGGAGAAAAGTAGGTTAAAAGGTGTAAAGTTGGTATAATGAGCTAAACTAATTGGGCCATAATTTCCTTAATTATTTCCCAAAAAAGAACTAGAACAAGTGTAACGTCCGAAAAAGAAAAGTATTGTAAGTCAAGCAGGACGGAGGGAGTACATTTAACGATATAATACATGTCACACGATCTAACACAAGTTTTTGTAATAAGTCGGGCCCAAAGTCGACAAGATTTCTAAAATTCGGAGTCTCTCCCTCCTCATCAACTACTACAATCAATCATCACCAGATTCTCATCATTCTGGTACTTATACATTGATGCACAAATTAGATAGTAACAAAAATTCAATCCTCCTAATATGCAACACATCCAATACAAATTATCTAATCTCCCATTATCTATGTCCTCAGGCAGCCATACTGTCACACTCCTAACAAGATCAATTATGGCATTGCTCATGTAAAATGCAATCCCAATAAACAATGCAACTGCTGCAGTTGATGTGCTCTTCATTGACTCTGGAAATTCTTGATAATAAAGTGCAATCTGTCCCGGGAAATGGAATGCTTCTCCCAGACCTGCAATGGCCAGCTGTGGGACCAGCCACAATGCTGACATGGCAGTTGCATTGTCAGAATCATGTGCATCTTTCAGCCTCCTCTTCTCCACTGCTGCTGAGACTGCCATGCTGGCTATGGTGAGGACATGCCCGATGCCAACGCGTTGGAGAAGTGTGAGAGGCCGGTTGGCGAGCTTTTCCCATAGGGGGAGGGCCACGCGGTCTATGATGAAGATGGAGAGAGAAGTTGAGGCCAGTATGAAGACTGGGAATGAGCCAGCCGGGATCTTGAAATGCGGGCCCACACCACGGTCCATGGCTAGTGCTTGGATGACGGTTAGGCTGAGCTGGATGGCTAATGGGGTGCAGAGTGATAGGCCGGTAGACCAGAGAGGGAAGAGTTTTATTAGGCCTTTGAGATTCTCCACTTGTTGCACTGTGCATAGTTTCCGATGATGTTTGATCAAGTCGTCTTCTCCTGCAGATTTCAGCGCTGCCCGGTTCAAGAACCTGCAAAGATTTAAGGATGTTTTTGTTTGTACTAAGATTTTTAGGCAGAATCTATGCAATGTCAAAAATGGACCTCAAGAAATGTGTAGGATGTTGATCTCGATCATGGTAATAATCTTGATTCTTGTCTGAAAGGGTTATTTTTCTGTTACGGATGGCAGTAACAACTACGCGTGCCAAGATCGTGAACGGGCTGCCCTGAGGCTTAACGAGGCTGTAGAAACGTCTGCCCGAGAGCAGGAGGGCTAAGCCAAGAAGATTAGCCACTGCACAGATGGTGAAACCCCATGTCCAGCTAAAGTTGTCCTCTACATAGACTATGGCAGTTGAGCTAACAATTGTGGCTGTGTACATTGTGAAGATGTACCAGTTGAAGAAAATCCCTCGATGCTTTGGGCTGTCGAATTGATCTGCTCCCATCGTTGCAATGGTGAAACGCGTCCCTGCATTCCCGAGAGATGCTAGGGCTAATGCAAGGTACAGCACTGCATATTGAAGGGGTGATGGATATTTGCATGAGTTTGATCCATTTTCACATGGTGGCGGCCTTAGATGATCCGTGGCTGCTGTTAAAACCAGAAGCAACGCTCCCTGCACGAGCAAAACAGTTACAAATTTGAGATATATGCAGCATAGTTTTGTCCAACAAATTATCTAAAAAACAAGAAAACCAAATGATTCTTGATTCTTGAAGGCATATATATGCACTTTGATTGATAAGTGTAAACTAATTTTATTAGCAAAGAAAAAATAAAATTGAAAGAAGTGCAATTACCAGTAGAGAGATGAGAGAGGAAAACCAGATGACGGAGAAGCAGCCAACAAAAGAGTCGGCCATCACTGCACCAACAATAGGAAAGAGGGTGATGCTTCCATTCACAAAGTTGTAAATCTTAGCTGCACTTATGCTCTTAATGTTGAATTCTTGGATCAAATATACAATCAGGTTCGACACCCACCCTCCGGATGCAAGAGTTAAGCAAGCCAATGTCCCTACAAAATTGCCAAGTTAGCAAACTAATCAGTTCACAAGAGGTAGAAATTTTGTGATTTCAGCAAATGAGTTTAATAAGAGAGAGGAACTAACCTATGATGAAGGGGAAGGTGATCCAGCCTCCACGCCTGCCTTGAGGCGATAAACGAGCTGGTTCATCCATGGATGCTACTGAATTATCCATGATTTCTCATCACCTGAACTTCAACCTGCTTATGCTGAGGAGTAACTCATGTCATTGAATTTATTAGTCCAAGAAATTGTTGGCGTGCTAATCTTTTAATACATAAAAAAAAAGACATCATTTTCCCTGCCTAAAAAAATTCATATGTTTGGACAATTGCAGATTCTTCAATGATACTGGCAAGTTGATAATTGCCCCATAATAATGAAAACTCTGTCCCATTTGAATATATTATGAATGGATATTGCTACTCGCTCAATAATTGGATATTTTGAAGAGTAGAAAATGTAATTTTGACAAACATATCACTGTCTTCTTAGACTTAATTTATGGTTTTGAGAGCTTGAAATATGGATTCATCATTTCACCAGTTTTGGTTGATGATTCTTTATATGTAGCTATCAAGATAATGATATTAGTAATTTTTAATGTATCTTAACCAATGAAAGATGATTGATGGAAACATTTCATCAAACTTTCCTCGAGATTGAAAGAAAAAGACAAAAGGATGTGGTAGGGAGCTAAACCCTTTTGATGAAAATCAGAACAAATTTGTATAGTTGAGATTATAGTATGAAAAAGCTTTGTTTCTTGTTAACAACTTTCACAAACAGTAGTTACATGTGTCTGAATTACATACAGATAGTCTGTACATAAAATAATTTAGTGTTCCAAAAAAAGAAAAAATATCCCAAGCCCTCAATACAGATTACAGAGTACAGTCTAAAGATAACTTGGCAGGTTCATGACCTTGTGCAAGTGAAAAAACTGGATCGGGTAGTAGAAGTCGAAGACAGCAGCAAGCATATCTCAGATGAAATTTAACCATAAATCACTCGAAATATTGCATCATATGTAGGTCGGATTTAGTTCCAAAGCCTCTCGGTAGATCATCTCCTTCATCTGCTCCTCTGTCAGCATTTGGTTCTCCAAATCGAACGAGAATGGCTCTAAACAAACCGGTTCATCAGCTACATCGTGTAACTTTGCAAGGTAAGGATGTTCTAAGGCTTCTTCCACTGTAATAAGATATGATCACATTTTAGTCCTTCATAGACAAGAACAGGTACTACATAGTGGAATCAAACAATCTAGAGAAATGTAAAACTGAGATTTTTACCTGTGATTCTCTTTGTTGGATTTACTGTCAGCATCTTATCAACAAGATCCATAGCTAGAGGATTGACATGTGGGAAAACCTTGGCCAAGTTCTGACGAGAGTGCCGTGGAAGCTGTCGGATGTACCTTCTTGCATCCTCATTTCTTGTGAAATTAAGGTCGGCATCAGTAGGCGTGCCCAGAAGCTGCAAATGAGATCATCAAATGAGGAGAATTAGTGCTGACGATGACGCAGTAAGATTAACGGTGAGAAATGAAATATATGCAGGAATCACAAAAAATCAGCTACAAAACAGAGAAATTTAGTCGTAACAGGCAAATCAAACAATTTAGGATCGATAATTAGGTAACAGAACTAGCCCTTTTGCAGCATGGATCAATAACTGAAATTCTTTATTTTCTTGACTGGTAAATAAGCAATAAGACTAATGGTGATCAATGAAATATATATGCAGCAAAAGAAGCTTCAAAATGGAGAAATTTAGTTCTAACAGGAAACTCAAACAATTCAGAAACTATATAGGGGGAAAAATGAAGAACTTATATTCTTCATTTTTTTGAACAGTTACGATGAAATAAGACTAACGGTGAGCAATGTAATCTATGCAGCAATTCCACAAAAAGAATATGTTTAGCTTCAAAACAGATAAAAACAGTTTTAACAGGCAAATCAAACAATTAAGTAAACATAACTAGCACATTTGCATGCATCAAGAACTAAAATTCTTCAATTTCTTGATTGTAAAGATGCAATGCAAAATCCATGCAGAAAATTATCTTCAAAACAGAGAAATTTAGCTCAAAACAAAAACAATACAAGAATTGAAAATCATCACTACCTCAATCAACAAGTGCATTTGATGCACGTGATCTTTTCCAGCAAACAAAGGCTTCCTGTTCATAAGCTCCATGAAAATGCAACCGACGGACCAAACATCTATAGCAGCAGTATACTCAGATGAATTGAGCAGCAACTCAGGCGCCCTATACCATCTAGTCACAACATACTCTGTCATAAAATCGCTCTCTGAGCTCGTTCGTGCTAGCCCAAAATCACATATCTTGAGGTCACAGTTAGCATTTAACAACAGATTGCTAGGCTTCAAATCTCTATGTATAACACCAGCAGAATGTATGTATTTCAGACCCCGAAGAAGCTGATACAAGAAGTACTGCAAATAGAGCAGGCAAGATTTTAGCTTCGGCTCATGACCTTTGCAGCTGATGAGAGAGAAACTGACTTGTTTACCTGACAGTGCTCCTCTGATAATCCCTGATTAGACCGGATTATTTGGTGAAGATCAGTATCCATAATCTCCATTGCAATGTAAACATCGTTGAATTCCCTCCTTAAAGGAGGAGGAATCACGTCTGTTATAGCAATAACCTACATTCACACAGCTCAATTTAGCAAATCTGCATAAACAATACTACTATAATTTTCATTTGCAGAATTATTAACTCTTCTTCCTATTCTTGAGGAGTTACAGATTGGAATGAAAATTGTATGATTCTGAACTAAAACTAAAGCAGAAAAACAAACTTCTCCAAAATTCTTCACAAAATTGGGGGGAAAACGAAAAAACAAATTCAACCTGACCTAGTCTTTTGAAAAGAACCAAGCAACAAATCATAGAAATTGTGCATATATACTAACATTTTCGTGATCCAAATGGCGAAGAAGCTTGATTTCTCTGAGAGTCCTCTTAGCATCCATATAGTTATCGAACGCATTCGCTATCTTCTTCACCGCCACCATCTCGTTAGTCTCCGAGTTCAAAACCGAGCTTCAAAATATACAGAAAAAAAAAAATCAATTCGAGAATGATTTAACAAACAAATTTCCATAAACTCTCTCTCTCTCTGTCATACACATGTATGTGTATGTTTGTGATTTTTTGGTGTTGTTGTTCTTACCAGACTATGCCGTAAGCTCCACGACCAATGGGCATGATCGGAGGGCGGTACTTGGTGGTGATCTCGAAGGTGTTGCCGAAAATGTTGTACTGGATGAACTGGCCGCCGTGCGTCGCCACCGCCGGAAAATCGGGGTACTGGCCGCCGGCGCCTCCCATGTCAGCCATTTATATGTGTAAATATATATATATCCTTTTTAATTTAATTTACGAGAATCTGGGAATCTATTAAGTGGAGTTGGATTCTAGCGGCGCATGTAGTAGGTGCATGAGGTTGAAGACATGTATATATACACAGAAAACACGCAGTGAATGGGAAATGGCGTTCTCGCCATGAATATATGAGAGTTGCGACTTGCGGGGAAGGAGGGAGGTAGGGGAGGAGAAACCGCGTCTAGTGTAGATGCCAAAGTTGAGCCGCCTGTCATCCGACGGTTCTCCTTTGGTCTTGCTTTTAAATCTAACGGTCACGATTTTCTCAAAGCGCGATCGTGTTTGTCAACGATTCGTGTCCATTATTTTATTTTTTATTTTTTATTTTTATATTATTATATCCTGTGATTTTTGGTATTTTATGATAGTAATTTTCAAGTGTAGGAATTTTTTTTAATAAGAAAAGGGGTTTAAAAAGTGGGTTTGCACGTTTTTCAGAAGTTGGGATAGGATGGAAATGTCATAGAAAAATCATGGAATAATTGGAGTGGGGGATTAACCATATATAGATGCTTCCAATGGTGAATCTTGATAACCATAAATTTAAACTTCTTGAGGGGTTTACTATTAATAAATTTTTATTTTTTATTTTTTATGACATGAAAATCGTAACTGCCATCTTCATATCTATGCACTGAATAAATTTCTGCTCCTATGTACTAACCTTCAAATAACATATTCAGGTTTGACTTTATAAAATAATTTTACCAAGTGGTTCGAAAGATTTAAATGTAACGCATCCAATTTTCTTACATTTGCTAAAAAAGTATTCAATGACAGTTAATAATTTAGATTTTAAAAATTAATGGCAGAATTGTCCAAAGAATAACATAAATATATATAGTTGATCTTCTGCGCTTATATATCATTTATAGTTTAAACAAAATCACAATATATATTTGTTATATACTTTACAATATAAAATTCTTTTTAATTAGGTAATCAGGTAAGTTTGAGCATAACTTAGTCTTATCTTTCAATATACAAAAATCTTGATATACATTACATATAGATTGAATGATCAGCTAAATCCAAAAGGTCTGGATTATTAGTAGTATATATTAGTATTATTTTTGTGAGGAGCAGTTAGACTGACTGGTGGGTCTATATATATATAGTATAAAATACTAGTAGTAGTATATGGGTAGATTTACATTACATTATTATTTGGTAAAATAGTGCATCATAGCATGTCAAGGTTGACCCCAAGGACTATCTTGCACAGGCGACTTTGGATATACTGCTTCACTTATTAATTAGTACTATTAATTAAACTCATCTTCAATAACTACAATGTTTCCCAATTCCCATTACTTTATTGGGTGATTTTGTTTGATCTATTTAATTTTATTCTTGAGGACATAAATGAGTTACTTTATTGGGTGATTTTGTACTTATGAATTAGTATTAACTTAATTAAGTTGATGAATTTCATAAATAAAAGAGCTCTTTAATTGCGACTTGTGTGATATCACTTGAAGATCAGCTTGGACCAAGCATGAGATAACTAGTTCAACAAGGACCAAGATTAATTGGATGGATGTCCAACAACGTGGAAAACCTAGTCAAGCCCCTCTCTCTCTCTCTCTCTCTCTCTCTCTCTCTCTCTCAAGAATGAATAAACGAAGACTGATAACTTGTCAACCATGTACATTAGTAAAATAGTAATACAGTACATTAAATGCCTCAACTTTGACAATAATAGAACTCACATAATTCCATGACCGCGTCCAGTCACCCGAGTCGTGCTTCGTCAAAGGTTGGCATAATCTGATGCCGTTTCAACACATCCGAGTCCACATTATATTTTAGTTAGGCTTCTGCTTGCTTATATTAATTATATATACTTATTTACCATTGGAATATGTTCTTTAATTACTATCTCAAGATGAATTTATTGCAGTTACAACTAATCTTGATGACTCTAGCAATTAAATGTTTTGCTATATGAAGATAAATCGTAGGTTAATAATGAATTAATTAATCAATAACAAATTATGAGTGTGTGTTTATGTGGAGGTTAGAAAGGTGATTATCTTTCAAAAGTCGTGCATGCAATCAGTGGCGTAGCCAGAATTTCAGTTCAGGGGGGGTCCAATTTTCGGAAGTCTAACAATATGTGCTATTTTTTAAATTTTCGTAAAAAAAGTCAATTTTGGATTTATGAATCAATGTCCTCTCCATAATAATATGAAAACTCAAGTATAAACTATAATTATTGAAGCCATCAAGAATGAACAAACAATATTTTAGGTTTCATGGTTTCGGCTAATGAAAATTTGAGGGGTTAATGATATCTACTTTAGAAGAATTCTAGGTATTTGGAATATACCAATAGAAGTATAACAAGAATAAGATTTAACAACATGAAAGCCATGAGACTCAATCTTTCACTGCTCAACTAAATTATTCAGAACGAATAAAATTCAAAATCTAAAGTTTCAAAAAATGATACTGATTTGGGAATTTTATCGAACACATGGTGAGCATAATGTACATATTAAATAATAAACTACGTATATATCACTATTTTTTTCCCAAATGTCAGGGGCCACCCCTAGCTACGCCCCTACATGCAATCTGGGCACGCTTAAGTATAAAAAAATTGAAATCATTAGTTCTATTGTTTATATTAAAACACTAAAATTTTGATTCATAAATCCGTGCATCGCACACGGCCAACGTGGTATTTATGAGAAAATTAGTATTTTGAGCTACATATTTATTTCAATTTCTGTGCGTTATAACTTTTAATCGATTTGAATCTCAATCTATTATTTTATCATATAAATAAAAATGACTCTTGGTAAAAAAAAAAAAAAAAATCTATGTGACACCCCTCATATTTCTCTATTCTTATTTATCTAAAATAGCGTATAACCCGTCGAAAATCGACGGAAAATTATGAAAATTAATAAAATTATTAAATAGTACTAATATGTGATAGATTAAAAAAAATATTATTTATTAATTATTTTAAGGTTAAATAATTCGATTATGCAATCTACTAAACTCGCTTAGAATTTATATCCCTTGAACACATCTCAAATTCAATTAAAAATTAATTTTACCACATGTTAACTTCTCATATCCATATATTTATGTTTGTTAAAAATTATAACTAATATATTCTCATTACTTTCGATAATATTTAAAGCTCTATTTTTCTATAAAATCGATGTGGGCAAAAATATATTTCTCTCTCAAAGGAAAGCGATTTTTAAGCTGAATCTTTTAGCTTTTTATGAAGAAAAGGAGGCAAGAGAAGGAGCGAGAGAGAAGAGATATATAGATAGCAAATAATACTATAGATGTTAAGATTGTCTATAAGATGAAAGTGACCTTAAATACCCCACATTATGAATTCAACACAAGATTAAGAAAAAAAAAAGTTAAACCACCGCTTCACAATCATCTCGTCTACCCCGACAGTTCCGACCTGAAACCGACCTATTGACTACAATACTAATTTTAAATCATATAAATAATCATCTTTCAAATATATTCACAAAAAAAATTAATGATGACATTTGTTTTCTTTTTACGTGAAATTAATATTTAATTATATACATAACTATATTCCAAAAATATTCAGACAATACTTAACAAATAAAATTTAATTATAAATTATAGTATTATATAAATAATCATCTTCCAAATATATTCATAGACAAATAAATGATGATATTCGTTTTCTTTTTTACCAGCTTCGAGAATAAAGTTTTTAACTGAGAATAGAATTTCAAGAATTGTTTCACTATGTGTTCCTTTCTGAAAAAAATTCTGTATATTAGTCTTCCGCCACAGCTCTGCGTCGGAACTGGCCCGTTGACCACGACTCTGATTTATAAGTGCGTAATTTATAAAATTTATTTAGAATTTATATAGATCCAAAAATTTAATAAAAATAATGATTGTACTATTCATTATCGTCCTTAATCGTATACTAATATTCGTTAATTAAATATTATATAGATTATGCAAAGTTGGACATCCAACTACGAATAACGTAAAAATTATTCATGGAGGACGATTATAGATTTTAGAAAATACATGGGAAAAAAACATAAAATGAAAAAAAAATTAGAAAATACATGGGGAAAAAGCATAAAATGAAAAATTTCTCGAGTTGAGGTAACCGTCGATTGGAAATTGGCTCCTTTACCGCCACGGTTCCGGGTCAGAATTGGCCCGTTGACCACGATTTTGATTTATAAATGCATAATTTATGAAACTCGTTTAGAATTTGTATAGACTCAAAACATAAAAATAAAAATAAAAATTGATTTTACTATTCATTCTCATCTTAACTATATAGTAGTAATATTTACTAATTACAATTATAAATTATGCAAAGTTGGAAACCCAACTACAAATAACGTAAAAATCAATTCATTGATGGCGATTCTAGATTTTAGAAAATACATGAAAAAATGAATAAAATGAAATTTTAAAATTAATAAGAATAAAGAATGAAAATGTGTCACGTGAGATCCTGAGTTGAGGTATCCGTCAGTTGAAAATTGGACCATCTACCTAATTAATTGACAAATTATAAATTACTTATTTTTTTATCAAATTAAATAAAAAAATATTAGACTATTTTTAAATTTAATTCAGCCAAATCAATAAATTATCCAAACTATTTTGGAAACATTTATTCTATCAACTAATAAATTGGTTTCCTAATAAAAATAATTATCTATTCGGCCAATTAATAAATTGACCAAATTAAATTTAATTAAACTAAAAAAATATAACAGTTATTTATTCAGCCGATTAATAAATAAATTGACCAAATAAAACTCCTACAAAAAATAATTATCTATTCTGCCAATTAATAAATTGACCAGATTAAATTAAATTAAACTATAAAAATATTGTTATTTATTCGGCCGATTAATAAATAAATTGGCCAAATAAAACTGGTGGAGCAAAAGAAAACACATTGATTCTAGGTATTTATAGGCTTTTCAATAGGTGAAGTTTCATTGAGAAATCGATGTGAGACACAAGATTTTAGTATAGATATTTAAAATCTATTATTTTACATTTAAAATTTTTTGAATGTGTCACGTGAGATCCTGAGTTGAGGTATCCTCAGTTGGCAATTGGCCTATCTACCTAATTAATTGACAAATTATAAATTACTTAATTTTTATCAAATTAAATAAAAAATATTGGACTATTTTCCAAATTTAATTCGGTCAACAAATAAGTTATCAAAACTATTTTGGAACCATTTATTCAATCAACTAATAAATTGGTTTCCTAATAAAAATAATTATCTATTTGACCAATTAATTAATTGACCAAATTAAATTAAATTAAACTAAAAAAATATAACAGTTATTTATTCGCCTATTAATAGATAAATTAGCCAAATAAAACTCCTACAAAAAATAATTATCTATTCGGTCAATTAATAAATTGACCAAATTAAAATTAAACTATAAAAATATAGTTATTTATTCGGCCGATTAATAAATAAATTGGCCAAATAAAATTGGTGGAGTAAAAGATGAGAAAATACACATTGATTCTAGGTATTTATAGGCTTTTCAATAGGTGAAGTTTCATTGAGAAACCGATGTGAGACACAAGATTTTAGTATAGATATTTAAAATCTATTATTTTACATTTAAAAAATTTTGAATGTGTCACGTGAGATCGCGAGTTGAGCTATCTGTCAGTTGAAAATTAACCTATCTACCTAATTTATTGATAAATTAGAAATTTCTTAATTTTTATCAAATTAAATAAAAAAAATATTTGATTATTTTCAAATTTAATTCGGTCAAACAATAAATTATCCAAATTATTTTGGAACCATTTATTCTATCAACTAATAAATTAGTTTCCTAATAAAAATAATTATCTATTCGACCAATTAATTAATTTACAAAATTAAATTAAATTAAATTAAAAAAATAAAATAATTATTTATTCACCTATTAATAAATAAATTGGTCAAATAAAACTCCTAAAAAAATAATTATCTATTTGGCCAATTAATAAATTGACCAAATTAAATTAAATTAAATTATACAAATATAGTTATTTATTCGGCCGATTTATAAATAAATTGGCCAAATAACACTGGTGGAGCAAAAGATGAGAATATATGTGTATATTTTCAAACCAATCTTTTTAAACCAATCTCCATTTATTGAAGAGCCTATAAATATATGTGTATATTTTCTCATTCTTTGCAGTGTGTATCATGCACTAATTTAATTCGTCCAATCAATTAATTGACAACTAAATAATTATAATTTCAATTATAGGAGTAAATATTTTTAGATACAAAATGAAAAATATTTTTTTGTCTAAATTAATATGGAATAAAGAGCTATTTGCTGTCAAAATGAATCACAACAATTCTCATAATTATTTTTCTTCTCTAAATAAAAACAGGACAAAGAGATATTTGTTGTCAAAATGATTCATCACAATTCTTATATTAAATCGACGTGGGACAATTTCTTTGAGAGCTAAGTATACTTTTATCCCACATCAATTTTTAAAAGTGAAAGATCTTTAAAAATTATCTATAAAATGGGACCCAATTAATCGATTGGTAAAATAAATAGTTTATTTTTATTAAAAATTTAATATGTTATTAAGTCCTATTATATAACCAACTATTTATTTTCTACATCTCGTGCATTTTTTATTCATTTATTCTATTGTGCACAAAAATTAAAATCATGATCAACGGGTTGATCATGATTGATTTTTGTTGTCAAAATGATTCATCACAATTCTTATATTAAATTGACGTGGAACAATCTCTTTGAGAGTCAAATATGTTTTTGCCCAAATCGATTTTGGAGAAGAGTAGAGCTTTAAAAATTATCAAAGAAATAAGAGTAGATTAGATTAGAATTTTTAACACACATTGCTATATGAGTTTGAGACATAAATATGTGATAAAGTTATTTTTTAATTGAATTTTAGATATGTTTAAGTAAAGATAAATACCAAACGAATTTAGTAGATTGTATAATCGAATGATTAAATGCAAAAATAATTAAAAAGTTATATATTTTTTAAATTTATCACATATTACTAACCAATAAATTTATTGATTTTTTTTAAATATAATTTTCCGTCGATTTTCAACGGGGTATACGCTAGTATATTATATAAACGAAAATGACGCTAGTTTATTATATAGCCCTTGTGGATCGACCATGTACTTACTTGCTAACTATATAGCTGTGAGGATAGGCTACAAATTCATTTTGAGAGAGTGAACGACAACCTTGTCAATGGGCAACAGTGTTTAGTAATGAGAAGTTCAATGCGGGCTTGCATGCAACTTCACGAAGCGAAGTAACTAACAAAGTGTTGAAAGATCTATGCTCATCAAGTACCTCTCTGCATGAATTTGTCCTTCAATATGAGAAAGTGCAAAATAATTGGGGTATAAAGGAAAAGAAGGAAGATACACTTTGTCGTGGAATGCCAGGACAGTTCGTGCAAAATAATAGTTTGCTTACACACGTTGCTGAATTATATACTAGAAATGTGTTTAAGACCTACGAATTTGAAGCTTCATACTCATTAACTGTAGGTATTTTAGCGCACCCGGTCACCTTATTTGATGAACATCTCACTTACCTATTGAAATCTAGTTCTACATCATCTGGATCACGCACATTTCAGTTCAATCGGACCAACCAACATGCTAAGTGCTCTTGTCGAATGTGGGAAACAGAGGGTGTTGTTTGCCGACATATATTCAAGGTATTTTATTTGTTGAACGTCGAACGATTTACAGATCAATTAATTGTCAAGAGGTGGACCAAGAATGTGAAAAATAGGTTTGGTCCAGGTGAGAATCTTATTAGTCAAGTTGGGAATGAAAATTTGAACAACATGACATTCGTAAGTTATCATGCGAGGTTGATATACAGTATGTTACAAGATTGCAAGGATGATGTGATTTGTAGAGATATCATTAGCAAACACGTCAAGGAATTGTTTGCATAGATAATGGACATCAAACCTGGTCTGTATGGTGGGTCGATGAAAAAAAAGGAGAAAGACAACAAAAAACCGTTGCACAGATCTATTCGCAATCCACCTTTGCCGAAAAAGCGAAAGTACCTAGTGAAGAAATTGAGGCGACATTGGAATATCCCTCGATATAAGCGGGGTCGAAATGCTACCAAAAAGAATAATCTCCAGGGTACTGCTCACAAATTTTATATTATGCAATATTACAATTCATTTATGATTCAATTAATTTTGTTGTTGAATTTTAGGTAAGTACGAGATACTTGTTGAGGATACTCCGACACAGACACGACCACTATTTAAGGCGAGTAGTGTCGATCCTTCAAAATATTTATTTGGACGGGTGCATTATACTACAGACGTGTCAAACCTATCGCTACCTTAACATTTCAACGCTGTGAACAACAGATTTGTATCATTTGTTTCTAATGAAATACATAAGAATTTCAATTTGATGGCATTTATGTTTATATGAATTTTTATATTTTTCCCAAATGTGTTGATAATTATTTATTAATTATTCATGCCCACAGGACCTCGACCCGTGTATGTCATCATCATATGTGCAATCAAACCCAACAGGTCTAATTTCTAACAATGGTATAATTGGAATTGAAGCTACTAAAGTACTAATTGCATTTCCCTCATTTTTGCAGGGAGAATGGGTTTGGAATTAAATCAAAGAGGAATATTCAACACCACTCATTCTTCAAATCGTAGTTCATCCATGTGATCTAAACAACATTCTATTAGTTTATGCATCTTGTCATGTTTTTAAGGATGGGCCGATTGTACCTTTAAGAACTCATGCACCTTTTCATATTGACTGTGATGTTGGAATTGGCATGTTTCTGCTGTTTGAGGTTGATTATTCACTATTTTTTTACCTTGTTGCTGCATTCATGGTGCTTCTTATGGCAGTATTTGTTGTTATTTTGGTGGGGGATGTCATGATATAGCCTTGATAATAGATTGATTACTGCTACTACCATTTAGATTTTATTTTGATGCAAATGGGAAAATATTGTTCGTCCATTTTTTTCAATTTCAGTAATAATGCAAAACCTTTGACGGTATACAAAAACTTGCCTGCAGCAGGTTGCAAGCATGCGAGCTGATCGTGTAACCCGCGAACAACTTGCAACATCTATAAAAAAACATATGACGGTAAGGTTAATGAATAAGTTGTGGTCTCGTGGTTTACAAATCCGACTAGAAGGGTGTTTGGCTGAGCTTAAAGCTCCTTAAAACAGCTTGTAAGCTTCTAAATCCTTAATAATGAACATTTTATAAGATGTTTTAATGAGCTTAGAAGCTCAGCCAAACATCCTCTAGGTTTTTTCTTTGAATTGTTGGTTGTGAGTTCTATACCCACTTGAAGGGGTTTTTTTTTTTTTTTTTTAGTGTTTTTTATAAACCTTTTATCTCTTTTTTTTTTCTAGCGTTTTCTTTTAAAAAGTTCCATGATATTGTTTTATTAGATTTTAGTTTTATATTTTCAATTTTAAAATAATCATATTTAATTTTATCCCTTATTTTTTTTTCACCTCTTTTTATTTCCCTAAAATGCACCACACAGTGTCATGAAGTACACCACCATGTAAATTTATAATTTTGAGCGATCTAACGACGATCGCTAATTATAACATTAAATGTTATAATTTTGAGCAATATAACGATAAATAACTAATTATTACATCTAAATTTATAATTTTGAGCAATCTAACGACCAATCGCTAATTACAACATTACATGTTATAATTTTTAGCACTATAACGATAAATCACTAATTATAACATGTAAATTTATAATTTTGATCAATCTAATGACAAATTGCTAATTATAACATCTAATTTGGAATTTTAAGTAATACAGAATACTGACAAATTATTAATTATAACATGTAATATCTCTCTTCAGTTTTATCATAATTTATTTTTTTATTTATGTAAAACGACGTAGTTTTGTCGACCGAGCGTCAAACGTGTAATTTGGGGAGGCTGCGTCACTTCTAATATCAATCAACAGTACAAACTAAAGGAAAACATAAACCTACTAATATTATGGAGTATAAACTAAAAGAAAACATAAGCCTACTAATATTATGGAGATACATCTAAGAAATTATCGAAAACATTGAGAAAATATGCAAATTATTATGCATCTAACATAAATATCAATATTTTTGCCGAAATTTTAGTTGAATTCAAATATTAATTTTTGAATAAGGATCAATGATTTTGATCAATCTAATGACAAATTGCTAATTATAACATCTAATTTTATGATTTTGAGTAATATAACGACAAATTGCTAATTATAACATGTAAATTTATAATTTTGAGTAATCTTACGACAAATCGGTAAAAATTTTCATAATTTTTCTATTTTGAGTAATCCTTGATTTTGATCATCAAAAACTAATTTGAATATAGTTCATCTTATAACATCTAATTAATATGCCAGGAAAATATTAACATGTTCTTTAAATATTATATTTTCCATTTTATTTAAATAAACTAATGATATAATATAATAGAATAAAATAGTAAAAACTGCTATATCTTTTCTTCTCTCTCGCAACTCCATTTTCTTCAAATAGATACAGTACCTTTTGCGATAGGTCGAACCACGTGTGGTATCCAGGTGGTACCCCACAATCTGAAGCGTTCCTCTGTTTGGGAGGGTGGGTCAATGTACTGCTCATCCATATTCGACCCCTGCGACAGAGGTGGAATGTTCGTTCTCATGTGCTCAAAATGTCGCGACACACTTTCCCAATCAAGATGTAGTGGATCATAAACGATTATGCCTTGTTCTGGGATTGATATTTCATAAAGTACCCAATGTATTTCATGAACATTGGCAACTCCAAACACAACCCCAATGTCTCTACTCATATTTTCCATCTTCTTATCCCTATTGTACCGGATCATAAACATATTTTCCAACAACACTTAATTTTTGAATCTTGGCATACATTTTTTTCAACAAATCCTTCATCTTTGACATATTTGTCTCCAACGATTTCAGTTGTGCATCCGAAATATGCATCGCTTCCATAAGTTGCACCGTCATTCTAACTAAATCCTGCAACAAAAATTATAGATATAAAATCGAACTTATGAAATACTAAATAAAATGACAACATTGTATTGTATGTGTGAACTTACATTGGTGTCACTCTTTTCAAACTCAAAGTTCAACCCTTTGTTTGAACCTCCATCCGAATGCTTTGAATTTGCTGGTGATATGTGCACATCTTCAAGGGGGTTGCATTTCTCTTTAAGACGCTTGGAATGTATTTGCTGCTCCATGTCATTCTTATTTTTTAAGAAGGACAATGGTGTGGTAGTGCCGCCGTATTTGGATGGAGGACAAACTATTGGTTTCTTATCAACCTTAGAGCACCCATTCTTAGGAGGATCTTGATCGTCATTTTCAAGGAAATCAAGTCGCCTTCTCTTCAAACCACCTAGATTGATAATTGGACTAGGTGATGCAACATGCATGGTCGCAGGTATCCCCATACGATCAAGCAATTCGTACTCATCCGCAGATAATGTCATTCGTACCTAAACAAAACCACAAATCTAACATTTACAAAAAAATAAAGATGACAAACTATTCAATATAATTTTATTAAAATATGATTAAACATCAAAGCATAAATAAATGTACCAGCTTTGAGTCACCACATGGTGTGAAGAATTTTCAAAGGTCTCTGAAATGGAAAAATGAATTTACCGACCACCGCAACATCCAAAGAATCTTTTTTTCATTTCCTCGAATAACTTTTGCGCAATACTTTCCAAGTGCAAGCATCACCTCATATGCCCAAGCTTGCAGAACATATACAAATCCATAAGCTTCAAATGTCAGTTTTTTCCTCGCGGCTTCAAATGTCTGTTTTTTCCTCGCGGCTTCAAACTTTTCAATTTTCTTTTTGGCATCGTGGGTACAAATCACAAGACATTCATAAGCGACCTTGCCCCATGGAAACCTATTGAACCGTTCAAAATCGTCGATCAAATGAAGATAGCCAAGTTCCACCTTCTTGGTTTTTCGATCTTTAATCAACAACAAACTGAAAACAATATACAAATACGCGAGCTTCAAAGCACGAAGAGAATTTCCCCCGGATGAGCATTCCTTTCTGAACTCTCTTTCAATGTCGATGAATTTCAAGTCTTGTCTTCCATTAAAGACTGACAAATGGAAGCTCGATCTGTTCGGAAGTATGGTACTACCATTAAACTTCAATCCAGACATTGTAGCAAAATCAGCCAGCCCAAATTCAACAATGTGATCCCCAGCTTCATATTGTAGTACCAGTCATTCCATTGAAGACGATTGCAGTCGCCTACACATAACATTGTAGAGTTGATCTTGAAATTGCAACTCTGGTATGTCGAAAAGATGTACGAAACATGATTTTCGGAGTTGCATCACGTAGTTTTTATGCAAATTGTTCCTTATATAATCTAAGCAAAACATGTCACCCGTAGCAGACAAGTCAACTCCTGAGACATTCAAATAATGGGAACTTAATTAGTATTCTTATTATAATAAAACAAAACTAAGATATCTCTCACTTTATATATATATTCTTAATTAGTAAACCCCTAAGATATCGTTGCAGACAAGTCCACTAATATATATATATATATATATATATATATATATATATATATATATATATATTTTGCAAACACAATAGAGGCAATTCTTCAAATATTTTGTCTTAGAATCTTTAAGCGGGTAAATATATTTTAATATATTTGGTTAAGCCTTGATTACTAACACAATGTAGATAAGTATAAACCGGAGAAACATTTATTTAAGTGATTGCGCCTTGGTATGTGATATATTACTACTATTGGAAATCAGTCTCTCAGTTTAGATATTTTTGCGTTACATGGATTATTTAGTTCTTCCGGCATAAGACATCAAGGATCGGGCACCCACTCACAATAGGAAGAATGTTGCGTCTGCTCTTTAGTTCTTTTGGTAGCATGATGTTATATATCTTGTGATTTAGCTATCTTATCTTATGGTTGGTTACGTTAATGCTCTTCCAAAAGCTGATAAGATCATGTAGCTATCTTACCATATGGTTGTATATTCTAATTCTTTTTCTTGATCACTCTTTACTAATTTGATTTAGTATTTAAATAAACTTCTGTTCATATAAGAAATAAATTAAAAATATCATTTCATTGGATGTCTTCTCGATTCAGATTATTTATCTTCTTTATTCTGATCTTCTTTGTACATATATAGCCTTAAATGTAAATTTTAAAATCAGAATAATTTTAACAGTAGTAACAATAATTGAATATTGAATAATTGACGGATAAAATAAAAAGGCAGAATACAATATGAAGGCGTTTTAATATGTCATAACAGTCAAATCAACGAATATTAAATAACATCTAAAATAACACACTTTGGTGTCATGTTACATTAGAAATGTGCTTTAGCAACACTGACATGTGCGACATTTAAAGGCAGTGTGGGGATAACTCTAATGTTGTTATATATTGATTTGTTACTACATTTTTTGATGTCTTTGAAAGCAAATTTTGTTGTAGTAAGCCATAGCCAACCCCAAATAGCTAAACCAATACAAGAAAAGGTATACCATAAGTAGGTAGCATTAATTTTCAGAATACTGATATAGAGATATAGATAAACATAAGTCTTCAACAAACAATGAAGCAAATTGTACTAGAACCGACACACTTGGCTCAGGCATTTTGTCAAACAAGTGGGGATCGAGCTACGCGTTCAGAAAATATATGAGAAATAATCATTTACCTAGTCCATTTGGTGTTTGCATACTCATCTTTCCCTTCTCCTGTGCCTCCTACAAGGTGTTGGTTTGATTCAATAAGAAGCAGGTCGCTCCTTCTTCATACCCTACCTCTCAAATTGCCAATTGAAGATAATTTTCGTATTAGATTTGATTGGAGTAGAATCATGTTGAAGAAGGTTATAAAGAAAAACAAATCCGATTTGCACCAAATCCTTGAGCAGAAATTACAGGAATTTGGTTGAGTTTTTCCCGAAACTAATGTAACGGAGAAGGTTGAAAATTGATTTTCTGTAAACCATGAGTCAATGTTGATAACCAGTTTTCTATTGAATAATGAACCCGGTTTAATTATAGTTGGGCCGATTTTGGGTATAGTTTATTATAAAAAATTAAAGACACATGGCAGCCATCTAAAGTGCATATGTGCCACAGGAAACCTGGCATAGAAGAAACCCAATTTTCTGATATCTTTCTCCTTCCGCAAGCCATCCTTAATACAACCCATTATGGGCCCAACATAATAAAAATGCTATTACATAACTGTTACTCACAAAATTAATTGAAACTCGCATTTCACAAACGGATGCACGAGATCAATTTATGCCACCACTTCAGATGCAGGCATGTGTCCTAACATCTGTGTTTATTTCTCTACCACGAAAACATTAACTCAAAACACCCAAAACTCCAATCTTGTCGTCTGCTCAATTGGAAAACCTAATACCTCCCTCTTTTCTTCATCAGGCCTCCATTCTCATGACAATGTCCTAAAAAAAAAATCATACTATGCAGGAATGGCTAAAAATAAAAGTAGTTATACTAACTTAGAATGGAGGGTGATTATGTAATATTATTTTTTTATTTTATTTATTAATTGAAGATTATTATTTGTTAGCAATGTTTGGATTTTATAGCATGCGACGCATTGATAATATGATTTTGCTACTAAGCAAAATTGAAATGGCCGTGTGAGGCAAATATGGCGGCACATAGTTGTGCTAGATTAGTCATGTCTCTTGACATAGTGGTAAAAGTGAACACTTGAGACTGAGAGTTTCAGGTTCGAACCTCATAAAACGTCTCTATAGGTCGAGTCTGCCACACCTGTACTTGGAAAGTGTGGTTATCTGCCTTGTGTGGTTTGCAGGCTAATGCACAAGGGACGTAAGTTTACTCAGTGCGCACCGAAGGTAGCAGCTACAGTTCCCACGACATCAAAACAAAAGTGGGTTTACCCAGTGTGCACCGAAAGTAGCGGCGGTTGTGGGTGCTCACGACATAAAAATATGGTTTTCAAGCCTAATTGATATTGTTATTTATGACTATTCGTGATTAATTGATGAAAGTTTCTCTATTAGATAAAAAAATTAATTATATGGGCATGTAAAAGTGCACTAGTGTGTTTGTTTAGTACTCCCACCGTTCACGAAAACAAGTCCTACTTGTCCTCTTTTTTAGTTCACCAAAATAAGTCCTACTTACCTTTTTCCACTCACATCAAGTGGGACCTACAACAACTTCCACTCTCATTTAACTTTTTCCACTCATAATATGTGGGACCCTTATTCCACTCATAACAATTTTAACTCTATTTTATCTTTTTCACTCACAATAAGTGGGGCCCATATTCCACTTACAATAATTTTAACTTTCAATCCACTTCTTCCACTCTCAATAAGTGAGACCTTAACTCCACTCACAACAACTTTATCAGTTTTTTAATCTCCGTGCCCAGCACACAATGGGACTTATTTTCGCGAACGGAGGGAGTAACTAATTTAATTAAGAAAGTAATTTTTATTTTCAATCACACAATTTTACCTCTACATGAGTAGTATTGATTTTCAATTGTTTTAAAAAACTTACATAAGTATTTACCCCATTAACTTTTTTATAAATTATCTGACATGTATATGTAGTCCAAACTTTAAATTTTACTCCGATCAACAAATCGATTTTCTCCAACATTTTGTAACAAATACTATATCAATGACTATGGGTGTTGGGAAATTTAAGTAAAGTTTTGATTGATTCCAAAACCAACTGACCCCAACCGAGTAGATGTTGCCATTTCCTAATGTTAGTATTTAGGCTCGTTGTTTGAGCAATGTTGAGATTTTATCTTTACAGGTCTCCAGCTGAAGACGGCAACATGGCTTTACTAGGATAGAACTACAGATGGAAATTCGGATGTGTAACATCAGTTGTAAGAAAGACAACTGAGCGTTCAAGAGACAGAACATCAGATGTAAGAAAGACAACTGAGCATTCAAGATAAAGAACATCAGTTGTAAGAAAGACAACTGAGCGTTCAAGAGACAGAACATCAGATGTAGAGAAAGACAACTGAGCGTTCAAGATATAGAATATCAGATGGAAGAAAGACAACTGAGCATTCAAGCCAACTGTTCAGATGGAACATCAGTTGCAAGACTCAATTAGATCGACAACATGAAGTTCAAGGCAGCTGAGGGTTCAACTGTTCCTCTTCAGACAGAAGGTCAGATGAAGATAGCAATCAAATAGAACATCAGCTGAAGACCACTCGGATGAAGACCAAACTTCTCAACCGACCAACCAATGTTGGAAGACAAAGGTTGAAGATTTGAATTTCAAAAAGGAAGTCACGTGAAGGTTTCGAGGACTCCTCAGATAGAAAGCAGAAGTTCACAGTTGCCAACAAGAAGGAATCGATTTCGAGGACTCCTTCGCGCCTGTTGCAAGGTTGGAAGCCATCAGGATATTTCTAGCTTATGCCGCATTTCACAAATTCAAGGTTTATCAGATGGATGTGAAGTGTGCCTTCCTCAACGGTGATATTAAGGAAGACGTTTATGTTGAACAACCTTCCGATTTTGAGACTGGAGATGGAAGAGTGTATAAGTTGAAGAAAGCTATCTATGGCTTGAAGCAAGCACCTAGGGCATGGTATGACACTCTCTGTGATTTTCTTCTGAACTCGGGGTTCAAACGAGGGTCAGTTGACAAAACACTGTTCACCATAAAAGTTGGAGAAGACATACTTGTTGTGCAAATTTATGTTGACGACATCATATTCGGTTCCCAGTCGGAGGAGCTTTGCGAGAAATTCGAGATGTCGATGATGGACGAGATGAATTATTTTCTTGGGCTATAAGTGAAGCAGTCACCAAAAGGGAGTTTTATTAATCAGTCCAAATATACAAAGGAGCTCATCGCAAAGTTCGGTTTGCAGACAAGTAAAACCACAAGGATCCCGATGAACACTAACTGGAAGATTGAGCCCGGATCTGAGGGAAAACCCGTGGATGCCAGTAAGTATAGAGAGATTATTTGTTCTTTGCTATATCTAACCGCCAGTAGGCCAGATATATCTTACGCGGTTGGAGTGTGTGCTCGATTTCAAGTTCAGCCAAGGGAAGCACACATGTTGGCAGCAAAGAACATTATTAAGTATCTGAAGGGTACTGTTAATGTTGGGTTGTGGTATCCAACTGACGATAATATCCAACTGTCCGGATACTCAGATGCGGATCTAGCCGGAGATCGGTTGGACAGGAAGTCCACATCTGGACACTGTCAGTTCATGGGAAGCAAGTTAGTCTCATGGTTCTCTAAGAAACATGCATGTGTTGCCACTTCTACAACCGAGTCAGAGTACATGGCTGCCGGTAGTTGTTGCATGCAAGTGTTGTGGCTCAAGCAACAGCTAAGAAATTATGAAGTAGCAACTGGACAGGTTCCCATCCATTGTGATAGCTCAAGTGCCATTGCTATCTCTTTGAATCCTGTTCACCATTCTCGGACGAAGCACATTGGCATCCGACATCATTTTATTCGAGATCATATTGAGAAGAAGGACGTATCTATAGAGAAGATTCCAACTGAAGATTCAGAGAGCAGATATCTTCACCAAACCTCTAGTCGAAGCACGATTCAAGATGTTATGCGATCTCCTTGGATTGTTGGATCCATCAGATGAGGAGTCAGCCGAGGTGAAGAGATAGATATCCATCTGAGGGGGAAGATGCGGATCGCCAACCAAAGACATCAGACGTCAGCTGAACAGACGAACTCGAGTCAGCTGATGGTATGCCGCAACATTGGATCAGACGTCAGTTGAACAGATGAACTCGAGTCAGCTGATGATATGCCGCAACATTGGAACACAGCTGATTCTGACATCTGCTGGCAGGTATCATTTATGGCTGAAGGTGTTTGTGTCTTAAATGAGAATGTTTGAAATAAATTCAAACATTCCTGAGCATGTCAGTTAGATCAAAATAGCCATCATAGCGCATTTAATGTAAAGTACGGCTGAACATCAATAGCCTTACTTTATAGTACGACTGGGCTGACATGAAAACAGTTCACCTTCTCACTCGCGCGTATTGGAACTCGGAATTCAACGTCAAGTCAAAGCTAGTCAACAGTCGCGAGATCTCAGCCGTTGATGGATTCGCGCCATTCAACCTTGGCCGTCGATTTCAATCGACCCACAAACCTATAAAAGGCGGAAAATTAGGAAGTGATTTCTTACCTTCTACATTTATGTTTATCTGCAGTAACTGTTCATCTTCGTCTCTAATTCTGTCTCACCATTTTCTGCAAGTTCTTGTTTTCTCCTTATATATAATCTTCACTGCAATATTAAATGGCACCAAAAGCTTCTTCGCAAGGAAAGAAGATGGCATCCTCTGGACCAGCTCTAGTCCCGTCTTCATACGAGGAATCTTTTGAGATGATGTTATCCAAGATACATTTTGAGCAGATTTTATCAGAAGAAGCACTGGACTCGCCGGTGTTATCCCCCATCGCCGATCTTCTCAGGGAGAACGGTCTTCTTAAGTGGGCGACGCTCTTCCCCACTCACCTTCTCAGGCGACAGGTCGGGGAATTCTACTTAAACCTGAAATCTCCCATCGACAGCCGAGATGGCCTCGTTTCAGAAATCTCTAGTCGACAACGCGACGTCCCGAGCATAATTTCTGAGTTGCTAAGCTCGATAATTTCACCAAATATGACCGCAACGGACACCGTTGAGAACATCACCGATGCAAATGCAGATCAATTTCTGGAGAATGCTCTCATCACCCCAGAAAAATTGAGGAGCAACATGCAGCGAACGAAGTTGAAACCCGAGCATCGGCTTCTGTTCGATGTTTTATCTAAGGTCATATTTGGATACAGCGGAGCTTTTGGGGACATCACCCGACCAAAGCTCAAGCAGCTGATAGCTTTGGAGCACAGGCACAAGCACAACATCAACTGGTTCAAGTATTTCGAACACCAGTTGACAATGGAGAAACAGAAGATTACTAAAACCACAACTGACTCCGGAGAGAAGCTGTTGAGTGTCAAGGGAACTCTCAACTTTGGAGTTAAAATTTCTGCCCTGATCCTTCTCGCAACAAAGGATCAGAACATGGTGTGGGAAGACTGTAAGGAGACCCCAGTCAAGAGACAGATGCTCTTCCCAACAGCCAAGAAGGCTCAGGATGTGATACGGAGTGTTTACACTCCCAAAGAGAAAATGGAAGCTGTGAAATCAGCTGAGGAAAAAGATACAGCTGAGGAGCTGCCTCCAGCTGTCGGCCGCTCTTCCAAATCAACAGCTGGACGCCGACTCAGGGATGAGTCAGATAAGGATCAGGAGAAAGAGCCGCTTAAAAAGAAATTGAGGGTTCGGATCAAGAAGTCAGTAGCAAAACCAGCTGAGGAGGTACCAGCTGAGGAGGCACCAGCTGAGGAGGCACCAGTTGAGGAGGCTCCAGCTGAGGAGGCACCTTCTGAGTCGAGTCACTCAGTTAAAGCAGCTGCCTTCGAGATTGTTCCTCGCGCAGGTGAAACAGATGAGATAGAAGGGGTGGAAACCGATCCGGAAGACGAACTGAACATGTCCTCGGATGCTTCCTCTTCATCCACGGAATCCGAAGATCTTCCAACCTCCCCCACGGCAGGAGCTGATGTCGTACAGCCAAAAGAGATTCTCTCAAAAGATATTCAGCCAGAAATTCCGAGCTCCCCGCTCGATGCCAACATTGTGACCACTTCTTCGGCCAATGTTGAGCGACCTCTTGATGCCAACATTCTAACACAGTCAGAAATTCCGAGCTCCCCGCTCGATGCCAACATTGTGACCACTTCTTTGGCCAATGTTGAGGAAACCCTTGAACCGATTCCATATGACAATCTCTCTCCCTTCCCCATTGACGAAGAGGCTGATCGTCAAGCTGTCGCATTGGAACATGAAGGCAAGTTGGCCTACTGCTTTTAGAAGATGATCGGAATGTTCCCCGAGGCGCGCGACATCCCACATTTGCCACGCTTGGGACTGAGCTGTTGTATCAGTTCAACATAATTTTCAGCCACTGGTATGTCAAGGAAGATACCATCCGCATACACAGCTGGAACCAACTCAAGGCCGATGAGTCGCGAATAAGGGATTACTTCAACTACACCAACCTTGAGGTTGCCTACAACAATAAGATCGCTCTGCTGACTCGCCGACTGGACATCAGCAAGGCAGAAGGAAGAGTCACAAGGGAGACAGCTGAACAAGACTGTGTCAATTTCCTGGACAACATGTTGACCAAGTCTGCTGATTTTGTAGATGATCTTGATGCAGCTGCAGCAGCAGCCAAGCAGGAAGAGGAAGAACTTCAACAGTACCTGGCCAATCGCCAAGCCATGGTTATTGTTGAACAGCCAACACCAGCTGAACAACAAGCTCCAGCTGATCAGCCAGCTCCCTCCACAGATAAAATTTGCGAGCTGATAGCTGAGAGAGTCAATCAGCTGAGGAAGGAGATGCTTGCCAACATCCAGCTCAACAAAGAAGATCAGTTGAGGATGATGGAAGCTCAGGAGGAAAAGCACAAGAAGCTGCAAGAAGAGAGTGATGCGCTGAAGATAAAGTTGGATGATCTTTCAACATCAACCAGCAAGGACATCACCGATCTGAAGACATCAGTTCTGGGAATAAAATCCGAACTGAACGTGCTCAAGTCCATTTCTGAATCAAATCTCAACAAACGCAAGACGAAGAATGGGATTCTCGGTTCGAATCCAGATGGGCTGAGTTCGTCGCTTTCCAGACTGAAGTCACTAAAACCTTTGCCGCCATGAAGAAAGCTGATGAAGAGCTCCGTGACAAGGAACTAGCGAAGAAGGTTGATGTGGAGTGTGCAGTTGATGAACTCTTCAACCGGATTCAGCAAGCTGAACTGAAACTCACTTCTCTGGATGGCTCAGTTGCAAACCTTGTTGCTGATGCCAAAAAGGGAGAAGATGAGATGCAGAAAGATGAGACCCGGGAAGATGAGAGCCAAGAAGCTGAAGAAGAGATACCAGCTGGAAAAGAATCTCAGTTGAAGAAGACCCAGCCGAAGAAGAAAGCTCAGAAGAAGAAGTCCGCTCCGAAGCCAACCGATAAGAAACAACAAATGCTGAAATCTATTATTGTCGGAGGAGATGAAATGGCGAAGGACATGGAACAAGCCAAGGAGTATAGAGTTTCCTACAACTCCATAGCCGAGATTGCAGGCGAGCTCGATGCTGAACTCGACGGTATCACAATCGAAGAGTGTGTTGCTGCTGCTAAGGCTATGGATGTTCCAGAGAAAGACTATATGAATCCTGAATGGATCAAGAAGTTTGCAGCCAACCAAGCTTCGAGAGTCAACAAGTTTGAAGAAGAGCTTGCCAAGGTTACCAACAACTTGGACAGAAATATTGCCTCTCGCAGCCGACGACGTATTAAAAAACATCAGGTGAAGGCTGAAGCAAGGTTGAAGCAACAGAGATTGCCAGGAAAAATCAAGCTCCAAGGACGCTTTAACCATGTGGATAAGTGGATGCCTGCAGAATGGAATGACGATTGGGAATCATTCAAGCAAGAGGTTGTGAATGATTTCTACTATAGGAAGGTGTTCACAACTGAGGATGCGAGGAGAGCCTTCAAGGAAGCTCTGACCGAGCTACACTCTGGGGATCCGGGCATGTTCAGCCAGTTCAGACGTGCAATGATGCAAAACTGGACATGAACACAGTCCCTATCCCTCAGAAAGTCACATATCTCCCTCCATTTATCCCAGACACAAGAAATCCCAACAGGACGAAAATAGCAGCTGAAGCAGGAAAAGTTTGTCAGGAACATGGAGTTGACATCTCGAAGGAGTCAAATGCTAAAAGAGAAATTTTTGTCAGAATTTTTGGAAAGTATGGGCTGAAGTATTAGCCAAGTTAGAGTTTTTGAGCAACTGATGTATTTTGATTTTTGTGCTTATCTGTGTAATCACATCAGTTGTAATGAAAACTTTCATCATATATCCGATTCACCTTGACGTACAATCTCTAGTTGTCCAAGCTCTGAATCGCAAAGTTTTTTCAATACCATGTTATTACTGTGCTAACCCTTTAATGTTTTAATCTTATAGAGTGTCTAGAATTTCAGCTGAGATTTTAGATAGGTCAGTAGGGTTTAGATCAGTAGGGTTTTGGTATCATCAAAAAGGGGGAAATTGTTGGGAAATTTAAGTAAAGTTTTGATTGATTCCAAAACCAACTGACCCCAACCGAGTAGATGTTGTCATTTCCTAATATTAGTATTTAGGCTCGCTGTTTGAGCAATGTTGAGATTTTATCTTTACAGGTCTCCAGCTGAAGACGGCAACATGGCTTTACTCGGATAGAACTACAGATGGAAATTCGGATGTGTAACATCAGTTGTAAGAAAGACAACTGAGCGTTCAAGAGACAGAACATCAGATGTAAGAAAGACAACTGAGCGTTCAAGATAAAGAACATCAGTTGTAAGAAAGACAACTGAGCGTTCAAGAGACAGAACATCAGATGTAGAGAAAGACAACTGAGCGTTCAAGATATAGAACATCAGATGGAAGAAAGACAACTGAGCATTCAAGCCAACTGTTCAGATGGAACATCAGTTGCAAGACTCAATCCGATAGATCAACAACATGAAGTTCAAGGCAGCTGAGGGTTCAACTGTTCCTCTTCAGATAGAAGGTCAGATGAAGATAGCAATCGGATAGAACATCAGCTGAAGACCACTCGGATGAAGACCAAACTTCTCAACCGACCAACCAATGTTGGAAGACAAAGGTTGAAGATTTGAATTTCAAAAAGGAAGTCACGTGAAGGTTTGACGTTCTGTCATTACCTCATTTGGCCCAACACAAGGCTGTCTTAGATGGAAAGCAGAAGTTCACAGTTGCCAAATCGGGAAAATCTGCAGAGATGAGAGACAAGCCATCGCTTTCACAGAACAGAGATCAACGGCTCTTCCAACGGCTAGTTGATTCTCTCCACGTATAAATAGAGGCATTCACTCATTCATCAAGAGAGAAGACAGAGCAGAGAGCAAACAAACGAGCGAAAGAACAACTTTATACTGCACACGAGCTAAACTGAGATTAATCTCTAAGAACATCACTAGTTGAGAGTTCATAGAGTGTTAGAATCTGTCTTGGTGTTTTCGATCTTAGTTTGAGTCTTCATTTGTTCAAGCTTAGATCTTAGCTCACTCCTTAGTTCGAGCTAGTAGTTGGAAACCCACCCTCATACACATCCCCTAAAAAGGTTGTTAGGATCCTACTCTTCTCGAAATTGAGTAGATAGGTTGATAAGAACCCGCAAACTTATCTGTAAGGTTGATAAGTACCCGTAAACTTATCTTAACGGTTGCAAAGCCCGCGTAAGCTTTGTGGTTGCAGTCCTAAAGAATTTGGACTGAGTTGTGTGGACTCACAACTCCCCGTGGACGTAGGAGTTCTCTCCGAACCACGTAAATCTTTTGTGTGTTGTGTTTTCAATTCAGTTACTTATTGCATATCCAACTGACCAACTAACCAGCACTTAAATCTGCATCTTTACATTTTCAACTGATTTGGTTATTGACCGACCTTGCATCTGAGCGTGAGTTATTTTATACGAGTTATTTTTATCCACCACATTCCGCACAGCACCACTCTTCCAGCTGAGTTTTCTTACTCAGTTGTGATTCCAGCTGAGTCGTCTTACTCAGTTGTGATAATTTTCAGGGGGTTGTTTTAAAATTCCTAACTAGTGTATTCCCCTCCCCCCCATACACCAGAACTCGTATCGGGACCATCAATGGGGCTTTTAACAAAAAGGATTATAGGGATGACCAAGAGAAAGAGTGGGTTGTCTAAGGCCAAAACGTCTCAGGTTCATTCTCATTAATGCTTTTATAGGTTGAGTCTGTCATAATTGTACTTGAAAAGTGTAGTTTATCTGTCTTGTGTGATTTGCAAGCTATTGCACGGGGACATTTTTTACTTAGTGTGCACCAACGATAACGGTTGCAGGCTCTCACAACATAAAATAAAGGCTAAATATTGATACAGATAAGTCATATTTGATATTCATATACCAATATATCATATATCAGGTATGGATATAAGTATCAGATATTGATATTCGAAATTTATGTCTGATATGTTAAAAATGTCAATTGATATCAAGTGGAGAGTAAAGTAGAGAGATGAGTTATGTACTTACAAAAATTGGTACATGAAAATATTGAAAATTAGGATATCAAATACATAATAAATATATCAATTTGATGATATCAAGCACACAACGTAGTATGGATCATTTTAATATCCAAGCCTAATATATGTAAATGGATACAAAAGCTTAACATTTATAAATAAAAATAAGATCTTAATATAAAAAAAATAAAATTGAATATGGGCCAAGATTAATTGAAATTCCAACAACGTCAAAAACGGAAAACCTAGTCCCCCCCCCCGACCAAATCATCATTATTATCATTATATTACTAAAAGGAAAATGATTCTTGTTTTGAAAAAATCCTACGTGGCACTCTTATATTCCTCCATTCGTATTTATTTAAATTCTCTAATTTATAAAAAATTTAAATGTAAAATAATAGATTTTAAATATCTATACTAAAATCTTGTGTCCCACATCGGTTTCTCAATGAAACTTCACCTATTGAAAAGCCTATAAATATCTAGAAACAATGTGTATTTTCTCATCTTTTGCTCCACCAGTTTTATTTGGCCAATTTATTTATTTATCGGCCGAATAAATAACTATATTTTATAGATTAATTTAATTTAATTTGGTCAATTTATTAATTGGCCAAATAGATAATTATTTTTTGTAAGAGTTTTATTTGGCTAATTTATTTATTAATCGGCCGAATAAATAACTGCTATATTTTTATAATTTAATTTAATTTAATTTAATTTGATCAGTTTATTAATTGGCCGAATAGATAATTATTTTTATTAGGGAACCAATTTATTAGTTGATAGAATAAATGGTTCCAAAATAGTTTGGATAATTTATTAGTCCGAATTAAATTTGGAAATAGGCTAATATTTTTTTATTTAATTTGATAAAAAAAATAAGTAATTTCTAATTTGTCAATTAATTAGGTAGACAGGCCAATTTCCAACTGACGGGTACCTCAACTCGGGATCACACGTGACACATTTTCATTCTTTATTCTTATTAATTTTAAAATTTTCATTTTATTCATTTTTTTCATGTATTTTCTAAAATCTTGTATCGTCATAAATTGTGCATTTAAAAATCAAAATCGTGGTCAATGGGTCAATTTTGACCCGGAACCGTAGCGGTAGACGAGCCAATTCCCAACCGACACTCGAGAAATTTTTCATTTTATGGTTTTTTTCCATCTATTTTCTAAAATCTATAATCGTCATCCATGAAATAATTTTTACGTTATTTCAGTTGGGTTTCCAGCTTTGCATAATTTATAATTTTAATTAACGAATATTACTATACGATTAAGGACGATAACAAATAGTACAATCATTATTTTTATTAAATTTTTGGATCTATATAAATTCTAAATACATTTTATAAATTACGCACTTATAAATCAGAATTGTGGACAACGGGTCAGTTCCGAAAATTCCTACATGGCGCACTTGGATATGTAGAATATGAGAATTGATGGGCATTCCATGTGTGTATATAAGAATTTCTGTCTTCCAAATGTGGCGACCCGGCACCCGGGCCTATGCGGATCCGTCCGAGCCGCCACGCAGTGGGTGGGGTGAAACTATATAAATCATGAACATAAATGATAACAAAAGTTATTTATTGAAAAGTCGAAATGTCAAATGTTTGGGATAATAAAGGAAAGGTGGGTAATTGTTCAACATCGATGCCCTAGCATAACATAATCGGGGTCGATGTATGAGGACACCGGCCCCGCACTACGGAAGCGTTTCAAAAGACAACCATCTACAAGTAGATGATTAGAACATAAGAGGTAACATGAGTTTGGTGGCATAAGCCTTATTGAAGACACAACAATGGTCATAAAGACCGACACGATAAGTACTTGAAAACGAACAGACGGATAATAGCGACATCGACATCCCCTTCCTTCGCCTCCACGTTGATCAACCTGCATTAGGGAAAACAATCCAGGGGGCTGAGTACAAAAGCACTCAGTGGATTCCGTGCCCTATTTTGAAAATAATTTTTCAAAAGATATAGCATGCTTCATTCTTATGGAAGGGGGTTACTTTGGTAAAAATATCCTTCACATAAATTTTTAAAACAGTTAACGGTTCGAACCATAGAACATCTCACATTCTTGGGTTATCACCCGGTTCAATTAGAGGGGAGTCACTCCCTCCAACCGAACCGTCATAACTTCATGTGTACACTACCTTGGCTTGTACGGAGCACAAGGCCGATCGTATTATAAAACTTTCAACATAGGTAAACCACAAGCAATTGAGCATAAAACATTTAACATGCATATCACACTTTGAAAGCATTGAGTTTAATAACCCTAAAGTTACCTCAGTGGGAGTTTGTAATCCCACAGTTTGAAAATAGAAACCCACTTTGGTTCAGGTTCTCTTTAGTCCTTGGAATTGAAGAGTTTTTCAGTCCTACAAGAGTTGTCTTAAACACTTAGATTCACAGGCATAAGGTTGTCTAAGGTCTTAGCATCCTAGGTCAAACTTATTCCCTTTATGACTTTTATGTTATGCATGTCTTGTCACATGAGTCATATAAATGTCTTAAGTATATCATGTCTAGTTGATGCATGCATGCACAAATCATATGTTTCATGTCATAAGAACACAACTAAAACATGTATACTTAGCTTAGAACATTTTAATTAATTAATAAAGAATTAATTAATTACTTAAGGGTGTATAATTAATTAATAAATAATTAATCAATTATTAACGGTACATAATTAATTAACTATTAAATAATTAATTATTAAAGACATTTAATAAATAAATAAATAAATAAATAAATATTAAATAATTTTTAATTAATTAATTAATTAATTTCGGATTGAATAAATAATAATATTTAAATAAATAAATAATTTTTTTTAAATCATAAATCATAAAAGAATTATTTATTTAATAAATAAATAATAAACATTTAATGATATATAATAATCATAAACATAAATTATATAGTATACATTTGACATATCATTTAATCACATCTAGATTTGGACTAAGGGTCCATATCACACATGCACAAGTCATGTTACATCATCATAGTCACATTAATCATATAAGGACTAAGCCTAATTACTTTAATTAATTTAGAAATAGTCCAACACATAATAGTTCATTATGACAATATAAGTCCACTATTATTAAATTTAGGCCAAATCAGATTTATTAGATATAGTCCAATTATAATAATTTAGGCCCGATCAAAATTTGGACATAAGCCCAAATCAACAAATAAATACATAACAAATCTGTAGAAGTCCAATTATTTATTAGTCCACCCCGTTAGCAGCACATAAGTAAATTAAACTAGTCCAAATACATGAGTCCAACTCTATTAATTGTTGAGCCCAATCCGATTTAATTCATGAAGCCCACAACAATTAAACACTCAGCCCAAATTCATTATTTATTAGGCCCATCCGAAAATTACAACAATTCTAATTAAATCTTTGGCCCAATACCTCTAGAGCCCACATATACATCTTAGCTCAAATTTTACTAATTAAAACACTTAGCAGATAAATAAATCATTTTGGTCACTAAATAATTCATACATGGTCACATTAATTTATAACATATCTTACTATGCCTTAATATGATTTTTAATCATGTTTTTCCACCCAAAAACCGAAATCAACACAAAGTGTCACATAGAGCATTTTCTGCAGATTTTCCTTCAACACTATTAACACCGTAATTTCGGATTAAAATAGCAAACTAGCTTAAATTGACTTGAAATTTTTACAGGACCTTCCTAACACATAAGGTAATTTCCAGAAGCTTTTACCTATCAAAAATACTAGTTTTAACTTAGGATAATCAAGCAAGTTTGAAGGATGATATTTCTGCAAAATTTCAATAGTTACTGCACAATCTGTTCATTAATAAAATCTTTAAAAATCACTTGTTTACTCAAAAGTTAAGTGTCTTATCATTCTGGAAAGCTTGAGATGTCTAGTTAAGGTTTACAAAAGGCATTTTCCTAAATGTTAAGAATGGAGAGAGTTTAAAGCCAAAACATTTTATTGCGCAGAATCAGGGTTTCTTCTGCAAAACACTCCATTCCTAAATTCAATATAAAATCACTCACTTAATCACAAGACAAAAGAAATACCAACTCAGAAACTTCAGAGTATCTAGATTAAGATTCCAAAATGTTAAGTATAGAGAGAAATACAGCCTTAAACATTCTACTGCGCAGTTCGTGCTTCATGTCTAGAGCAGAAGTTATTAATCCATAAAAATTTCATAACTTAAGATAAAAATCTGAAAATTTTACACAACCATCCTAACATACTGATCTACGACATATAAAAATTTGAGAGCCAAATTTGAAGTTTAACTTAGGCAACTAAGCAGATATGTTTCGGGGCAAACTGCCCCCTTATGCATAACATCACATTTTTCATCAACTTTTGCTTCAAATATCACCATAGCAGCATATAAACGTTTTTCAACTTATATCTCATGATGTTTTGACTGTAAAGTTCATACAAACACAAGATACACCACCTTAGTTCATCTACTCAAGCATTGACCACATAACATATAACAAGAACACACATTATCACACTTTAGAACTTTTGGCTGCACATAGAGGTTTATTGTAAATTCCATAATAGATTGAGTTTTCATCCCATGATAATGAGTCTTATCATTCTAAAAACTACAAGAAGCTTAGAACACAATACAACAAGTCACATTATTAAGATATTAACCTTTTTCAAGATAATAGCAACTCTTTCACACTTAGTCAGATTCTTGACAGATTCGAGCAAGTTACAAACTCAAAAGTTTTGACACCTTTAAACTCAAAACCAAGGGCTCATTTTCACATACATTGTAGCCAACATACCAAGCTTTCATTTGAAGGTGATTTCACACATTTTCATGGAGTATATTGGGAGATATGACTCGTTCATTAACATACATGTGCAGCCATACGAACTGCCAAACATCTTTTTCATACAAACACATTCATAACCTAGCTTCTAACACATTGAACACCCTCACAATTCATAAAAACGTGATTATCATCATTTTAACATAGATTTACAGCCCTTATAATCATTCATTACTAACCTAACTTGTTCATAAAAGAAGGAAAAACAAAAGAACTAGATGAAGATTTATACCTAGCTTCATTCTCCTCCTTCTCTCTCATGTTTCCTCCTCTCCCAGCCTACTTCCCAACTCTTGGCCCTCCTCCTCACGAGATTCCGGTCACATCCTATCCTCCGGTAGTGGCCGGTGGCGGCGGTAGTGGATGGTGGTGGTTTTAGGGGGTTAGGGTTTTCTTTGTGTTTCTGCTTGAATAAAGATTGGTGATGGAATGAATGGTGGAGAAGCAGATCCTTATTGATGAGGAGAAGACATAGGAGTGAATACCGTAGGTTACAAGATGATTACCCCTAATCTCCATCTACTGGCTTATTTGAGCGGCTGTGTTGGGGAAGGAGAAAAGAGAAGATCGTATTTTATTTTTTGACAACACGTTATCTCTCCCAAATTTTTTTCCTTCTAATTCTATTTATTCTCTGCTGTTATTCCCCTTTTCCCCAATCCATATTTACTTAGTTTTCCTATTTATTTTAATTAGGTAATAATTAAACTTATCCTAACTAATCACAAAACACACGCACACACATACTCACGCGTACACACACAACCTCACGCGCACACACATTCACTTACCTATATATAATATATTTTATTATATTATATATTTTCCTTTTATATAGTATTTCGATTATTCTTTTATTATACGCTATTTATTTAACGGATTGAAGTTTCGATCGAGTATACGAATAGAGTTAATTATTCCGATCTTAACGAGACCAATATCGATATTAATCCATAAAATAATTTCTCTCATAATTTAATAGACAAGTATTTCATATATATATATATATATAATCATCTTTGATTATTATTTCTAATTAATCACAATATTGTATAATAATAATTATATCGATATTGTTCACTTAACTCACATAATATGAATGCTCGTGTTTATGCAATGCACGTAATGTCTAAAGTTAATATAATTTAGAGATTAAAAGTTGATCGGGAATAAGTGACCATTCTAATATTAAATTTTTTTATTCTTCTTATTTTATATTCTTAAAACGAAATTTTTAGGCTTGAATTTTTGGGGCTCTACACCAAATCAGCAAAATATTGAGGGAAAATCAATCGCGAGAGTCAATTGCGTCAAATTGAAAGGTGATAGTTATATTTGAGAATTTGAAAAATATTGGTTTTAAACAAGAATTTGGAAAAAGGTCGGGATTTTTTTGCCTTTTATTTTCTATGAATATATTTGGAAATTGATTATTTATATAATACTGCAATTTATAATTAAATTTTTATTCATTAAATATTGTGTGAATATTTTTGGAGTATAGTTATGTATATAATTAAATATTAATTTCAGCTAAAAAGAAAACAAATGTCATCATTAATTTTTTTGTGAATATATTTGGAAGATGATTATTTATATAATTTAAAATCAGTATTGTAGTTAAGTGTATAGTGAAACAATTCTTGAAGTTCTATTCTTAGTTAAAAAAGATCTTCTTATAGTCAATGAGCCAGTTTTAAGTACGAATCTTCGGGGTCGACGGGATGATTGTGAAGCGGTGAACTTATTTTTTTTTCTTAATCTTATGTTGAACTCATAATATATGATATATGGTCACTTTCATCTTATAGACAATCTTAACCCTATAGTATTATTCGTTATCTATATCTCCCTTCTCTCTCTCTCACTGCCCGCTCCTTCCCTTGCCTTTTTTTCTTGATAAAAAGCTAAAAAATTCAGCTTATGAGTCGTTTTCCTTTGAGAGAGAAATATATTTTTGCCGACATTGAATTTGTAGAAGAACAGAGCTTTAACAATGATCGAAAGTAATGAGAATATATTAGTTATAATTTTTAACAAACATAACTATATGGGTTTGAGACGTAAACATATGGTAAAATTACTTTTTAATTGAATTTGAGATGTATTCAAGGGATATAAATTCTAAACAAGTTTAGTAGATTACATAATCGAATTATTTAACGCTAAAATAATTAACAAATAATATTTTTTTTAATCTATCACATATTAGTATTATTTAATAATTTTATTAATTTTAATAATTTTCCGTCGATTTTCGACGGTTTATACCCTAGTTATATTACTAAAAGAAAAACGATTTCTGCTTTGAAAAAATCCTACATGGCACCCCTCTTAATTCTTCATTCCTATTTATCTAAATTCTCAAATTTTTAAATTTTTAAATGTAAAATAATAGATTTGAAATATCTACAAAAATCTTGTTTCCCACATCGGTTATTCAATGAAATTTCACCTATTAAAAATCTTATAAATACATAGAATTAATGTGTATTTTCTCATCTTTTGCTTCATCAGTTTTATTTGGCCAATTTATTTATTAATCGGTTGAATAAATAACTATATTTTATAGTTTAGTTTAATTTAATTTAATTTTGTCAATTTATTAATTGGCCAATAGAAAATTACTTTTCGTAGGGAACCAATTTATTAATTGAAAGAATAAATGGTTCCAAAATAATTGGCTAATGTGGCTAATGTATTGGTTGGGCGAATTAAATTTTGAAATAGTCTAATAATTTTTAATTAATTTGACAAAAAATATTTACTTTATCAATTATTTAGGTAGACGTGTCAATTCCCAAGTGACAGACACCTCAACTCGAGGTCTCACGTGACACATTTCCATTCTTTATTTTTATTTATTTTAAATTTTATTTTATTCATTTTTTCCATGTATTTTTCTAAAATCTAGAATCGCCATCTATGAATTGATCTGTACGTGATTTATGTTTAGTTTCCAGCTTTGCATAACTTATAATTGTAATTTGTGAATAATACTATACAATTTTTTTTAGTTGATAGAATAAATGGTTCCAAAATAATTGGCTACTGTATTGGTTGGTCGAATTAAATTTTGAAATAGTCTAATAATTTTTATTTAATTTGATAAAAAGTAATTAATTTTTAATTTATCAATTATTTAGGTAGACAAGTCAATTCCCAATTGACACGCACCTCAATTCGAGATCCCACATGACACATTTTCATTATTTATTCTTTTTTTTTTTGGTAAATAAAGATTTTTATTCCACCAAATGTGCTTTACAAACCAGAAACAAAACGAACCCCAACCAACTCAGCACCCTACAACTTTAAATATCTTCGAAGCTTTGCATGCTGCCTGCTTCTAGCTACTATGATCAATTGACACTGCCTAATCACTCCTTCTGTATCAACATGGGTGTCTTGAAATCGCCTAGCATTCCTTTCCTTCCAAAGAGTGTAGATAACCGCAATACCCATTCTATAAAACAGCTGCTTCCCAATATTTGCTCCATTATAAGCCTGCAATTTAGCTCGTTCATCTTCCCAGCCCTCAAACCCCCCCCTCCCCCAATTGTTGCACTGCCTTCCAAACCTTATGCGAATACGAGCATTGGAAGAAGAGGTGAGAGAGGGTCTCATCTTCACGCTCACATAGACTACAGTGTTTCTCCACGAAAATGCCAATCTTAGCTAAGTTTTCACACGTCACCAACCTCCCTAAGATGGCGAGCCAGCAGATGAAAATACACTTTGGAGGTGCAGGATTCTTACTTAGCATTTTGCACCACTCCACTTTTTCCACATCTCCTCTGAGCTGTATATATATACTCTTAATAGAGATTCGTTGCATAGTAAGCAGTTGATTCCTTCTCGTTGCATCTCCAAAATACTCCCTAGCTCCAAAGATTTTTCTCACTACCCATGATGCTTGGGAAGGGCAACTCATAGTGAGAAAATCTTTTTTCTTAATGTAATACTCATGTATCCACTTAATCCAAACCTTTTCTTTATGCTGAGCAAGATTCCACAACAATTTACTTAATGCTGCACGATTCCAAATCTGCATGTTGATGATATTCAAGCCTCCATATTCTAACTTGAGTCAATTCATTTCAAGGCATTCCTTAAAGTCTTTAACATCTGAATCTGAAATGGGAGAGCCTTGGAATCTCTCTTCTGCCCTCAAGATGGTGTTGAAGTCACTACTAATAAGAAGTAGACCTTGAATACTCTCACAGCTTCGACTCAGAAATCTCCATAATTCTTTCCTCTTCTCATTTGTGTTATATGCATAAACCGCAATCCAATTAAACATCTTCCCTGAGATAATATCAGTAAGCTCCATTAATATTCCATGTTCTGAACTATTCACCTGTTGTATGCTCACTTTGGTGGGATTCCAACCAACCCAAATTCTCCCATTGACTGCATGGGAGTAGTTATTCACAAATTCCCAATTCTTATTTATTTTCTCTACACTTTTTTGAAACTTTTCCTTTTTAACCCTTGTTTCTAAGAAAACAACTATATCAATTCTTTTTTGTTGCAGAAAGATTCTTATTTCTTTCTGCTTGAGGGGTTTATTACAACCCCTCACATTCCATATCATTTTTTTTTATTTTATCCCAGTGGGGAGGAGGTTCCCGTCATATTTATTCAATTGCTTCTCCATTTGATTTAGCACTAAGTAGGTATTCCCTACAGTGTTGGAAGCCTCTCCCATTGTGCAAAGGCTAGTTGTTCTTCTTGGCACTTGCCATCCTTTCTCAGCACTATTCAGTCCCTCCTTCGGTTGAGGTGAAGGCTCTACATCTTTAGTCTTCTCCTTCTCCATCTATCCTTCACCCTTTTCTTTCCCATTATGCTCAGTAGGTATTTATTTTCCAGGTTGTGGAGCTTTTGGAACCCATTTAGTTTTCTTCACAGCATGCTGCCCTTTTTCTTTGATCTCACAATCATGTCCCACAGTTTGGCATGTTTTACAAAAGCTTGGAACCCAGTCATAAACCACTTGCTGTTCAATTTTCCCATCTTTGTCATCTTCTATGGTTATAACATGCTGTAGAGGTTGGGTGATGTCAACCTCCACAAGTAGTCTAGCAAATGAAATTCTCTTTTGTGCAGTAGTGCACTCATCAACACATAGGGGCGTCCCAATGATACTTCCTATCCGACTTAGTGAGTTCATGCCCCAACAATGAAGAGGCAGATTAGGGAGCTTTATCCAAAGAGGTATTACCTTTAAAATTTCCTATTCGAAATTAAAACCAGGAATCCATGCTTTCATGATAACAGGTCTATTAGAGATAGTATATGGTTCAGAGAAAAGCACCCTATCATTCTCTCCTTCAGTTTGAAATCTAATCACATAATAGCCCTCCGTATGATAGAACAGTTCAGGAGATTTCACTTGGCATTGCTTTTCCAGAAATACACTTAAAAATTTCAGAGCTGGGGCATCCCCAATCACATACAGGAAAATAGCATTCCTCCATTTCATTTCCTCTTTGTCAACATCAGATCTATCTAAACGAGCAACATGAACTCCATTCTTTAATGTTGGAGCCAAGTAGTTCAGTTTCATACCTTTATTTGCGAGCTGAGGTGTTTGAGCTGTCTTTCTCTCTTCCTCCTCCTCCTCCTCCTCCATCTCAGACTCACTCAGATCTACACTTGCCTCCTCCGGATTTGTCACTGGAATGAAAATTTCAGGTTGAGGTGATGTTACTGTTACATTGGTCGTGCTCGAGCTAGCTTCGAATTCCTTGCTCAAACTGGCATTGGAGCTTACATTCCCAGTCCCAATGTTCTATTTCGATTCCTCCGGTAATACAGCTTTACGTGGCCGGCCTAGCTTCGCCATTTCCGGTGGTCGGCGCAAGATAAGCAACTCCGTTATCGTGAGCCGAGAGAGATCTTGAATCAAGAATTATTATTTTTGTTTGCTTAAAGGACATTTTTCATTACTTATTCTTATTTATTTTAAATATTATTTTATTCATTTTTTCCATATATTTTTCTAAAATCTAGAATCACCATCTATAAATTGATTTTTACGTGATTTGTAGTTGAGTTTCCAGCTTTGCATAACTTATAATTGTAATTAGTGAATATTACTATACAAATTTTTTTATTAAATTTTGGTTGTATATAAATTCTAAACAAGTTTTATAAATTATGCTTATAGATCAGAGTCGTGGTTAATGGGCCGGTTCCGATGCAATCCCATGTGGCACATTTTCATTCTTTATTCATATTTATTTTAAATTTTAAATTTTATTCATTTTTTTATGTATTTTTCTAAAATTAGAAACGTCATCTATGAATTGATATTTACGTTATTTGTAGTGGAGTTTCCAACTTTGTATAATTTATAATCGTAATTAGTAAATATTACTATACAATTAAAATGAGAACAAATAGTACAATTAATTTTTGGGTCAATATAAATTTTAAACGAGTTTTATAAATCATGCACTTATAAATCAAAAAAGTGGTCAATGGGCCAATTCCGATTCGGAATCGTAGCGGTAAACGGGTCAATTCCAAACCGACGGGTACATGAACTAGAAAAATTTTTCTTCATTTTATGCATTTTTTTTCATGTACATTCTAAAATCTAAAATAGTCATCCATGAATTAATTTTCACGTTATTTGTAGTTGAGTTCCCAACTTTTCATAATCTATAATTGTGATTAGCGAACATTATTGTATGGCTAAGGATAGAGGTGTTCACGGGTCCGGTTCCGGGTCGGAATCGGCCCGGAACCGCCGGTTCCGGTTCGGGAATATTGGAACCTGAACCGGCCCGCCATAGTCACGGTTCCGGTTCGGAACCGGCCCGCGTAGTCACGGTTCCGATTCCGGTTCCGGGCCCGAATCGTCTAAATTTTTAATTTTTATTTTTATTTTTTTATTATTGAAAATATAAATTATATTGTATTTCAAACTCATAATCTTCAATATAATGTATAGAATCGATATAAAACAAAATATATCTTCATTTATACAATGTGTCATCAATTAAAAACCTTATATTTTTACACGGTTTAACGGTTCCGGTTCCGGAACCGCCGGTTCACAATTGAACCTTATATAAATATTTATTTTCTTTTTGGTCTTTTTCATTCCGTTTATCATTATAATTGTCATTTTTATTTTCTAAACCATACAATTAACATGAATTAATACAAAACATATTTTAAAACTAAAAAAAGAAAGAAAAAACTAAAAAATCGTTGGTACCGCCGGTTCACGATTCCTAGCCATTTGAATCGGAACCGGCTCGTCCTACATACGGTTCCTGTTTGAAACCGGCCCGTTGACCATGGTTCCGGTTCGAAAACCGTTGACCACGGTTTCGATTCAGTTTCGAACCCGCCGGTTCCGATTCGGATGAACACCTCTAGCTAAGGACGTGAACGAATAGTACAATCAATTTTTCTTATCAAATTTTGGGTCTATATGTATTCTAAATGAGTTTTATAAATTACACACTTATAAATCAGAGTGGTCCAAGGGCCGATTCCGACGCGGAACTGTGGCAGTAGACAAGGCAATTCCCAATCGACGGTTATTGATATACAGATTTTTTTTAGAAATCGAAAGAAATGAGAATATATTAGATTATAATTTTTAACAAACATAAAATGGATTGAATTGTAAACATGTAATAAAATTACGAGTTTAGTAGATTGCATAATCGAATTACTTAACCCTAAATAATTAAAAAATAATATTTTTCTTAATATATCACTATTAATACTATCTAATAATTTTATTATTATTAAATAGGGTAATGATATTCAGCCACACTGTGGCCAGCCACACGAGCTAAAAATGGTAATATATATTTTTAAAATGGAAATATACTCTAATTGGGAACCATAAACCCTAAAAGGGAAATGTGATTATTTCTATTTTTATAGTCAACTTTCCTTTTTTGACGCGTGTGGCTGGCCACAGTGTGTTCGGATATCTTTATTCTATTAAATATTAATACAATTTTCCGTCCATTTTCGAATCGTTATATATGCTAGTTAGTAAAATAACATTACAGTAAATGTGTAAAACTTAATTTGATAATAATTGAACTCAAAAAATTAACTCTCAAAATCCCATGACCGAGTCCAGCCACCTCGATGATTCGTGCTTCGATACCGTCAAAAGGTTGGGATAATCCGATGCCATTTCAACACTTTCAAGACAACATTATTTTTTATTTAAGCTTCTGCATGCCTATATATATTTGTTTACGTATCTTTTGGAATAGTTTTTCTTTTATGTTCTTCATTGACTATCTCCACTTTATTATTATTATTATTATTTATTTTTTTATTTTTTTTATTCTCTTCATTGACTATCTCAAGACCATGCAGTTACAACTTATATCTTGACGACATTAACAATTAAATGCTTTGCTATATGAGGATAAATTCTTGGAAAATAATGAATTAAATCAATCAAAAACTAAAATATGAGTGTGTGTTTCTGATCGTTTAATTAGAAAGTTGATTATGTTGCAAAATCATTCATTAGAAGGGTTATATGATTTTGAACATTAATCCTTAAGGATCTATCTTAACTAGTACATTGATCCATGCAATATACAGAGATGACCTTTAAAATACTATTATTCTAACGTATAATGGCTACTATAATTTCAAATAATTTAACTATTTTTTTATAATTGTAAAATTAAACTAAATTGTCGAAAAGGTAAATAATAGATGTATCAGGGAATTTTTTTTTTATGAATTTAGTAATAAATTTAACCAAATTTACTATTACACTCTTGTCCTTAACACTAAATAAGGAATATATTTGCATGATTGATTTTAAATTTCAAAAATCAAATCAAATCTAACTATAGTAAAACCTCTATAAATTAATACTCTTGGAACCATGAAAATTTATTAATTTACAGAGGTATTAATATATCGATAAATTAATATTTCATTAATTAAAAGAGTGATTTTTTAAATTCAAAAAAATAGTTATATTTAGTATTAATGTGTATTGAAAATAAATGAATTCATATATGTTTCATTGAATATATTCATGCATCACCCAATTCGTTGTAACAAATACATATATTCATGTACAAATGAAGCAATCTCAAACGACTTAAATGAGACAAGTTTTGAAAAACGCCTGAGCTTGAGAATATGATTAAGGATGTTGGTTATTGCAATCAAATGGACGTCAACAACTTAATTGTTGAACTATCCGTGTCACAGCCCCAAATCCCGAGGGATGGCAGAAGCCGGGGTGCGACTGAGATTGGATTAAAGAAGCGGGGAAGAAGGGGACTGACTAAACATACATACATACATAAGAGGCATCATACATTCTATGAACAAGACTTTATTTATAAAAGGAAGAGTAATTCTCGAAGGATTACTCGACAGAAGATACTCAAAAGGCATCTAAGTTCAAGTTTACAGACATAAACTACCGAGTTTTACGTAATGTACATAACATCAAAGTACTTAGAGTTTTTCAGCGGAAATGTGATTCATACTAACTAAAGTCTTCCTAAACAACTTATTTCAAGCCTCGCCGCTTCCATCGCTTCAACCTGCACATTTAGAAAACATATGCAGGGCTAAGTACAAAAGTACTTAGTGGGCACGTTGCCGAAAACATATTCATAAGTATAAATAATCAGGCATTTCATAATCGTAGCACATCGGGGTTTTATTGAAAATGGCATGTGTCTACTAAACATTTTCTAACTCATTTACATAAATTAGCTTGTACAAGCATTTTTCTGGTATGTTACGTTCAAATCTTGACCAATTCTCATTCACCGTGGCTAGCTACCCCTCAACAGGATACCACATACACCACAGGTTACAAAGTGCACTAACTCTGAAAGCACTTAATAGCTAACTCAGAGCCGATCGTTAGTTAACCTATTTTGATTAACTCATAAATCTGGGAAACACGAATGTTAACTCAGATAGGTACAAGAGAACTCACATAAAATATTTAAACAGTTTATGCCATGATTATCACTTTGAAAACACGATTATCAAAGCGATAAAGAAAAGGGTTTTCGAGCATTGCTCGTTTTATTTGATATATAGGAAAGCCCACCTTTATACTTTACAGAACTTATTACTCGTACTTTCGTATTCTAGTCTTCCGTCCTTTCTTCACTGCTGACTTCCTCCTTCATCGTAAGATAAACATACTTTAAACTCGATCGTAAAAGATAATCGAATATGGAAATTCGAATTAGGTTTTAATCATTTTGTTTCTTTAGGCATTTGCACGCTACTAGTTTCTTTTTAGTTTAACAGGAATGAGACTCGAACAAAACTCGTTTAGAGCTCGAAAGGTTCCTTACTCGAATCTTAGGTCAGTAGAAAAGATAGCCATAACTCATTACGGCTTAAAAGATCGAAAGAAACTAAGTTGCGAAGAAAACAACTTAGGAAATTGAATTCTGAAATTTCACTGCGCAATACAGAAGTTCTGGGGACTTCCCAGAACAGAGCATCAGGAAACAGGGGATATGCCCTGTACCGTTAGAAAGTTTGGGATGTCTAGATTACTCTCCAATTTACGGATCTCAAATCCGATAAACGAGCTAAAAGATATTACAGTTTCCGGGAAGGGTCGCAAAACTGCCGCGGCTAACCCTAGTTGCTCGATAGAATCGACGTATGACTTCCTAGGCTCGTTCTAAGTTCTCATACTCGATTTCTCACGAAACTTCATTCTCAAGGCAATCAACACGTACTCCCGTACGTGAAGGACTCCTTTTCAAAACTCGTCTATAGCACGACTTTCTAAACATCGGCTTCCAAACTAACAAGTACTATACCAAAAACAAGTTAACAATTCTCGTTTCTAGTTCTCGATTATAACTACAACTCATTATACAATAATCCGGATGCTCATGTCGTCAACTACAAAGTCGTGCCTTAGTCCATCATAATCGTTATTATCTAGTTAGAATCCTTACTCGACTTCTCGATTATTATTTACGTCCACTTGTTCGTCTCTTAAGGAATTTCCAAAGTTATCGGAATTCGTTCATTTTCTACGGCATTAATCATCATCTAACGAGATTCATTATTATATACATCATCACCTCATATCATTACTTAAACTCAACTTAATTCCAATTCCTTGTCTCTTACGTTCTAAAAAATAATTTTAGAAAAATTCCAATTAATTCCCCTCATCATCTAATATCATTAGAAACATTAATTCATCAACATATCATCAACTAAATCAAGCTATACGAAAACCCCCAATTTTCTAGAAAAAAATCAGTATTAATAATAAATTAGGGGAATTGGTTTTCTTCATCAATTAACATTATTAATCCATTTATCAACCTACTACAACATCAATTAACCAATCACTAATACTACTACTTCATAAATTAGAAATTCATCTCAAACCCTAAGCCTAAAACTCAGTCATCATCAAATTCATAGGGGTTTTGATTTATTTTTGCATCAATCCTCAATTAAACATCTCCTAAGCTTAATTATCCAACTAATTGAAGAATCAAATCATCCTACTAAATACCCCTAAAATCGGTCCTAAGTAGAAAAATAGGGTTCTTGAATTTCTTCCAATTTTAACCATAGAACTCATATCTAATACTTCTAATTACATTAAATAAGGCTCAAAACATCTACTGCATCATCTTCTAGAAATCGGCCATAGAGAAAATTAGAGAAAATGAATTCCAAATGGATAGATCAATAGAGGAGGAGATTACCTTGGGATTTAATGAAAGATGAAAGGAAATTGATGGAAGATAATGAACTTGGGAAGAATCCTTGCAAGAACTTCAAGCTTGCTTCAATGGAGATGGAAGAAAAATTGAGAGAGAGATGGAATGGGGGAGGTGGCGGCAATGATGTGGTGGGAGGGAGAGATGGTGATGACTAAACTAATGTAATAGTAACTCTCTTAGGTGTAAGGTTTGGAGGATTTAAAGGACATTAGGTGTCCTACTTTATACTATATAAAATGAAATATCAAGTGTAGGGAGAGAGTAGTGATGTCGGCCATAGGGTAGAAATTAGGGGATAATACGCGTTTTTCCGATACGGAAATCGATAAACTAAAAACGTATCTCGGCACAATATCGTCAAATTTCGATTCTACCATAAATTCCGACATATTTAACTTATTCGGAAAGTAATATTTGAAAATTAAAATCCGTCAAAATCTCGGGACATCACAGTCCGAGTTTCGTCCGGAAAATCATAAAAACGAACTTTTTCGGGCGAGTTCGTATCGCGATTTCGTGAATGTAAAAATCAGACGGTTTTCCGATCTGAATTCCAGAACTAAAAAGTTTTCGTACGCGATAACCCTAAATACAGTAGTCGTTCGTCCGATATCTGAAAATTATTTTTGGAAACGGATTTCACCGTAAATCTTAGAATTCAAATTCATGAACTTAGGTGTGCAAAGCCATTTTTATTATTAACTTTAAATTTTTAAGTCAGTACGAAATTTGTGGGGTATTACAATCCGGGTGAAAATAATAAATGTTAACAATTCAAAGTTTAGAGGAAATTGTGGCTGACATTATTGATGATTTTACTAATGATGAAGTTCAAAATGATTCAACATCGTGTGAAACAGTCACGCGAAAGGAAGCTTTGAACATGACAACTCTTCACAATTTTTTATTGCAGCTAGGGAACTCGAAACCGGAATTTTTTAGTGCAATTAGAAAAGTAATGGATGAAATTCAATTAGATTTAAATTTTAAGAAAAAATAAATAACAGTAGATTCATATTTTAGTAAATTAGCATGATATTAATAATTGTAATATTTAAGATTATTAATTTATAGTAATAATGGGACCTATACATTTATAAAGGGACTTTTCCAAAAATTATTAGCTTATTATTTTATCAAATTGATGATTTTTTACAAGGGCCCGAGTCGGGACCGAAGAAATTTATTATATTAGAGAGTTTATTAATTTATAGAGCATTAAATTATAGAGGTTTTACTTTATTTCTTAATTAAAATCACAATCAAATCCATAATTATTACCCTAAATTAAGGTTTTATCTATAAATTAAATTTTTATTTGTTTTTTATGTTAAGAGCTTGACCTACACAACAAGGGTAGGGATGACAATGGATCTTGGATCTGCTCCAAGTCCGCAGATTTAGATCCATTTTTGAGAATTTGGATATGAAAATTTTGGATCTAACGGACACGGATCACATCTGAATCTATATAAATTTTTTTATCGTGAATCTGAATTTTATATTCTTAGATCCGGATCTGACCCGCAGATCTAATATATTTATTGAATAATTTAAAACACCAAGAAAAGCCTAATAGTAGTTCTAAATCCCAACCCCGTTGTCCCTCACTTGTCTTTTGACTCTTCCTCCACTACTCGACACTCGACAATTGACACCAGCTCCTCATGAAGGACTTTGTGATGATATGTGACTTTAGATATGACGTGTGACTTTAGCATGGATTATTATGATTTTGGTAACTTTCAATCTTCAAGCCATTTCGACTATGCAGTACATATTTTTTTCATTATATATGGTTTGAATTTTGTTTAGTAGATCTAAATAAATCAATAACATAAAAAAATTTTGGGAAAATGTCGCATATCTCTCTTAGCTTCACTCTAATTAAGTTATTGTTACTGTAGATATCGAAATTTAATGATATATTTTATTGATTTTAATATCTTATTTTATTATGGAATCTTATCATATCCATATTAATATAAGTTATTTAATTGATAAGTATGCATTTATATGGTGATAAATATCTATTTCTTTGGCAACAAGTAAAGGGATATACATCAATATTCAAGAGCCAATGATATCGCGCCACCTAAGCCCTTAGAGCCCATGATGGAGTCCAAAGCCCACTCAACTTCTCTCTTCCCACAACTATAAATAGGGGTCTCTACACAACTTTAAATCACACCTAAAAAAAATCATCTTCAAGAGCTCAAGAATTGAAGCGAGAAAATCTCTAAGATTTCTCTCTCAATATTCAAGGTGTCCCGGCGAGATTCAAAGCGTTCTTCGTGGGAAGCAACGCGTTCTTCGGCGAAAATATCTCAAGTGGCGTTTGATCCGGAAACAAGGCGAGAGTCCTCCAAATCAACGTTATAAAGCTCGACGCTCAACGTTACTTCGGAAACAAGACAAAAGTCCACCGCATCAATACCACCAATCACAAAGCTCAAGTCAACGTCATCAAGTCAAAGCTCAACGTTTACTTAGGAAGCAAGGCGAAAGTCATCTACGTCAACGTTATAAAGCTTGAAGATAAAGTTCAAAGAGATCAAGGAGGCATACATCTTATCAAATCTCAAAGGCTATCAAGTCCAGGGAGGTCAAGGAGGCATACTTCTCCATCAAATCTCAAGGGCTGCTTGAAGACCATTCGAGGATCAACTTGAAGAGAAGAATCGGAGGATCAAATAGAGATTGAGCCCGCGCGCATATTCGAAATTCGTATATTTGTATTCATATTTGTGTTTATTAAATAAATATATATTTTGTGTTTACAGTTACCTGACTTGAAGTCCGAACGTTTTAATATTTCCATAATAACGTCCAAATATAAGCATATTATTTAAAAAGTAGGCATTATTTCAATTTTTTCATGATTACATCATGAAGTGATTTCCAACGATTTTTTGTCCATCTAGCTGGCCGGAGTGTCCACGTACACGTAACACACGCATTTGTTGCATGTGTCTCCACCTCTTGCCCATGCACGCCTTAATTTATTCAAGGTCGCATGTCTCTTACATACATTTTTACTGGTGCTTTAAAAATGGACTGGTACCCGCCGGTCCATGGCCAATTGCAGTTACAGCTTATCTTGATGACTTTACCAAATACCAATCAAATGCTTTGCTATATGAGGATAAATCCTTCGAAAATAATGAATTAAGTAATAAAAAAACAAAATGTGTTTATGATCATCGATTTACGCAATTTTTGATCTACATGAATGTGTTAAATGCAAATTGATGAGCTAAATTTTTATTTCTGAATAGTTTCACTAAAGCTAAGATATATATAATAAATCCCAATTTCTGTTAAATAGTTATCTTAAATTCTCAATTGTAGGATCGTATTACAACTCTTCGTCCCAAATATCGAAAATCTTCAAACCTTTTCTAATAAGAATATCTCGACTCTCTCTATATACACATTTATATATTTTCTCTCCCTCTCTCTCCCCCGAAACACACACACAACACACGTAGATAGATACGAGAGAAGAGAAGTTGATCGAATATTCCATAATCTCCACCAACACAAATCATGAATAACAACAGCTCCTCCGCCAACGATCAACTCCAATGGAATTCCTTGACCGTCTGCTGCTTAGTCGTCGTCGGCGTCGGCTGCTTCATCCTCATCCTCGGCAGCATCTTTGACTATTACCAACGTCAGCAGAGGGAATTATCTGAATCCGCCGCCAATAACGCCCCTTCCGTCCATGTAGTCATCCAACGCGACGCCCCCGCCCCCCTTCCCCCCTCTGTTTTCCCCTTCTACAAAGCCGCCGCAGCCGCCGCCCGCTCCGGCTGCGCCGTCTGCATCAGCGACTTCGAAGACGGCGAGGAGGCGGAGCAGCTGCCAGGATGCGGCCACGTCTTCCACCGGAGATGCATCGACCCGTGGCTGATGATTCATCCCACGTGCCCCATCTGCCGGAACTCGGCGCCGCCGCCACCAGTAGCACGGCCTGCTCCACTTGCCAATCATTAATTTTTGTAGCGTGTTATTCCAATCATTAATTACCCTATTTGCCACCAACTAACATTAGTGGTTGATATGATTATGTAGCGTATTATTCCATTAATTTTTTAATCTTTCAATGGAACAGTGGTATATATTTTTGTTTTCTTTATGGAAATTCGTGGTTGATATGATTATGTAGTACTGTTTTTTATTTTAATTTATACTACTATGTTTTAATTGAAGATTATTTGTTAGTAATCTTTTTTTTTTTTGAATTTGTAGGAATCCGCAGCCACTACTTTTGGTGCATATTGGGTACAAGGTAGGTACATCTTTCAAGTACAGGTGAGACAGACTCGACCTATATCTCAGACAATCCAGTCTACCACTAGGTCATTCCTAAGAGAACAATAATCTTTTTCTTGTTTCTTTTTTATACTTATAACTAGGGGTGGACTAAAATACCGAAATATCGGTATACCGACCGAACCAAACTGAAAAATACCGTATTTTACCGAATTTTATGGTATACCATATTTTCGGTATGGTATGATACCGTACCGAAAGGTTTTGGTATGGTAACGGTATATGAATTTTAAATACTGCGGTATACCGTACCGAACCGAAACTTTGGTATACCTAAATTATCAATAAATACCGATATTTGCTACATACCGAAATCGCGGTATATGCCGAGATTTGGTATATGCCGAAAATTCTAAACAATTATATATAAATTGATATATTTATATAACTATATATGTATATATATTAAATTATTAATGAATTATTCATTATATTAATTCATTAATATTTTCTATACCGTACTTTTACGGTATACCGAAAATAAGACGGTATATCGAAAATAAGGTACGATAACGGTATGCCTTTTGAACCATACTGAAATTTCGGTATATCGAACTTCGGTACACCGAAAAGTTTGGTATGGTATCAATATCAAAATTATGCATACCAAAACTTTTGGTATGGTATCGGTATGACCAAAAAATTCCGGTATGGTATACCGAACCACCCCTACTTATAACATAAAGATTGATGATGGCATGACGGTGGATTTGAACATAAGACTTTTTAGCCTCGTACATCCCTCAGTCTTATTGATGATATTTTGCTACTGTCGTTCCTCATTGTTGCGAGACGGCACCGAGGTCGCCGGATTTGGGCACCTATTGCCGAATTGAGTACGGATTTTATGTGATTTTAGTTTTGTGCTATTTGGTTTGTGAGTCGAATATGTTGATAGAAGTATATATACAATTTATTAATATAAATACATTATTCCTTCGATAATTGAATGTGCAATGAGAATTCTAGATCTATTTTTTTCAACTTTTTGTGCGTTTATTTCCTTTAATAATTGAATCTCATTTTTAGTCAAACATGAATCTTAAATTCTAATAGTAGGGGATATCCAAAAGGTACAGTGAAGTATATGATTCAAACTAGCTTTACCGTTCTCCTTTTTTTATATTAAAAAAATAATTCAATATTAGTATAATAATTGAACTCTTCTTAAATATTGAAAATTTTAAAGATAATGATCGTTCCTTGTACAAACTTTTCCTAATGGGCAAACTCTTTTTAAATACCTTTTTATAAAAGGTAGAAGTTTTTTACACTCTTTTATAAGAGTATAAGTTTTTTATACCAAAAATACTTAAAAGACTAAAATACCCTTACTTTTAATAAAGAAATAAGAAAAGACAAAAAAAAATTTAAAAACCCTAAAATCTATGTGGTCCCCCACTTCCCCCACCACACATCACTTTATCTCTCTCTCTCTCCCTCTCAACCCACGATATACACGCACGGCCGGCGGAAAAAAACACACACACGACGGCAATATGAGTGAACACTCCGACCACGATGGGGAGTCAAGGGCGTCGGCATCTACCTCCGGCGAGGAGGAAGTACGACTCGTCGTAAACGAACCAGCGGTTAGTGCTAAAATTCCACACGAAATTGAATTTTGGATTTGCAAAATATATGCTTCTAAGTGTGTGTTTATGTTCAATTTATTGAATATGAGAACAATGTACTTGATTTTATGAGCATTAGAAGTGTTATATGTAAGATTTGTTGATAAAAATTGGGATTTTAAGTGAAAAACGGGCTGCCCACGGTGGGTGTTTATGTACCCACGATGGCACCCATCGTGGGAAGCCCCATCGTGGGCACCCCGTCGTGGGCACCCCATCATGGGCACCCCGTCGTGGTTGCCCCATCGTGGGCAGCCCCATAGTGGGTTGCCCCGTCGTGGGTTTCCCCATCGTGGGCAGCCCCATCGTGGGTGTCCAGGGACTGTTTTATAGGCTTTGGGTTTTGTGATTTTGTTTGTTTGAGTGATCGAACTTCTATCCTTATACTTTATGTGTTTATATTGCAGCCCGGTTGTGATTGGATGAGACCTGGATTGCGTCATCATAACAAATTAATAAATATATATTATCGTGAGATCCTATTTAAAGAAATACCGAAGGTATTTCGGCACTTCACGCACAATCCTCGACGGTATCAAGAAGTGTATGATGAATTTACGGCGGGAATTGTTGGCCGTTTGATTAAACATAAGAGGCTTGGAAGTACAAATAGTGCCCTGCATCATTTGTTGGCCAGTCAGTTGAGTGGTAGAGAGATCCCCGCGGATGAGACGTGGTTCCAAATTTCCGGGAGAACCCTCCGCTTCACAGCACGCGACTTTGCGTGTATTACTGGATTGAATTTTGGGAAGACAAATTTTGATCCAAATGCGAGACATCTTCTCCGGCCTGACAGTCTTTTCCATAGAGTATTCAAAGGCCGCAAAACTAAAGTTATAGAAATGCATAATAGGTTTAAAGATTTAGAGTTGGGAGACAACCTCGAAGACTATGTGAAGGTAGCTAAGCTCTTACTTTACTACCGGTTTCTCGTGTGCCGGGACCATAATATGGATGTGGAGGAATGGGCATGGGCATTAGTTGAGGATCCGGAAAGTTGGGAACAGTTTCCGTGGGGTGATTACACATATCAGACATTAACTTACTACATCAACAACACCGCCAAGAATCTCAACCAATGCGATATTGGAACTTATCACTTTTACGGATCGATTTGGGTTTTACAAATTTGATCTTACGAGTGTATTCCACTGTTGGGACGGAACTGTGAAACCCGATCAGCCACCGTTAGAGTTCCTCGATGTTTTATGTGGACTACGAGATGTCTTAAAGCAGATTTCAGCACCTTCTTCGAGAGAGAGGTACGTGTCTTGCCTTTATTTTTATAATATTTTATCATTTATATTACATGTTTAATTTGTGATCTAATAATAATTTTACATAACTTGTTTAGGGTCTTGTCATACATAACACAATGCCTATTCTTGCGGAAGACATGGACGAGCTGTATTGGTTCAGTCTTGACTCGGTGTATCATGTACACTGGGAACCTCCAAGAAAATTAACAGACAAGAATACGGAAAAGGTTTTCCCGAAAAAGGTGAAAAAGAAGGGAAAATTGGCGAAGGCTGCGGAGGTGGTGGGGGAGATAATTAAACCAACCTCATCGGCACAGAGAATCCCAAAACGAAGCCGACAAAGCACCCCACCATCACCACCACCAGTAGATACAGCTGAGACAGCAGAGTCGGTTTATCAGGAGAGACCCGAAGATAGAGTGCGTTGTGTCCACGGACGTCCTTGTCCTGACCACACGAAGGACGACACAGACGACTACTTCGATCGTCGGTTGAGGGCGGTCTTGATGGACGAGTCTGACAAGGGCTTCTTTGCTACCTTTTCCCGGAAGCTCTTTGCTCAGGTGAAGGAGTATTTCGGTCCGAGACACAGACGATCTAGGAGCCCTCCACAGCCGTCTGTTGGGAACCACAGGAGGAGCCTTGAGCCACACCGTCACTCTGCAGAGGTTTCTAGCACACACCGGAGGTTTCCGGACCCGCCTCGCTACTCTGCAGCTGCAACTCTACAGGGACAGCACAGTCACCACTCTCCTCACATCCCTGAGCGTACCGAGCAGCCGATGCACCACCTGTTAGGGCAATCCTTTGATCTTATACCCCACCAAAGCGAGCCACCTGAGCAGCCGTGGGGGTACCAGCCTGCCCAGCAGCAGCAGCCGCCGATGTTCTTCGACTACAGCAGTAGACCGCTACATCAGTACGACCCTCCGACGTGGCAGCCTCCGATGTTTCGACCTCCTATCTGGCAGCAGCAGTCAGTGTTTACAGGCGACGGCAGCAGCAGTCACCATTTTCCTACTGCCGAGTTCACCCCACATGATCAGCAGATTCCCTACCAACCTGAGTACCAGCAGGAGCAGTCGTTTTTTCCTACTGTGGAGGATACCACACCCGAGCAGTCCAGACGGCAGGTTTCACCTGTTAATATTCAGTGGTCGTCATCCTCTGATGAGGAGTCTGCTGAGCAAGATTACGAATTGGCGGAGCGAGAGGAGGTGCAAGGTCATCGTAAGACGAGATCGTCTGCCGCCATGCAGACGCCTTACCAAGCCTTGACTCAGCAGGCCGTGAAGAGGTTGAAGCGTATGTACAGAAGGCATAGAAAATCAGGAGAGGATGCTGTGATCACAATTCCGATGCTTGGATTATGTGGGTGTTTGGAATTAGATGAAGGCCACGTGTGGGTGTTTGGATTATGTTGTAAAGTAGTTTTAAATTGAAAAATAAGCTATTATACAAGCACTAAACAACAAAATCGAAGAAGGAATCGAACAAAAAATGAAATTCACTCATGTTCTTGTGCCCACGGTGGCTGCTCACCACCGTGCTCACGATGGCTACCATCGTGGGCTGCCCATCGTGGGCTACCCATCGTGGCTATCCATCGTGGGCTGCCCACGATAGCCACCATAGTGGGTTTTGCCCATCGTGGGCTGCTCACGATGGCCACCATAGTGGGTTTTGCCCATCGTGGGCTACCCATCGTGGCTGTCCATCGTGGGCTTCCCACGATGGCCAACAATAGTGGTTTTTGCCCATCGTGGGCTTCCCAAGATGGCCACCATCGTGGGTTCGGCCATCGTGAGTATCCAGGGAGTGATGTTTTTTCAACTGCTATTTTAAACTTCATTCAAGTATCACTCACATATATAAAATAAGTTCAAATATATTAAAATTTAGTTTTGCTTTCTCTCCCAATACAAATCATAAATTTATCTTAAACAAAAAAAAAAATAACATATTTACTTTTCACGATAGGGACATTTCCTCGCATCATGATCATCAAGACGACAAATGCTACACTTTTTCTTCCGCCGACGCATTTGCCTTACCTGTTCTCCTTCGGCCTCTTCTGCATCTTCAGGGGGGTTATTCAAGTCAACACCACTGAACGGGAAGGATGCTGTGCAAGTCTTTTTATTGTGGCCCCTTCCATGACACCTACCACATACTTGGGGACGTCTCACCAAATTTTCTACTGCGAATCGTGCACGACTATCTTTTGGCCGCCCAGCCTGACGTACCTCATCCATAGGAAGACAAACAATTGCGGAGATCTCCGGAGGCACAACCCACTCATCTGGATGCAGTATTGGGTTAATATGCTCCATATAAGTATCTCTAAATGTCTACTGTTTGAAATAACGACTTACAAAATCGTACACAGACAAACCGTTACCTGCACGCCTGTTAAATAAGAAAATGACGACAATTTCAACATATGGATAGGCTAAGCTAAATGAAAGTTCGTGCAACCAAACAATATTTAGTAATTGAACATGTTACCTTATAGCGGCAACAACATGGCGACATGGAATCAAATCTAAATCCCACGCTTGGCACGTACATGTCAAGGTTCTTAAATCAACGTTATAAGAAATATTTCTTTCTTCAACCCTGTAAACATGTGTGGTGGTGTTACCTCGAGCTGCAAGACGGGCCGTGTTGCACGGATAAAGAAAGTTTTTCCAATGCGTTCTGTGTCAACTCATGATCTCTCGATGCAGCTTCTTCTCGATGCTCATCGGTCCATTTCTCTACAATGAAACGGTACATCTCAATCATCGAGTGCACTGGGAGACGCCGCGCCCATAACATACGAGAGTTCAAACATTCGACATTGGAGGTCAAGAAGTCATAGCGTCGGACCAGACACTTACACTTAGCCCACCTCTCCGGTCCAATGTCAGAAAGCCGTCTGTGAGCTCTGTTGGGGCTCACTTGATGCAGTTTTGAGAACAAATCTTCGAACTCTTCGTGACGATTACAATATGCTGCAGCTTGGAAAATAGTAGCTACGTGCTTTCCGTAGGGCGTGAGATTTTTCTTAAGGTGGTGGTAGCACAACCCGTGGAATGCATTCGGGTAAACGGCTCGAACTGCATTCCTACTGCTCAAATGCTGGTCACTCACAATCAGTAAATCATCTGGAGGGTTGTAGCATCTACGCAGGTTGGAGAGAAAATATACCTACGACTCATCATTCTCCTCGGGACCGAGGCCAATTGCAAAGGGGAAGACATGGTTGTTTCCATCCAATGTGACGGCTACAAATAAAATTCGTCGGTTCTTTCCCTTAAGGTGGGTCCCGTCCACTACAAGCACCGGCCGTAGACACTTATCAAACGCTCGAATACTCTGTCCGAGCGCCACAAATAAGTGACATAGCGAGCCCTCGACGGTCATCTCCAAGTCATAAACAGTTCCCAGGTTATGCTGCTTCAACAAATATAGATACGACGGGATCTTCTGATACGACGAGATGTGATCGCCATACGTATTTTCTATGGCTATATTTCTCGTCCGAAGAGCAAAACTGTATAGAATGTTAATATCAAACACTCTACGCATCTCTTCCATCATCTCCCTTGGCTTCAACATAACCGCCTCGCCGGTCAATCTCTTGGCAAAATAAAATGCAGCAACATCAGAAGATACCGATCGTGCAGCAGCACGATTCAAATCGTGGTGACATGTGTGATCTAGGAATAACTTAGTAATTCTCCAAATGGTGCCGCCCTCAACAGCACAAATTCTAAAGCTGCAATTCTTTCTGCCAGTCTTGCATAGGAAGGTCGTATGATTGCGAGCCGAACGTTTCGATCTACACTCCAAAAAGTTCTCTAGATGATACATTCCAACAGTGATCCTCAAGTCTTTCTTGGACCTAAATAAGGCCCCCACTTCGAGCTCCCCACGCACTGGTGGTGGTTGCTCGACCCACCCTAATCTCCATGCGCTGTCAGGATCGGGGAATGGAATGATCCAATTGCGCATTGCGCGCAAATGCTCAGTCTCGCGTTCGGACTGATGGTCCGATGTCAAGTTCCGATGACCAAAAACCCTGTCCATTTGTGCCAGTTGTCGCATCCAAGCAATAAAATCAATAGATAGCGAATCAAGCAATTCTTTACGACGATCATCTTCTTCTTCTTCGGAGGAACTCGCCTCATCTTCTTTATTTTCGTCGTTGTCACCATCTTCATCCTCATCTTCCTCGTCTTCCTCATCGTTTTTATATTGCTCATGTGAGTAGGGCATGCGGTTGTCAATGTCGTGGTGCTCAAATTCGGAGCTGTTACCACCAAAGTTAACCCCTGGGGCGGATGAGCCGCTGTAATCAACGTAAACCTCCGGATCGTCTTTCTGTTCAATTAACATACGCAGTAACTCGATATCACTCCGCAATAAAAACTTTTACTTTGTTTCCGTTGCTCATGCGTGTCAAGTACCAATACGTGTAGTTGTTCGGATTTATATTTCCCAACCCTTCTCCAATAAGTCCAACAAGGCTTGCACGGTTCACTGTGCCACTATCGATGAAGACAAAAAAGAATCCCCATCTATATAACTCGATCGATCCCATCGACCACTATGATGTATCAAAACACGTTGCCACGACATTTGAAAAATACAAAATAGCTAAAAAATTATAAAAAAATTCGATCGAACACGTTTTTAATGCATCTACTGCCTACCCACGATAGATACACACACGATCGTTGGTTGCCACGGTGGTAACCACCGTGTGTTGCCACCGTGGGCACCTTTTCGCAAACCCATGGTGGGGCAACCCACGATGGGATAACCCACGATGGACCATCGTGGGTTGCCATCGTGTATAGCCATCGCGGGTGTCCACGGTGGCAACACACGTTGGCCATCGTTGGTATCCCTATTGTGGGTTGCCATCGTGGAGACCCACGATCCATCGTGGGTTGCCATCGTGTATAGCCATCGTGGGTGTCCACGGTGGCAACACACGGTGGCCATCATTGGTATCCCTATTGTGGGTTGCCATCGTGTATAGCCATCGTGGGTCTCCACGATGGCAACACACGGTGGCAACCCACTCAGCCATCGTGGATATCCCCATCGTGGGTTGCGAAAAATGGGCCCAGAAAATGCAGAATTCTCATACACACGACGGGGATATATTTTTTACGGTTATTTTACTTCTAAAAACATTCCTAAACATGCAAATATACTCTCTTATGACTAAATATCAACATATAATTCATGTACATGAAAATTTTCTACCATCGTGTGCAAAAATGAGTCAATCGTGGGTTGCCATTGTGGGTATAAAAACTCGTCGAAAAAAATCATATTTAACGTGGTGAATATAGTTACATACCTTCTTTCTACCCCAGAAACACGAAAGCTTTCCGTTTGAGCTTTATCTCCTTCTTCTTTTTAACTATCGTGATTTTTTTCTTAGAGACCCACTTCTCTCTTCTTCTCTATGTCGTTAGTTTCAAGTTCGTGTGTTTGAGAATTTTGCACTACACAATTACATTAGTTGTTGTGTGTTTAATGAGAGCAAACAACCTCTCTTCCAAAACATAAATGAACATTGTTCAAAATTTAATGTCATCAAAGTTGGTTGGTGATATTATTTTGATTTAGGGTTTATTAGAGGAAGAAGAAAGAGAAAGAGAGAGAGAAACATACGAAAAGAAAAAGTCAATTTTTTTTCTTTTTTTATTTGTTTATCAAAAGTAAGGGTATTTTAGTCTTTTAAGTGATTTTGGTATAGAAAACTTATAGTCTTATGAATGAGTGCAAAAAACTTGTATGTTTTATAAAAAGGTATTTAAAAATACATTCTCACTTTCCTAATGATCGCCTATATCTCTCTCTCTCTCAATAAGTACCAAGTTTGATGTACACTAGTTAGTAACCCATCAAAATTAGACGAGAATTGTGATTAAGCTTTATATTAATTTAAAAAATAATTTTGTAGGTTATTTAGAAGTTGTGATTTTGCTGAAATTCACATTCAACCAATAATAATAGACAATTATAAATTATGTAAAAAACAATCATTTTATTTTGTAGTTTATATGAATAATTTAAAAATAATTAAATTAAATATATTTATTAAAAGATTAAATGGTAATTTATATTCCCATAAAAAATATTTATAATATTTGTATATGTTCCAAACCAATTTAAAAGTAATTTCACTACTCATCCTTAACTCAAACATGTATCGTAATATTCGTTAATTATCTGAATTCATTTAAATCTATAAACAATAAGCCGTTATAATACTCGACTATCCATTTCAATAAAATATAATAAGTAATACAAATCACAAATATTATAAAATGAAAAGAGATTTTACCAAGGCATGACAATTAATATTCAGACGACAAACCTAAAATTTATATAATCATATATATGTCTCTCCCTAATCTCCATTTTCTCCGTCTATTTTGGTTAGTCCATCGGCTTCGGATAATATCTCTCTATCTATCTGAGCCGGTAATGAAATGGCTACTCACTTATTAAATATTTTAATCCAGTTTAAAATTTATATATTCGTTTACGTCTTAAACCCGATTAAATAAATAACTTTACCATCTATAGTTCTATACCCGTTCATAACTCATTGCGTAATATCTGCTAATTACCAACTTATTCGATCAATCGATTTTTTTCGCTAAAAGTTCTCAGACATAACTCCCTTTTTTTTTTCTCGGTCTATTCAAGCAGACCTGTCAATTTCTGTTAAATTGACATTCCTACTTATCAGGCTCGGTTAGCAATAACAATAGGTCGGGTACCACTCATTATAAATTTTCTAATCCGAATAAGAATTTATTTACCCGAATTGTAAAATTAAGTTTTTCATTACATGAATTGATTTCAATATTATTTAGTACTACCTCATTCTGAAGAGGTGATTTTGGTGTAATGCAATTAAAACAGCAAAGGTGAAGCACAAAATTAAATCCCATATCAAAAGTTTTTAGTAATAAAAGGGAAGAATCTGCAGAGTTTAGAGACATTGCAGCAGCAGCCTACAAACTATCTTCAGAGATTGTTGCGATCACGACATGGCTACGCTACATGACAATCAAATTCAAGTATTCTCTCTCCGTCGCTCGGACGGTGAATGCCCTTTTTCCGTATTCATTATCTAATGCTCTATTTTTCTTTTCTTCTTTTGTGCACATTTCTTGATTTCTGAAGTAAAACTATTTTTTTGCGTTTTTGGTTCTGGGGTTGTTTTTATCATTTTAATTAGATGCGTGTTTCAGAGTTTCATCATGCGATTTCCATTTCCATAAATTTTATAATTGATTAAATATTTAGTACGATGTCCTTCAAGGGGACACTCAAACGGTGCGGCTTGAGTATGTACGCAGTGAACTTCTTTCAAAGCATACGGCTTTTTGGATGTAGATGATATCCATACATATGGAAGTACCACATGGTGGATATCTATATAAATCCAAATCTGCCGAATCACTCATGGGGATGATCTTCTACATCCTAGGTCTTCGTGTTCCGTCATTTGGCTTATGTTCTTCATGTAGCATTCAGACTGAATGACTCTATGAAATTACGTCGATACTTCCACATATTATGGGTAACGTAGGAGACATCTCTATTTTTCCCCGGAGAATCTTTAAAATTCCCACTACCAAATTAAATTAATTTATCATCACAAAGTAATTGTTGCATGAAAAGACACACATTATTTCTAAGCATTTATATAGGCTTTGACAATAGGTGGAGTGTGATTAGAAACCGATGTGGGACAGAAGAATAATATTTCCAAGTAAGAATTTTCATGTGCCAAATTAATATATTATTACTTATATATTATAAAATAATATTTAAATATAAAATAATTAAATTAAATCTTTGAATAGAACTAAGCATGTTAGTTGTAGAAGTTGTAAGAGAAAATATATGCATGAGAGGACTCTTATTACATGAGAGAGATAAATATGAATTCAATTATAGTATTAGAATTACAATAAAAATATTTATTAGTACATATACATTGAGAATTTGAGACGTACTAGATAGTGTGATATGTATATATAGTTGACATGATCTATATATTATTAAACAATTGAGATGATATATATGTGATATATACATGGTATTTATTTTAGTATATTATATATTTTTATATATGATATATGAATTAATAATGTAAGAAATACGAGAATTGAGATAAATAAGAATAGAGAACCGTGGACGTACTACATAGTGTGAACGTAAATTTCGCTATTATATATACTATAGATCATTATAACTCCAATTTGAAGGGGCCAACTTCAATTTCAATCAGTTTGAAGATCATGTACTATATCGTTATAACTCCAATTTTAAGGGGTCGACTTCAATTTCAATCAGTTTCAAGATGATCAACAGCGTGAACACACAATTTTTTAGAAGAACTACAATGAGGTATATATGTTTACCAATCAAATAAATCGCTATACGTACTACACCGCACTCTGGTGGGATTGAACCTAAGACCTCTCACGCTAAGGAGAGACATAGAAGTTGATTAGTATGATGGAATGGAATGAGGTAGGAATGCAATGAAGCTAGGAATGGAATGAAACTAGGAATGGAATGGAATGTATAAGTTGATTCATATGTTTGGTATGCACAAGTATAAGTAGGAATGGATTCGACATTATTTAATGGATTGTGTATATATGTGTGTGTGCGCGCGCGTGCACGCAGTGTGTATATATATGTGTGTGTGCAGTGTGTGTATATAAGTGTGTGCACTGTGTGTATATGTGTGTGTGCAATGTGTGTGTGTGTGCAGTGTTTGTGTATCTGTGTATATATAATTTAGAATTGATGGAAATAATTCTTTGATTTTATTTGGGTAAAATTAGCAAAATTGTAAAATATATGAAGACAAAATAGTCAAAATACAAAAAAAAATGGCATTAGGAATGACTAATACCTAGGGGCGTAGCTTGGGGGGGGGGTGTCAGTAGGGTCACTGGACCCCCTAGCTTTTAGAAAAAAAAATACCTATATATAATGAAAGATAGAGGAAGAAGGGAAAGAGAGAAGGGAAAAAGAGAAGGAAGAAGGAAAAGAGAGAAGTGAAAGACACGAAAAGTAAATTTGTTGCTTTGGGCAATTGGGTTGTACTTTGGAATACTTTAATAAGAGGCTAGTAATAACATGACCCAACCTCCCTACAAATTATATTTTATCAATAATTTCTTTTTTCTTATTCTCTTTTAGGAATTTGGGATTCCCACTACAAATTACATTTGTATATGATTTTAATTTTTTTTCTTATCTTTAAGTATATATATATATAATTTGCACAACTATATCAAATTTAGATTAGATTTTTAAAATATTAACATAGAAATTGCTTCATATTTATTAATGTGTTTATAAAGAAGGTTTCAAAGTATTCATACTAGTTGATATATTTTGAAGTTTGATAGAAAATTTGAAATTTTTTAAATTAAATTTATTCATATATATCAAAGTTCCTTTTATATCTTGTTACTCACTAGTACGTTTCTTAATAAAAATGGCATTGCTAAATTAAATGTATAAAAAATGTCATTTAAATTATTTTGTTGTCTGTGTGAAATAGTTTGATGCAAAATACAATATAACTTAACTAAATGAAATTTAAAAAATTTAGACATGCGTGTTGGTAACGTTTAAGTCATTTCATTTTTATGACTATTAACTTTTTTTTTCCTATTTTATAATATACTACTATAAACAACCATAGGAGCATTTTTCGGTAGTAAAAAGTTATTTATATTGTAGCAATCACGTTTACTTTGTTTCTCTAATTTGGTATATAATTTAAAAATATTATAATTATATTGAATTAATTTATTTTTATTTAAATAAAATTGGACCCCCCTGAGTCGACTTTCTGGCTACGCCACTGCTAATACCATAGGTTGATGATGAAGGAATATAATCCCGAGAATGAAATGGTGATTTCGGATGGAATGATGATTCCCCGCCGTAAAATGTATCAAGAAAAGGAAAGGAATGGAGGTAGGAATGGTCATTCTATTCCATTCTTCATTCAATCATACCAATCACCACTTTAAAGTACCTCAACCAACCACTTGAGTTAGGCTTCATCGACATCGTGAATAGACAATTATTGTAGCTATTATATTATGTTCTGCTGTTTTTTTTTTTTTTTTATAAAAATTGATCTTAGAATTAGAAATTACTGATCGTATTGAGTTTTTCTTGGTAGATGGATATTGAATAAATTTTCTTCAGTTGTTATGATGGATTAATTGAGATTTAAGAACATTTGATTTTTAGTATTTTATTCAGTTTTTATAGAATTGGGTGAAGAATTGTGGTTTATTTTATTTTATTTTGAAAAAAGAAATTGCTACACACAAGTTATTTTATATATATATATATATATATATATATATATATATATATATATATATATATATATATTAATTTATAGTTGAACAAGTAATAACATTTTTTACCATTCCACTAACTTTAAGGAAACAACATAATAAAACTAATGTAAAATGCCCCACGAAAATGACTTAGACTACCTGCAGTGGTAGTGTCTCTAAGGGGTGTCTCTAAGGATTTTTTGGAGATAGAGACAGTGAGCTGCAGTGGGGCTGTCTCTAAGGGGCGTCTCTAAGGATTTTTTGAATTTCTATTTTGCATTATTTTTAATAAGAAAAATTAAAATTTTCATTAATTTAAACAGATAACTAGTACAATACATTAATTGAAATAAAACAAATAAAAACATTACATTAATTGAAATAAAAAAAAATAAAAACATCCTACTCGTCAACTGCTCCAAATCGGCTCCAAAGATGCTCGATCAAATCATTTGTGAGCCGATGGTGCCTCCTCACATCTCTTAATGCGGCGTCCCGTTTGATGAAATTCTTCCATGATTGCGGGTAGGGGACATGAGTAACATTACTACTCGAACTAGTTTCTGTGTCCTCTCTCCAGTTCTCGGCATCCCCCCTCTCGTCTTCAATGATCATGTTGTGCAAAATAATGCACGCAAACATGATGTTGCGGAGGTGCGGTACGTACCAGCCCCGCGCCGGGTTCCGGATAATTCCCCAACGGGCCTGAAGAACACCAAAGGCCCGTTCGATATCTTTCCTCGCCGCTTCCTGCATCTTCTTGAAGCGCGCCGCCTTGTCATCAACTGCAATCGGAGGAGCCTTGATCAGGGCAGCCCATTCCGGGAAGATCCCATCGGTTAAGTAGTAACCGTCGTCGTAGGACCTTCAGTTCACTGTGTACTTGCACGGCGGAGCACGTTCCTCAAGCACGTCCGAAAATATGGGAGACTGATTGAGGACGTTGATATCGTTGTTGGAGCCGGCTACTCCAAAGAAGGCGTGCCAGATCCATAAGTCTTGAGACGCCACCGCCTCAAGAATCAAGGAAGGCGCGCCTATATCTCCTCGAGTGTAGGCAGCCGACCACGCCTTCGGGCAATTCCTCCATACCCAGTGCATGCAGTCCAGGCTACCGAGCATCCCTGGAAAGCCGTGCCTCTCCTCGTGCATTTGCAGCAGCCGAGTCGTGTCTTGTGCATTTGGCCTCCTCAAATACACGTCACCGAATAGGTCGATGACACCTCGGCAGAACTTCCGGAGGTAAAGACGGCCGGTGCTATCGCCGATCTTCAAGTATTCGTCGAAAACATCTGGCGCTCCACCGGTGGCTAGTTGGCGAATGGCCATTGTGCACTTTTGCACCGACGTGAGGCCCCATTTGCCGGTTGCATCTTGCCTGTGCTGGAAATATCTCACATTCTGCTCCAACGCCTCGCAAATCCTCAAGAACAGATGCTTGTGCATCCGAAAATGCCGGCGAAAAAAAGTTGGCCCGTACGTCGGGTTGTCGTTGAAATAGTCGGCCATCAACTGCTGCAGGGCCGCCTCCCGATCGCGGTTTACGACCGTCCTCTTCGCCTTCTTTTTTTTCTTTTTGACGATGAGCCGAGCCGCAGCAGCTTGGAGGTTGGTCACCATCGACATAACCTCGTCGTCGGTGCCATGGGAAGAGTAGTCGGTTGAGGAGTCAGACGACGAAGACATTTTTTTTTGCAAGAAATTTGAGCGAAAATTAGAGAGAAAAAAAGGAGGAAGATGAATTTGGTGTGGAATAATTTGTGGTGGTATTTATAGGGATGAATTGCAAAAAAAAAAAAGAAAAAGAAAAATCGGCTATATAGCCGTTTGAATTTTTTGCCCGTTGGATATTACCGTTTCTGCCATTTTTTATTTTATTTTTTATTTTTTGCTCGTGAAATGCACGCGCCTGTTAAAAAAAATAATAATAAAAAATCGGAAACGCGTGGCCTTCACACGCCATCTCGAGACTGTCTCGTCGCGACGAGACGGTCTCGAGCTCCGCCCTCCTGCATCGGGGTGTCTCGTCGGCCGGGGTGTCTCGAGACCGGCGACGAGACACCCGCTGTGGTGAGTCTTATATATTACCACCAACCAATTGGTATAATTAAGTATATTTTTGTCACCACATCCACATATTTCAGTCACTTGATTTTAATACATTTATACTATTTAGGCTACTTAACAAGTTAAGAACCCAGGCCAAAAGTTATTAAATGCTTATAGATAAGCCATTGCTCTTCATGAACCCAGTCAAGAAATTTAGAATTAATATGAGATTGTCGCTTATTAGTTTTATTCGGAAACAAGTTTATTTCCTTGGAAAATATATATATCTCCATATATACTCTAACCACAATCGAGCCGATATAGTTAAATTTCTGACAAATCACTACTTTTTTAAGTGAAAAAAGGGGTGAGGGCTGGCTGGAGGGAGGTCCTCACCGCGCGTCTTACTTATGTATGGAGTTAGAGTAGCCTTAAATGGTGTGTTTACTCGTATTGTTAATTTTATCATGTGAAAAAAAAAGGAAAAGAATAATTTCACCTTCACTCACTCCAAAGAGAAACATATATATTCCCTATATAGAGTGGAAGGGAGGAAGAAGAGAGATTGGAATTCTTTTCTATAAAATGATGGAAAAGAAATTAAAGGAGAGATTTGAAGGGTGAGAATTTTCTTTTCCCTCCCTTTCACATGATAAATTTAACAATTAAAGTAAACAGGACCAAAAGAGTTTTGAATACTTGTGCATGTTTCTAAAAGATTCCACAGTAAAATTTCATAAATTATAAGAGAAAAACAAAAAAACGTAAAATATCAAGAGGGTAATGAATTGTTGGTGGTAAAATTAATATTCGGAAAACATATATAATGTAAAAGATAATTACATTTGTGCAACCAGCTGAAAGGAGTTTCGAAATACTTGTGGTCAAAATTAAGTTTGTTAGAGTATAAATAACTATTAGAGAAAAGAAGAAACGTGAGCACGTACGAATTCAAATGTAAGAAAGGGAGAAGGCGCCGCTATCTATGTCAAGGGTTGCTGTCTTGAAAAAAAAGACAGTAAGTTAATTATAAATTTGTCAATTAATACAAAGATGAGAATTTCAATGAAAAAAAATGAATAGAATTAACTAAAGACACCATTTTTCACCTCATAAACTTTCTGGAGTTTTATTTTTCTCTAATATTGTGCGCGCATGCAGTTGTACCAAGCTACTTGATAGTATTAACTTTGTTAATTCATCTAGCCATCTCTAGCTATAACCTTTATATATTAGTGCATCATCGCCAAACCTAGCTAACACATGACAAGAAATTAATTAGTTAGGTAAGGATGTGTTTAAGCCTTCATCACGCATGAAATACTTTATTTTCAAAGCCGTGAACAAAACCCTAGCGTTTAAAGTTAGTAAAAGAAACCCTGAGTTGATTGCTCCTGCAGAGCCCATATATACCTTATGAATTCAAATTACTTCATTCGTCCACGAAAAAGATGCTTGTTTTGCCATTTTCGTCTGTCCACGAAAAATATGCATGTTCTATATTTAGTAAGTTTTCTCCCAATATTTACCCTCTACTTTATGATTTATTCACACTTTTGCCATTATTGGCCCGCACAATTTACATTAGTTTAATTCTCCACTCAATTCAAGTGGGACCTTCATTTCACTCACTCTATACACAAACCATTATTTAAACTATTTAAACACAATTTAAACCTATATAGTATAAGTGGAACTCTTACTTCATTCACTAATTTAAAACTATATAATAAGTGGGACCCTTAATCCACTCACCAATTTTATTAAACACCGTGCCGTCCACGAAATAGGCATCTTTTTCGTGGACGGAGAGAGTAATATGTAGACGAACAGGAACAGAAGAGCCTCAGATGTCATATCCCAGGCATTCATAAGTTTCTATCGCAAAAATCCATCCATGTCCTGTCAATATTGTTATGCGTCATGCCTTGCCAATAAAGAAGCCTTGATATTTTACTATCCGTTTTGCAGGGCGGCTGAGGGAATGCACCGGAGAGGGGGTGGTGTTCGTTGAGGCCGACGCTGACATCATGCTGCAACACTTCGGTGATGATGCCCTCTCCTCTATCCACCGTTTCCAAATTTCAATTGAAGGACCTTCTTGATCGAATTGTTATTGTTTTTCCAGGTACTTATATATTAACACACTCATTTTTTTATTTGAAATAGGTTCCAAATAATTTATGTAAAATTAAATCAAAATTTAACAATGGAAAAAATAATATTCCCATTCCAAGTGTCGACTCATTTTTTTTTTTTTTTAATACGGGTATAATTAAGAAAAGAATGATTCATAAATAGGTAAAAAGTAGTGGAGTCCATATTCTCTGTATTGGGGAACAAGACGTGGAATGAAACAACTCAAAAAAGAAATAGGGACATTTTGAGTAGGTGTGATAGTTAAAAATTAAAAACGGTACCAAAAAGTGAAATACAGGACGATTAAGTTGAACCGCACAGGTTACACGTTTAAAGTGCGGCGGATTCATGTTAGCTTACATATTCAATCACGCAATGTGCGACGCTGCCGGAATTTTTCAATTTATGTACGCCCGCGGCCCGCCCCTTCCATTCCACCAGTTTGGCAGAGGCATCTCCTGACCGCTCGTCACCCGCCGCGTGTCTCGTTCTTCTATTTCCGCTCTCCGCCGCCACATCTCCGAATTGAAGCTGCTCCAACTTCGAGGTGGTGGCGCTGCCGGACTATCGCTCTCTCTCCTAAACCAGATGATGAGATTAATTATGCACTGTCGATACACGAAAGAGAATGAATCCGCCGCTCCCGGTGGGCTACTACGGCAACGTTGTAGCTTTTCCGGCGGCAGTGACGACTGCTGATGAATTAGCGAAGAATCCGCTAGGGTACGCAGTGGCAGTGGAGCTAGTGAGAAAGGCGAAAAACGAAGCAACGGATGAGTATATGAGATCGGTGGTGGTGGATTTGATGGTGACACGAGAGATCCGCCGTCCAATTATCTGGTGTCGGATGTGACGCCTGCGGGTTTCGAGCAGGTGGATGTTGGGTGGGGCACGGCGGCCGGCGAATGGTATTAGGTGGTTTCCTAATATGCAAGGCACTGGCTTCTTACCCTTTAAGGATAATTAAGATGGGTGAGGTTGCATGGAAGTGTTCGTAAAACAGTTTCACTTGATGATGACTGCTGCTACGACCACATCTGCTTTATAAGTAATTAAGGAAATATAATGGAGTGGCTCATCTCATGATCATATAATAAGGTAATGGACACAAATAGATAAACAATAATTTCCTATAGACATCATTTAGAAATATATATATGCAAACTTTCGACTAATTTGCGTTTTATGCAATTTTTTGGTTGATTGAAAGTTGAATCTGGCTTGGAAAAAAATATGTACACGTGAATAAGATCAATGTAAACCATTTTAGGCGATCTAGCTAGAATCAAGTTGTATCTTCACATTTTTCTGCCTAAAGCACCAGACTAATTAAAATGTCTCTTCGCATTCCCAAATTCAACTTTACTGAATATATAAGTTGTCTTTTCATTGTTTATGCAGACAAGCCATCATGCTGTTGCTTTTCTTTATATGAAACCTCTAGCCACTGTCACCGTCACCCCACACACACACACACACAGAAGCCATGCACTTGCAAGCACACAAAGGGAACGAGATGCGTCTAATATCCTTGCTCGTTATTTTCCTAAGAAGGCCAATTCCGGCGGCATGTACGCTGGCCAGAACATGTTTAATACATGGACAGTTAGATTTACCCAGTTTTCCCAAAAATCAAGACTGGTATTTTTAAACAAAAACATATATCTGGTCATCCCCCTTCTTGTTATGTTGTGCACCATTCTGCAGTTCATGCATCAGCAAATCTGCAAAATTTGACGGTTGGATGTGAACATTAGAGATCATTATACGTATAAGGCTAGCACAAAACAAGAGAGCCATAACAGTGCTATTTATTTACCCCAGTTCAGAGAGCTTCATGTGACCCACTGCATAATCAGCGAAGAAAGCATCCTCGTCCTAGTCAAACCAAGACATCAAACGCAGAAAAAACACAACTTAGGACAAGAAAATTATATAGCTCAAAATGATATCTAGAATCGTTAACATAGAGGCTGATGCACATACCTTAGCATACTTGTCAACATACGGGCGGAACACAGGATCAGAAAGAAGTGCCTTGTCGGATGGCAACTGCAATAGGCCTTCTCTCTCGCCAGCTAAAAGCTCCCTGTTCAAATCCAAATGAGAAGCAAATGAAAAGGCAAAAGCAGCAAAACAAAACGTTGAACAATCTCTCGGTAAATGCAAAAAAGTTTAATGTATGTATAAGAGTTATATAAGTCATACGTGAAGTAAGAATTATCAAAAATGAGAGGGTTAGCAGTCCATGGTCCCTCGAATCCCGAACGTTCCTTGTGGCATCTTCCCTGCATGAGAGTTTTTATTTAGCTTCCATATCCAAAATCCTAGATTAAGAACCAAAAAGGTTGGCTAATACAAACCAAAGTGTGGCCACCAGAGAGTGCTACAATATCCTGATCAGTCAGACCCATTTGTTTGATGAAAACATCCCTCAAGTGGTCAGATCCTGCAGCAGATATAGTGTCGCATGAATAAGATATCAACACATGTAGAAGAAAATCTTCTATGTAAGTTGAGTAACAGAAGCATTAGCTAAAGATATTGACTCTATAAACAAAATTCTAAAGAGAATAAATTCTTTAACAGTTAAACTCACCCTTGGTGGCATCAGGCAAGCGACCTTCCATAGGGGGCTCGTCCTTATCCTGAGTATATTGCCACCAACCAGTAATAACAGTTATAAAGATATTGAGCATATGCAGTCTTGCAATATGGTAATAAGAAACAAGACATTCCTTCTTATATATAGGATGATAATGTGTGAAAGCCATCAAGTTCAATTAATGCAGACTAATTCTTTTTTTGTACATGTGAAAAGTAAAATATGAGAAGGATAAATGATCATGGATTTGAAGTTTAGGATCATAGTGTTTGATCCAATTTGCTGAAAGAAAAATGTCTTCATCAAGAAGATCTAATATCTTATTTGCAAATCATTTGATACACCCAATCAAACTGAAAGCACCAAATTTGAACAATTAATTGCTATCAGAAAATATTTCTGCATAATTACCATTCATACATGAACAAAAGAAGGAAATATACACATGACACTAACATTCCCATCTAGAGCATACAACAGTTTCAAAGGACATGCATTATTATCACTGTTGATGCATGAACCTTTTAATGAACAATATGCAGGATAGCATATCAAGTCGCTGAAGAAGGAAAATATTACTAACCGGTCTTCCGGGGTGGAATGGAACTTCAGGTCCTCCTGTTATTTCAACAGCCACAACACCAGCCAACTGTATGGAGTGAATGGACACAAAAGGTTCAAGTCTCACAGATTTCAAGTGCAGTGTTAAAATGTAAGTTACACATGATAAAATGTACCTGATAGAAATCAGCATGAGAAAGAATGGGGAATTGCTCCTTGATGGGCTCCAGAAGCCCGATGGCAATGTTAATACCATTGTTGGCACCATGTCCCTGCTCTGCCTTGAATCTCATCGTCCCAAAGGGACCTCCAGTCTTGCTGCTTTTGTCAAATGTTCCAGCAGAGTGCCACCTACAATAACAAGCCACCAGAATTATGAAATAACAGCTCAATTACTAATGCAGCATTTCCTAAAACACCAATATCCATGAGGTTGTTCACATTTTAAGAAAGATTTTTGAGTCCTGATAACTTATACAAATACAAACACACATTTGCTCAGTACTATTTCTCTTATGTTTGAGAGATTAGAGAAAATTACATCTCTTCTACTCATTTCAACTGTACTAGCGCCCTGAATTCACCATCTATCGCTAGTATTGCATCCCATCCACAAAACCTGATTAAATTTCCATGGATTCAAACAACAACTTATAATTACTAAAGCATAAATAGAGATTCCTAGAAGTTATTCATCAAATGGCATGCATGACACAACTGCAAATGAATTTTATTTATTTATTTTGAAGCGGAAGCCTGACAATCTCATCTGAGTTTTCCTGACTAACAACGATTTCTAAGAGATCTGCTCTCATCGTACTTATGAAAATACTTGAATAATTACAACAATTTCCCTTAGTAACTGCAGTTCCACATTGTAAAATTGTTTACGGCGTTAATCAAAAGATTCATTAACAATAGCAATCATTTAGTAGATCATGAAAATTCTACTCATCAGCATAACATAAACCCTAAACAATCATTCAATAGAAAGAAAAAATAAAAAGACGACGCAAACATCATACAACACCAATCCGCAAAATCACACATAAAAAAAAGGCGCGCAACTCACGCAAGGCGGAGCATGAGAGGAGCGCAATTCTTCTCAGCGATGAAGCCTCTGAGCTTCCTCTTAGCTTTCTGGATAGCCTTCGCGTACTCCTCACTCACAGTTGGATAATTCTTCGCCATCTTCACAGTTTTCTGCAATCACTTCTACAAATCAAATACAGGCATACGTACAGATGCAGAGAGAGAAAATTAAGCATTCGCGCACACTAGAATCTCAAGATCAAATGAGTCAACAAAACAACGATCGACGAATAAAGTAAATGAGAATCACCTCAGAACGGAGAGTTCGATATGAGTAGAGAGAGAAATGTACGTACTCTGACGCAAGCGTGGAGGGCACAAGCAGAGTGAAGTTGATATATATAGGGAGGGTAGTAGAGAGGCGTGTGGAGAGAGAAATTCCTTACAAATCATCAATGAGACGCCAGGCCACTAGATCGAGATGATCGCGAAGAATGGACGGCTAAGATTGGTCCGGAAGATCCGAATTAATGATGGCTGGCGAAATATCGAATCAGTCTCGGTGAAGGGTTTTGAATTTTTCAATTGGGTCGGATTCGGACTTTATAATGCGTTCTTTTGGATCTGGTGGAAATATTCACCAAAATCTTCTTTTGAGTTTTGGGTAGCTTTAGGCCTCTAGGCCTATAGCAGCGGCGAGCTTGGCGAGCTCGCTCGTTTGCTTTTTTGGTGGGTTTATGGTGCGCGTACCAAATGAAGTGTAGTGGCGAGCTCGTCAAGCTCGCCATTTTATTTTCTTTTTTTTTTATTCGAACAAAATGAAATTAAAAAAAAAAAATCATTTCATTCCACTTATAATTAGAATAGGATATTAAACTACATTAATAAAATTTAAATACTACATTAAACAAGAGCTTAAAATAAAAAAAAAATTACTCGTCATCAACGGACCACCCATATTTGCCAGCGACATGACTTGGACCTCGTCGCCGTCGGCGTCCAAATTCACCGTCGAGATGAAATCTTCGGGCGACGGTGCGGGGTGCGTGGGGTAGCCGGTGCTCGAGAGGGCGGCATTGGCAGTTCCGACGGCTCCGAAGCCTTGAAACGGTGCAAAAGTACCCATCGAAAAGTGAGGAACGTAGGCTCCTGACGTGAGAAATTGTGGAGCGAAGGCCGGAGGCGATGAGGATAAATCTCGTTGGGGTATTTGAGAATACAAATTTTGTCGAAGGGATGGACGAGAGGGGTTGGAGCTCGGCGAATCTTCGGCGAATGGCTAATTGGAGTTGAAATTGGCGTTTGGATCCATTTTTCTTTTTACGGAGAAGGTGACCGCCGGTTTTGGGAGCAAATTGGAGCGAAAAGAGTGTGGAGAAGAGAGAATAGAGAGTGTAGTGTGTGATTTATGGGTGGGGAGGGAATATATATAGTGTGGTAATTGGAATTAAAAAAAAATATTTGAATGGTAACCGTTGGCGATCGCAACGGCTATGCCGGCGACCAACCAGCGGCCACCACGTGTCCTCGAGCGTGGGAGAGTGCAGGCTCGCTCTATCGAGCTTGAGCGTGCGAGCTCGGCTAATGCGCTCGTTGGGGCAGCGACGCCGCCGCTGCCCACAGCCTTAAATTGAAATTGTTTGGGTTGGTCCCTTTTTTTTTAAATAAATATTAGTATGTTCCTGTATTTCTTTTTTGACAGAAGTTCCTGTAAATTTCTGCCAATTCAAAATTCGGAAATTAATGCTAGCATTTTTTTTTCTTTTCTAATTGCTACGTTAAATTTAGATATTGGTGCTATAGTGATTTCAAATTAGGTCAACGCACGCACACTACCAACATTTAAATTATTTAATCTTATTTAAGTAGAGACGTGATATAGATGCTGCTCGTTAAAGAACAAGTACAATGAATTGATTTGTTAGAAGTTACATGGAATTTATTCGAATAAGAATTTCTGTGTTAATAGTAGTATATGATTTAGTGCTTGGACGTGAAACACCATGGTAGAGATTAAGTGCTTTTTTTTTCAAGTAGAGAAATGGATAAAGAATGAATTAAGTAATGGTGACAATGATCGTTTGGTTTATCAATGAAAATAAATCAGTTATAAGAGATTTTCAATTTAGGTGGAAAGAATTTTATTATTCTTATTTGAAAAATAATATTTTGAGAGTTTGGATTACTCTCAAGTAGGTGTAATGATTAACTCACTATCTACTTTTCAGGGGAAAAAGAAAAGAACCCAACAGGGTGCCTATATTGTAGCCTTGGCACAATGCAAGAGCCGTTAGATTTGCGACACATCATCACCATTTTAAAAGTCTTCACACTAAAAATAAAGTTTTATTTTTAATTTAAATTAATATTATATTTTAACCATAGGTTAAGTTGTTACCTTAGTTTACTTTGAGTCAAAATTACTGTTTTAGTCAACAATGATGTGGTACCCACTTCTGACATCATGGCCAAAATGTGAACTCCATGGCCATCGACGTTGAAGGTGGTCGGAATGTGTTCCGATGACGAAAATTTCTTATGGCCTAGAGTGGATCGGTAATAACTCATGATTCTATGTCTAAATATTTTCATGGCTAAAAGTTAAGTTTCCGATTGACGTAAGTATGGAAGAAAGATGAGGTAGATAATTGTTATAATTTTGAAAATGTAATAGAAAACTCATTTTTTGTTGGTTCACTCTTTCTAAACTCCTCTATACCTTCGATTTTGGCCGATTTTGGCCGATTTTTTCCGAGTGAACGCCGGATTTTGTACGGGAGATTCACCGGCGACCATTCTCATTTCCTCGATAAAATGACTTCGATTTTCAGAAACTCGATATTTTTCGTTCCTCATTTTTAATTTGGTTGACTGTTAGGTTCGATTGATCTTGTATTGAGCTTCGATTCATAGCCCTCATTGTTCGAATTTGAGCTTGGATTGACGGTCCCTCTTATTCGGCGTATTTGAGCCTTCATTGTTGGCTTGGATTGGTATTTTCTTCATCTATTTCCATCGATGTCGAAGTTTTTTCTTCATCCATTTCCTTGACGACGACGACGAAGAATTGGAAGTAAGTTTTGTTCATATATTTTAGCTTACTTGATTGAACCTATATTCGATGATAATTTGCAGCTATGGGCTTTTAAATGATAGAAATGATTCGTTTGCCCAGTATTTGTTTGATGAAATGCGTGTGCTTAGGGTTTATGGGTTGCCTTGTTTCCAATTTTTGGCGGTCATTAGTTTCTTGTGATGATCGTCGTGACCACATAATTGCATAGCTTAATTGTGTTTTTGTTATTTATTTTGGGATTGATGGTGTAAATTTTATCCCATAATTGAATTGAATCGAATGGATGTCGAGATGTCTGTTCCCGTGTTGAATATGGGGAAGAAGTTGATGTGTGTAAAATTGTGTTAGTAAACTGAGTTTATTTGGCTTACATTTGCAGGTGGTTCGAATTTTGGGTTAACTCGATTTTATGGAATTGGTTATGTTGATTTGAATGTGGAATTACGGATGTTGGTGAAATTTTTGTGTTAATATGGGAGTTGGGGATGAAAATTTGGGAGTTGGGGATGTTGATTTGAAGGTGGCGTTGGGTTTAATACCGCCTCCACCCGGTTTTGACTTTAGCAAGTTTGAGTCGAAATTTGATGATGATGATGATGAGGAATCTGCTAGAGTTGTTAGGCCTAAGTTTGTTGGTAATTGACCTAAGTCTGTATTTAATCCTCCATCAAATATTGAGGAGGACAGAGATTGTCATATTGTGGGGTGCCACAGCTAGTAAGCTTTTTAGTGTGGAGATTAATCGGCCATTGAAGAATGTTGTAAATGAAGCACGTGTCGTTGATTTAAGTGAGAATCTGGTGGTAAGGAGTTAAAACTCGAAGAAGGAGGTGTTGGGAAGAGTGAGATTCCATTGAAGGAGATCAAGAGAGAAGAAGAAGGTTGTTTTGAGAATGATAAGAAGGGCAGTCCACTGAGGGAGATAAAAACAAAAGAACGTGATGTTAAGAATGATGAGAAGTTGAACTCAGTTCCAGTAAATGAGGCGAAAAAGAAGGAACCTTCGGCTGATGAAAAAGATGAAGAAGCAGAGCGTGATGTTGGAATTAACGGTAGATTGGCTGCGGCAAGAAATTGTTTTGATCTTGAGGAGAAATTAAATATTGGCACTGAGTTTCCAGATTTGGAGCAAGTTTATCTCTTATACTGTCAGTATGGTCATTGGAAAGGTTTTAGTGTTCGTAAAGGAGAACAACGCTATTTCGGAAAGACCACCAATATTCGATATAAGGAGTTTACCTGTTCAAGTACCGGTTTTCCTAATTATCAAAGCTATAAGCACAAACTAGGCATGTACAAGAAGCTTGTGGTCCGCACGAACTGTAAGGCGAGAATCAGTGTGTCAAGGGATGATTTGGGTTCATTTGTTGTTGTCATGTTTGACAAGGAGCACAATCACGAGCTCGTAGACTTTGATCAGACCTTTCTGTTGCGATCCAGTCGTCACATGAGCTATGCCAAGAAATCCGTAATGGAAGCTCTCCATTCGGCTGGTATCGGTGTTACCGCTGCGTTCAATTTCATGGCGAAAGAATGTGGTGGCGTGGAGAATGTAGGATTCACGAAGAGAGATGCATATAATCACATGGATAAGGTCAGGTTGGAGACGAAGGTGGAGGATGGAGATGCAAGGCTGTTGTATGATTATTTCAGTGAAAAATCCAGTTCGGATCCTTTCTTTTTCTGCAAGTATCAGCTTGATGACAGTGGACGGCTCATGAATATTTTTTTCAGGGATAATCGATGTGCTTTGGACTACGATGTCTTTGGCGATGTCCTGTCCGTCGACACCACGTACTGGACAAATAAATACAACATGATATGCATGCCTTTTGTAGGCATTAACCATCACACGTGCAATGTCATGTTCGGCATGGCTATGCTGTCGGACGAGACAACCGGAACATTCAAGTGGCTGTTCGAAACCTTCTTGCAGTCCATGTATGGAAAACAACCAAAGGTAATCTTCTCTGATCAGTGTAGGGCAATGATGAATGTTGTTGATGTTGTGTTCCCCAAGTCCAAACACCGTCTCTGTCAGTGGCATATAATGAAGAATTGTGCATCAAATTTTGGTATGCTGCATGGGGATTCATCCTTCAAGTCTTTATGGTATAAATGCATGAACATTGTGGAGAGCGTGGAGGATTTTGACAGTACGTGGAAGGTGATGATGAGAATTACGAAATTCCCAACCGTGGGTGGTTTGATGAAATGCATAGTATGCGAGAAAGGTGGGCGTGTTGTTTTTCACGCGGCGTTTTTACCGCTGTTCTCCTTGCCACTTCGCGGAGTGAGTCAACGAACAAGGTTTTGAAAGATGTTGTGTGCCGCACTATTGCCTTGATTGATTTTGTTAAACAATATGAAGAAATTTTAAACAAGTGGCGAAGCACGGAGCATACGGAGGATGCATTTGGGATTTGGCAGCCAGGCCAGGCCATCACTCATTGTGGCTTTCTTAAAAAAGCTGCAGCCGTATTCACCCGCACAATTTATAAGCAGTTTGAGCATGACCTTGCGAATTGCATCACCGTGGTTGTTGATGTGAAGGTTGTCGTTTCGCTACCCGACAACAACAGCAAGTACACTGCTAGATGCCGAGAAATACTTGATTATGATCGCACGGTGGTGTTTAATTCAGTCACCCACGTAGCCACGTGCGATTGTGGAAAGTGGGAAACTGAAAGATTGATTTATCGACACATTTTGAGGATATACGTCATTGAAAATGTGAACGACATCCCCGATGCTATGATTTACCACAGGTGGACAAAAAGAGCCAAAGATCTCAACATCCCTTTGCAAGATAATACTGTCGAGGAGAGTGCAATGATGAGGCACATGACCATTGATAATGAGTTTATGAGACATCTGTCTGAGCTCGTTTCTACCAGCTTGAAGGTCCACCCTCAAGCTTGTGAGCAATTCCTTGAACGAATGAAGGAAGTGACTGAAGAATTTAAAAAAGTGTTGTGGAGTAATGCTCAGAATGGTTTGGAGTCTCCGGTGAAGAAAGCCCCTGTCACAGTTCCCCTGTTTCGTGATCCGAGAAGGATTTGCCCCCGTGGTTTTACCAATGTTAGAAAGCCAAATCCTTTCCATTCAAAGGGCGTAAAGAGGTGGCGAAAATCCATACCAAAAGACAGACCGGGTAATCTTTCGTTTTAATGCACTTGTGTTGTGTTCTGTGTTGAGATTTGTCTAAGTCTTTTTATGTTGTTTTTATTTTGTATTGCAGCAAGGAAAGCAAAGGTGGATGAGACCTCACCACTGAAAACCCAAGACTTCATGCCACCAAGCAACGCGGACAAAATTGAGAGGGAAAAGGAGAAGGCCGGTGATTTCAATATTGATGACTTTGATAATTATTTCTTTCCATTATCACTTTGACGTAGCTATTTCGATGCTTACAAATTCTATATCGATAATGTGTGTTTGGACAACTTGTATGATTTTTATTTTTGTAATTGTTGGGGAGAGTAATGCACTCTGGATTTGGTATGTATTTTAGGTGAATTGATCGATTTTCTGGGAACAACATACATGCTGATTTCATTTGTATTTTATTCAAGCTTCTGCATGCATGGTGTTTGATAAAAAGCCACAACCACTAGTGTTTTATGTTCTTTATTTGTTTATGCACGCATCGTGCTCGATGAAATGCCTCATTTTTTTTCTTCTTTGCAGTTGCAGCAAACTTAATTTGCTATTCCACTTATTTGCACCTCAAATGCTCGAAAAAATGCCTCAACCATTTTCAAAATTGACGAATCAATAGTAGGTAAGAAATACATAATATTTAGGCATAGAAGCCATTCCAATGAAGGATATGAGTGCGGAGATGCTTAAGAAGACATCATTACTTCTGTGAAATATCTTTGTCATTAATCAATCCGAGTAATTCATACCCTCATCATCGGTTGTTGGGCACCCTAAAGCAAATGCTTGTGATTTGATATCTGAATCTGGCGACGGTGTGGGGCTCGGCGGTTTCCACTCGGTGAAGATGCGGCTCAAGTAGATCCAATTCTCCTCTCCTTTATGACGGTAACACATTAATTGTGGATTTTCCTACACTAAATATTAAACAAATAATTAACAGTCGAAAAAATACATCATCCTTTAATAAAAAAAGCTTAGCATTTGTACCCTTGCGATTTTCTTCCATATAGCTTTTGAGGCTTCCACTTTCCAAACCAATCCGTATTGAACTTGGACGACATCCTCCCTGTTCCAAAGAGAGTTGAAAATATTGTAACGTTGTTCCCACTCTCCAAGCTTACGACGCCATTCTCATATGGAGATCACTGGCCCCCCGTAATCCATTGATCTTTTTGCTCCAGGCAGCATCTCTTCTCCAGTTAAACCTTGAATCCATTTCAAATAAAGAGCACCTAAAGCCCTCTTCTCCACGCTTCTTGACCACAGACCCGTGTAGAAGACTTCGTCTTGCGAGATTGCTCTTATGGGTGCCATTTTTTGTGCAGAAATGGTAAGTGCATATTGTTGGCATACATCCATCTATTCTTATTACTGAACATGTTATTTGTTTTTTCGAAAGGAAGGAAATATTAGCAATGATGTCACTACTCCCCATGTTATCACTTGCCATTATTTAGGTGTTAAAAATGCATGTGACTGACTTCTTTCTCCATTATTTAGGACATCACTATGCATGTTTTGTCATGGCGGGCCATGCTACAATTTACTTGAAGAAGTTGGTGAATTAATATTTTTCACCATGGCTAAAGTAAGAATGACACCAATTAGAAACAATAAATTAAAAATTCATCCATGGCCAAATACAAGATCATATCACATTGCAAACAGTACACTAAATTTAGTCATGTCCAAAGAAAAAATTTTACACCCTGCATGGCAAAAGCACAACTATCCGCCATATGGTCGAAACAACAACCTCAAATCATCGTAAAATGGCTCTTTGCGATTTTTGTAGACCGCGGCTAACGGGCACGCCTGAATTACAAAAATTATGTTAGTATTTGAGATTATTTTCGATTGCCAAAGAACATGAAGAATACGAATCTTACATTCAATATTCGCTGCCACCCCACTTTTATTTTCGGTGATATCTTCCCAGTGTTGTCGTCGTAGTTGATGTCATCATGAGCCATTAAATAATTAATTGTACGCCACCTTGCTCTAAACTCCTCAACTTTCCGCCACAATGAAGGAATGGGGAACTCTTGGCCAGTTTCTCGCAGTATAATTTGTTGCACCTTTGAATTGCGGTGCGGTTATTGTTGTCGCCTTGGATCCATAACCCTCGAAGCCACTGCTCCTTCAACAATGCAAGGAAATATGCCTCAACTTGCTTTATCCATAGGTCATTTTCGTCGCCGAAATACTTCCGCCATTGCTTAGAGTAACTCATTATTTTTTTGGAATCTCGTATATCTACGGAGTGGACTCCTTCTATGAATTTATAACGTAAGTAGTAGTTGGAATTGAAATCATTCCACCGTAAAAGCAAAAATATATAATAGCTTTATTTCATGCATGTGATTATTGGGCCTCAAACATGCAGATTTGAAAGCATGTTAGATTCTTCATATTTCCGAGAGGGAATCCATTTTTCCTTAGTACATCTCATGCAGTTTAGGCAGATTCTTACGAAATCTAGTGAATTTCTACAACATAATCATACAAGAACAATTACCACTTTTACTCTAGCAATAAATAATAAATATTCCAATACGCTACGGTACACCGTACACACCGGCTCCGTTAAATACAAATTCTAACGAAAGACTTGGAAGATGTGGTGCAAATACAACTTGCATGCGACGGCTTTTTTTCGTTTCTAAATTTTTTCCATTGCGATCTGCAATATTTTTTTCGACGAAGCTTATGAACAACCTCGTGTTCACACAATTTGCCCAAGAAATACCCAATGCAGCTTGTACATGTCTTCCCGACGTCATTAACCATTCACCAACACGAAATACATCGGAATTTGAAATTATGTCCGTCACTTGATTTGTAACAACAACAGCCACACGAAACTTGTATGTCATTTCCCTTAGTTTACCAGATATTTTGAAGAATAAATGCATTCTCTCCCTCAACATCTTTGAGTTGTTATCGAACACTCCTCTAAATAATGAAGCAATTAAGTCAATTATTATGAGCCTTATATTTGAATTGAGAATGTTACCTTCTAGGCGTGGCAGTATGTCCTCTAGGGTTTCAATACATGCAACGGATTCAATAAAAATGTTGTCGAACACCTTATCGTCGTTATGCTCTCGTTGGAATACTAATTGGTACAGACGCCTCATTGGAAATGGCATCTCAGTGTGCAAATATAGACCCGAACCTTCGAGACCACCTTCATTCACCGGAAGTTGCACGTTGAGTAACAATTGTAGGGCCAATTGAGTCTTCCTGACCCCGTTTTCTCAAACTATTTTTGTTATCATATCGCACGGAATGCCTCCATCAAAGCTTGCATCCAAACGCAGGCAGCTCATGCTAAGTTTCGGTGTAGGCGTATGAGAAACGGGGATTATATGATCAACATTTTCATCGAAATCATTCTCCATATTTCGTTAACCCTTTTTTTAACGTGATTTTCATATGCATACTTTGTTATTCTGCTTCATCCCTTAAATAATACTTTTTCTTCTAACAACTTAGTAGTACAATAATTTTTTGTCACTTAGTTAGGAATCTAGTTTGTTAGCCCTAGGTATCATATGCATGCACGCCTATGAAGGCAACCCCATAGCACGCCTCGGTTGGCCACTCCATTTCAGAAAGAATCTGCACTATTTACTTTACACATTTTGTTTTGGTGTGGCAGTATGTAAGGAATCTCCACTATTTATAGTGTTATCACTTCAATCATGTGTCATGTGTAGTAGATAAGTCAATAATAGCGTGAATAAGGAATGTAGTTTCAATGCAAGATGAGTTAGAGGTTCACGTACGAAACAAAAAATAGGCTGCATTCATTTGTTGATAGGAAATAGGCTTCACAGAAATAGGATTCATCACCATAATACAAAATAAATCATATAAGAAGAACAACAGTACAAAATAGGCCGAAAGTGCTATAATTTAGTGCAAATACTGGTAAAACATAACCAACAACGTTAACATGTAAAAAACTACAACTTAGATTTTCATCCGCCAAGATTGACGTGTGTTGCCTTGACGGTGAAGACTCCTTCCTCTTCATCTGAATCATACGGCTGATTCCCATCCATTCCAACCTACAAAATATGGCTCATCGTTTAGTATGGCAAAATTAAGTATACGCTTAACAACAATTACAGAGAATTAAGGAAGCTTGTTTTCACCATCCACGGTGTCTGATCCCTGTCCAACCTCTTGCCATCATAAATAAACGTGTAGTAACTAAGGGGTTTCTCCTTCAACCTATGGTATTCGGTAAAGACCTTCTTGAATTGTGTTGTTATTTTCGGTGCAAAATACCAGTCATTATCATCCTCTTCCTCCGCCGAAACGAAGGACAAATTAATCATACAATCTACAAATTAAATGAATCTTCTCAAACTCAGTACCGACATCGAAGGAGTGGCAATATTTCCGTGAGCAAGATAACAATAATGTCGACGAAAAGATAAGCTGCAAAATCTGAAAAAAAATTCATACTCACCACAGCCACCACCTTGATTTTGATTCTCGCCGGAATTTCGATCGGCTTGCCCCCGTCCACCGCTGCCATCTTCTCTGCTTTTGCTTTCACCGTGGTGAGCGAAATGTGGAAGTCGGTGGTTTTGGTTGGTGGTTAGAAATAGGTTTAGCCCTAGTTTTATACCCAAAATAGTATAAATGGGTATTAAATAAAATAATGAAATATTTATTCCCCAAACGCAACCAAACTTGGTCAAATGGGTATCAAACAGTCAAAAAGGGGGCAATGACCAACCGTTGGCCCAATTAAAAAAAAAAATGGTTTAACTTTTTGGAAAAGTGTAGAGTGTCTTGACACATGGCCTTTGACATTCCAATTTGGCCATCAAAAATATACTTGTAAGATTACAGGTAAGATATGGCCTTTAATAAATACGATAAATTTTGCAATGGCTCTATGCAATGTCTCACCCACATTGGTTTATGACGAGCTTAGTATATTGGCATTTCAAATTAGAGACCTTATTTTATGACATGCATGCACGTTTGCTCTATCTGTAGAGCAATGCATTATTTGAGAATATAATATTTTCACACTTTACTAATAATTGTCATGACCTATTTTTATTTACTTCATAGTTTCCAATTTTATTGTCGCCATTTATTAGACTCTAATAATGTTTCAGACCAAGCTCATTTATATCAATTCAAACTACATTAATTTGGTCGCCACCAATTATCAATTTTTTTACCATGACATCATCATCTCCTTAACAAATGGGTAATAATGAGGTTAAACTTGTAAATTAATGTAAATGAATTTAAGGCAAACACTTTGAAGTGAAACAAGAGATATAACTTAGGATTTAGTACTACCACATTGGAACGTAGGCCGGTAGTGATCAATCACTTACAATTTCGCAGGCGCTATGAAAAAATATTACAAAAATTGATTTACCATGATTGTAAAAACTTCGTAAATTTCGTCGCCATAGTGATGTACAAGATACTTGGATGTGACCATGTGATATCATTATCAGTGGCCTATATCAATAATGGCTTACGTTTTTTTTTTCTAAGATTATCATGGCATTAAGCACAACCTAAAGATTAGGGTTCACATAAGTCTTTTCATTGTGAAGCAAGAGTTTTGCCTTAAAGCAATCCTCATATGCGCAAACACTCGTCTACCGATTATATTAATTTTTTTTTGTGAAAGAAAATAGAAATATGACGAATTATAATGTGAGGTCATCATCAATATATTCGTAAAGGTTACAAAAAAGTTTAGGCCACTTCGAGGTAATGTAAAAAAATTGATGGCCATGGACATTTATTCGTTATCAACTTAGTTGACCACGGCCATGTTCATTTCCATTTAAATTGACCATGGCGAACTCTAAGTTAACTCACTCAGTCTATATTTGTACGGAATATAAGCTTCGAATCTCCACTTTTTCAAAATCATTATACAACTTGCACACTTTCAAGTGAAGCAAGAGTTATAAGTTTGATAATTGTACTCAAACATTGGAAGAAACTAATATAATCATGATACATATGTCCATCTTTATTAATATTTACAAACTAATATTGATTATTCATTTACATCTCTTATTTCAATACTGTAATAAAGTAGCCATCATAATTAAACGTGTTGTTAGACATCGCCATGACCAGCAAAGTTTTTAAAAAAAAATCAATATGGCCAAATGGAATTCACATTCAATTTAACATGGCAAACCAATTTAAGGCTTGTAATAGGTGTAAAAGTGTGTGATGTAAGATGGTCATGCACATTATTGCTACATCAATATACCCCATGCACACTTTAAAGACAAAAAGAGTGACAAGTTCAATATTCTTAGTGTTTACTTCCTACTTTTTTATATCATGAATTATAATGTTAGGAAACCATAAATATGTTGATAAAGGTGACAAACAAGTTCAGGCCACTTTAAGGTAATCTAAAAGTATTGACGGCCATGGCTATTTATCCACTATGAACAATGCCTACAATGGCCATGTTCATTTCCATCGAAATTGACCATGGCGACCTTGAAATTACATCACTAAATCTATATTTGCGCTTAATATAAGCTTGGAGTATACACTTTTTAAAAATCAAGATACAACTTGCACACTTTCAAGTGAAGCAAGAGTTCTAAGTTTGACAATTGTACAACAACATTTGAAAAACCATATATGGTCATGATACATATGCTCATCTTTTTTCATCGTATTACAAACTAATAATGAATATTCATTTACATCGATTATTTGAGTAATGTAGTGAAGTAGCCATCATAAATAAACATGTAGTTATATATTGCCATGACCAACGAAGTTTATAAACGTAGATTCAATATGGGCAGTACGAATTCACATTCAATTGAACATGGCAAATGAATTTAAGTCTTCTAATAGCTGTAAATGTGTGTGATGTGAGATGGTCATGTACATTATTGCTAAATCCAGATACCCCATGCACACTGTCAAGCCAAAAAGAGTTATAAGTCTCAATATTGTTGTATTTACCAAAATACTTGAGGCCAAAATGAGAACCTCAAATGCACATTCGTATATGATATCCAATTTCGTATAGGCATTGGCGATCTTCAACATAATTAATAACGACCACTATTGAATAATGTGGATATGCTTTAATTTACCATGGCTCCATTTCACACACAAAGGATGAAATTGGCCACAACATTTTAATGTGTATAGTATCATAGTAATGTATAATTCTACATTAGTTTGGTATATCGTAACAAACACACAACTCTTTCTGTTACTATCGAGGTTTCTCAAAATGTTCAAGTTCACTACTCAACTCCATAAGTCTTAATTGGCTTGGAATGGTGAAGTTTGTGTCAATGTTTGCTTTAATTGGAGTGCTTTGCATTTAAAGACAATGGGATTACCTTAAATTCCTTATTAGGGTTTAAGAAAAGTAATGGCCACAGACGAGAATAAACGAAGTCATTATGGCCAAATCTACTATTCGAATTTTAATAATATGTCGTTGGCTAGTGAAAAATTATGCATAAATCATCATGGCAAATCATGATTACCTAATATATTTTTAAAAAAGAAGGGATCTTACAGGAAATTGGAAGTATATAAGTTCTTATGAAGTAATTGACCTCATTTAAATTTGAGGGCACATAATCCACAACTTGCCTTGTATACATAGTGCCCTTTTTTAACAAAGTTTTAAAAGTAATCACTAATTGTTTATTTTAGTAAATCAGCCTCTAAAAATTTTATCGCCATTGTGAAATTGATATGCATTCGTAGTGGCCAAATTATCGTATTCCATCCTTTGCATTACAACACATTGGCTTTGACATCTCAGAAAGGCATTCTCGTTGACCAAATAAGAGAAAATTTATCCGTAGTTTTAATTGAATTTTCATTGTAAAAAATGTAATAAAATATTACATGAGCTATGAAAATAGGAGTAAAGTGAAAGTTGCATCTTCACAATAAGTGAGAGTTTAAAAAATGATGAAAAAAATGGCGGCAAGGTTGAGCGCCAAAAATGCATCTTCACTTTGATATTTTATATTCCTTGGATGAAATTAAAGTCAACACTCTTAATTGATTTTCAGATATGTCTTCTTCTTCCAGTGTGAGTACCTATCGGAGCACGAGTTTCCCTTCTACGGAATCACCGAGGCGCTGCTTCACCCACGACGTTGAGCTCAAGGTGGTACCTTCAAAAACACCGAAAAATCCCTACTGGCGGTATTGGGCCTGCCCGATTTGAGGATTTAAATCATTTATAGACCCGAAACTGCATCCGTACCAAAGAAAATGTGTTGTGAATCTCATGGCGGAGCGGAACCACTTGGCCAAAATGACGAACCACTTGAAGGTCTGTGTATTCGTGCTTTTGGTGCTTCTTGTCTTGTTAACTGCCATTTCCTTCGTACGGACAAGAAGCCAGCCTTGTGGGTTCAGTGCAACGGAAGTGGGTAGATTGATGTAGGCCAAAATATCTATATATCATCTTAGAGAAAGTAATGTATGTATGGTGTTTGTGAAAAGGTCTAAATGAGATTATCTTAGGGTTCACTGCAAGGTGTTTGTAAAATCCGAGTAATTCACCATGATTTTCCATTGCGTGTCTTGTTATTCCGGGTGTTGAAGGTGTTTGTGGAAAATTGTTAATGATATTTTCATATTTTTCAAGGCAACATTAAAATGTATGTGTGGTGTTTGTGAAAAGGCCTAAATCAATTTTCAAAACTCATATTAAAATGGTCTTCATCATTTGTCATGTGGATTCATGATAAGCGAATAATTATCCTTTAAATATAGTAGACTTAATAACGTAGCTAAAAAGGCCGTAACAAAATCCGATATAGTTCATCCATTGAGTGAAATTCCGAGTAAATATATTTTTCTCCATATTTGTTTCCTAACACCTGTTGCTAACACTATAAATGCAAGAATTATAATGTTGAGGTGACAAACAATATAAATTTACCATCAATAAATACTTCATGTGGCCTGCCAAATTCATAAAAAAACACCAAATGCGTGCGCAAGTATACAACATGTTTAAAGCAAAAGAGTGTTTGTCATCACATACTATAAGAGTAGCCAAAAATTACATAACAGTGTCTATGAATACCATAACACATTAGCGTTTGTCAAAACAAGATTCCATATAATTTATACTACATTATTTGCCGCATCATCATGATCATCAGCAACTGCATCAAGATCATCATCATGGACCATCCTTATTTGACCATTTTCATCCACACAATGATCGTCCAAAATATCACGTGTACGCCCAACAAATGCATCGCGCACATCTACCAAACCACTTGCATGGCTGGACGATAACTCAACTACCGGAATGTTCATAAGTTTATCATCTTCAACAAATAGCTCTTCAACAAAATCATCCCCACCTTTCGGTGGAGACTCACCTTCTGCACCGTTCAGGCCTTCTTCAAAAACTGAACCTAAACCACCCTTCAAACCAACATTCGTACTTCTACCCATGTTAGAATTCCCACTCAAATTATGAACAAGCTCCAATATAATGCCAATATTTTTATTCATCACACCCATCTGATAATTCATGTCACCCCATTTTTTATTCATGTCCCTACAGGATGCTTCCAATTTCTCCATCCTAAGAGTCATTGCATGCATGAATTGCCTTTCCTGAACGTTGAAAACCCAAAATATTGCAAAATTAGAAAAAATACAAAAACTTAGCAATAATATGAGGGATTGCAGATAAAAACAGTTAAAGAGAAAATCTGACCTTTGCATCCGGTGTGGAAACAGACGTGATTGACTGTTCGGAACGCACATCTAGATCTTGACGAGGCTCGTTCTGACCGACGGCAGCTATTGCAGATCGCAACACGGGACGACGCTTCATGGAACAGTCACCATCCTCCAAATTGAGCTTCCGCATCACTGATTTCCTCTCCGTAGGATGGCCAGCCTCATACATCAAATGCTGCTCGTGCCGATCATCCATGACAGCTTCGGAGTCATCCACATCCACCTCCTCCAACACAAATTCTTCTTCCAAATATGCCTCATGTGCCGATAAGCGCATTTGCTCTTCGTTGGAGGAGATGAGAGGGTGCTGCAAAAAATAATATTATTGTTAAAAGATGGGAAACAAGACAAAGAATCAAAAGTAATTCAAATATATGGTTGGAGAAAATGTTACCACTATCTTTGCGTCGTCAAGGAGAAGGTGAACAGTCTTATATGTCCGTTGATCCAATGTCGTCTTCCACCGAAGCACTCGTGGATATGTCTCCTCCGAACCCTGGAGAGTATAAGCACAAGAAGCCCCGAGCGAAGGAAATATCTCGTACGTCCAACATTGAAAGACAAAGAGGAATCCAAAAACCTCAAAATCCGGTTTTCCATTGCCCTTTTTCTTCACTAATCTGTTCATCCTATCACAAGTTTTCTCAAACTCTTCCACGAAATATTTGTAGCTCCATAACCCCCAAGGAAACTGCATTAGGGATTTCAAACTGTTGCATGCATGCAGGTACTTCAAATCCAACTTCTTCGCCTCTGAATCGCTGGGAAACAAAACTCCGTACACGAATAACACGTGGGCCAGCAAAAGGTAAGTCTCCCCACCCCTTGCTCCACCTTCACTATCTTCCACAGCTATCT